>SRMA01027317.1:32800-47800 GCA_007224835.1 Danionella cerebrum
TAGCTCAGCTGGTTAGAGTGTGATGCTAATGACGCTGAAGTTGTGGGTTCGATCCCCACATGGGCCAAAGTGTTTTTTGAAAATAGGGAACCTTTATCGTTTTGTTAATTATTTCTGTTTGGACATTTCCACATGTAACTATTTTGAGGCAAGAAAATCAACTTCAATATGGCCGAAATAGCTCAGTTGGGAGAGTGATAGACTGAAGATCTAAAGGTCCGTGGTTCAATCCCGGGTTTCGGCAAAGTAATTTCAGTACAAATTTCTTTTAGAATGTTGAAAATGTTTATTTTTCAGTTCTATTAGAATCTTAAGGAAACTTTTTGTCTTCTGAGTGAAACCTTTGGGATAACTTCTTCCTACTAGAGTTTCTCGCTTTGATTTAAATTTCCTTGGCCGTTACGGCTGTTTTTCCTTAAATTAGGGAAATGTTTAAATTTTCGGGTTAAATTGGATGACAAAAAAAAAATTCTATTAGCCTAAATGCTACACATTGGGGCCTGTTAGCTCAGCTGGTTAGAGCGTGGTGCTAATAACGCCAAGGTCGTGGGTTCGATCCCCACATGGGCCAAAGTGTTTTTTGAAAATAGGGAACCTTTATCATTTTGTTAATTATTTCTGTTGGGACATTTCCACATGTAACTATTTTGAGGCAAGAAAATCAACTTCAATGTGGCCGAAATTGCTCAGTTGGGAGAGTGTTTGACTGCAGATCTAAAGGTCCCTGGTTCAATCCCGGGTTTCGGCAAAGTAATTTCAGTACCAATTTCTTTTAGAATGTTGAAAATGTTTATTTTTCAGTTCTATTAGAATCTTAAGGAAACTTTTTGTCTTCTGAGTGAAACCTTTGGGATAACTTCTTCCTACTAGAGTTTCTCGCTTTGATTTAAATTTCCTTGGCCGTTACGGCTGTTTTTCCTTAAATTAGGGAAATGTTTAAATTCTTCGGGTTAAATTGGATGACGAAAAAAATATTTTTTTTTCATTAGCCTAAATGCTAGGCTTTGGGGCCTGTTAGCTCAGCTGGTTAAAGTGTGATGCTAATGACGCTGAAGTCGTGGGTTCGATCCCCACATAGGCCAAAGTGTTTTTTGAAAATAGGGAACCTTTATCGTTTTGTTAATTATTTCTGTTGGGACATTTCCACATGTAACTATTTTCAGGCAAGAAAATCAACTTAAATATGGCGAAATAGCTCAGTTGGGAGAGCGTTAGACTGAAGATCTAAAGGTCCCTGGTTCAATCCCGGGTTTCGGCAAAGTAATTTCAGTACCAATTTCTTTTAGAATGTTGAAAATGTTTATTTTTCAGTTCTATTAGAATCTTAAGGAAACTTTTTGTCTTCTGAGTGAAACCTTTGGGATAACTTCTTCCTACTAGAGTTTCTCGCTTTGATTTAAGTTTCCTTGGCCGTTACGGCTGTTTTTCCTTAAATTAGGGAAATGTTTAAATTTTTCGGGTTAAATTGGATGACATAAAAAAAAATTTCTATTAGCCTAAATGCTACACATTGGGGCCTGTTAGCTCAGCTGGTTAGAGCGTGGTGCTAATAACGCCAAGGTTGTGGGTTCGATCCCCACATGGGCCAAAGTGTTTTTTGAAAATAGGGAACCTTTATCATTTTGTTAATTATTTCTGTTGGGACATTTCCACATGTAACTATTTTGAGGCGAGAAAATCAACTTCAATGTGGCCGAAATTGCTCAGTTGGGAGAGTGTTTGACTGCAGATCTAAAGGTCCCTGGTTCAATCCTGGGTTTCGGCAAAGTTATTTCAGTACCAATTTCTTTTAGAATGTTGAAAATGTTTATTTTTCAGTTCTTTTAGAATCTTAAGGAAACTTTTTGTCTTCTGAGTGAAAACTTTGGGATAACTTCTTCCTACTAGAGTTTCTCGCTTTGATTTAAATTTCCTTGGCCGTTACGGCTGTTTTTCCTTAAATTAGGGAAATGTTTAAATTCTTCGGGTTAAATTGGATGACAAAAAAAATATTTTTTTAATTAGCCTAAATGCTAGACTCTGGGGCCTGTTAGCTCAGCTGGTTAGAGTGTGATGCTAATGACGCTGAAGTCGTGGGTTCGATCCCCACATGGGCCAAAGTGTTTTTTGAAAATAGGGAACCTTTATCGTTTTGTTAATTATTTCTGTTTGGACATTTCCACATGTAACTATTTTGAGGCAAGAAAATCAACTTCAATATGCCCAAAATAGCTCAGTTGGGAGAGCGTTAGACTGAAGATCTAAAGGTCCGTGGTTCAATCCTGGGTTTCGGCAAAGTAATTTCAGTACAAATTTCTTTTAGAATGTTGAAAATGTTTATTTTTCAGTTCTATTAGAATCTTAAGGAAACTTTTTGTCTTCTGAGTGAAACCTTTGGGATAACTTCTTCCTACTAGAGTTTCTCGCTTTGATTTAAATTTCCTTGGCCGTTACGGCTGTTTTTCCTTAAATTAGGGAAATGTTTAAATTTTTCGGGTTAAATTGGATGACATAAAAAAAATTTCTATTAGCCTAAATGCTACACATTGGGGCCTGTTAGCTCAGCTGGTTAGAGCGTGGTACAAATAACGCCAAGGTCGTGGGTTCGATCCCCACATGGGCCAAAGTGTTTTTCGAAAATAGGGAACCTTTATCATTTTGTTAATTATTTCTGTTGGGACATTTCCACATGTAACTATTTTCAAGCAAGAAAATCAACTTAAATATGGCTGAAATAGCTCAGTTGGGAGAGCGTTAGACTGAAGAACTAAAGCTCCCTGGTTCAATCCCGGGTTTCGGCAAAGTAATTTCAGTACAAATTTCTTTTAGAATGTTGAAAATGTTTATTTTCCAGTTCTATTAGAATCTTAAGGAAACTTTTTGTCTTCTGAGTGAAACCTTTGGGCTAACTTCTTCCTACTAGAGTTTCTCGCTTTGATTTAAATTTCCTTGGCCGTTACGGCTGTTTTTCCTTAAATTAGGGAAATGTTTAAAATCTTCGGGTTAAATTGGATGACAAAAAAAATTTCTATTAGCCTAAATGCTACACATTGGGGCCTGTTAGCTCAGCTGGTTAGAGCGTGGTGCTAGTAATGCCAAGGTCGTGGGTTCGATCCCCACATGGGCCAAAGTGTTTTTTGAAAATAGGGAACCTTTATCTTTTTGTTAATTATTTCTGTTGGGACATTTCCACATGTAACTATTTTGAGGCAAGAAAATCAACTTCAATGTGGCCGAAATAGCTCAGTTGGGAGAGTGTTTGACTGCAGATCTAAAGGTCCCTGGTTCAATCCTGGGTTTCGGCAAAGTAATTTCAGTACCAATTTCCTTTAGAATTTTGAAAATGTTTATTTTTCAGTTCTATTAGAATCTTAAGGAAACTTTTTGTCTTCTGAGTGAAACCTTTGGGATAACTTCTTCCTACTAGAGTTTCTGGCTTTGATTTAAATTTCCTTGGCCGTTACGGCTGTTTTTCCTTAAATTAGGGAAATGTTTAAATTTTTCGGGTTAAATTGGATGACATAAAAAAAAAATTCTATTAGCCTGAATACTACACATTGGGGCCTGTTAGCTCAGCTGGTTAGAGCGTGGTGCTAATAACGCCAAGGTTGTGGGATCGATCCCGACATGGGCCAAAGTGTTTTTTAAAAACAGGGAACCTTTATCATTTTGTTAATTATTTCTGTTGGGACATTTCCACATGTAACTATTTTCAAGCCAGAAAATCAACTTAAATATGGCCGAAATAGCTCAGTTGGGAGAGCGTTAGACTGAAGATCTAAAGGTCCCTGGTTCAATCCCGGTTTTTGGCAAAGTAATTTCAGTACCAATTTCTTTTAGAATGTTGAAAATGTTTATTTTTCAGTTCTATTAGAATCTTAAGGAAACTTTTTGTCTTCTGAGTGAAACCTTTGGGATAACTTCTTCCTACTAGAGTTTCTCGCTTTGATTTAAATTTCCTTGGCCGTTACGGCTGTTTTTCCTTAAATTAGGGAAATGTTTAAAATCTTCGGGTTAAATTGGATGACATAAAAAAAAATCTATTAGCCTAAATGCTAGTCTTTGGGGCCTGTTAGCTCAGCTGGTTAGATCGTGGTGCTAATAACGCCAAGGTCGTGGGTTCGATCCCCACATGGGCCAAAGTTTTTTTTGAAAATCGGGAACCTTTATCGTTTTGTTAATTATTTCTGTTTGGACATTTCCACATGTAACTATTTTGAGGCAAGAAAATCAACTTCAATATGGCCGAAATAGCTCAGTTGGGAGAGTGATAGACTGAAGATCTAAAGGTCCGTGGTTCAATCCCGGGTTTCGGCAAAGTAATTTCAGTACAAATTTCTTTTAGAATGTTGAAAATGTTTATTTTCAGTTCTATTAGAATCTTAAGGAAACTTTTTGTCTTCTGAGTGAAACCTTTGGGATAACTTCTTCCTACTAGTTTCTCGCTTTGATTTAAATTTCCTTGGCCGTTACGGCTGTTTTTCCTTAAATTAGGGAAATGTTTAAAATCTTCGGGTTAAATTGGATGACATTAAAAAAAAAATCTATTAGCCTAAATGCTAGACATTGGGGCCTGTTAGCTCAGCTGGTTAAAGTGTGATGCTAATGACGCTGAAGTCGTGGGTTCGATCCCCACATGGGCCAAAGTGTTTTTTGAAAATAGGGAACCTTTATCGTTTTGTTAATTATTTCTGTTTGGACATTTCCACATGTAACTATTTTGAGGCAAGAAAATCAACTTCAATATGGCCGAAATAGCTCAGTTGGGAGAGCGTTAGACTGAAGATCTAAAGGTCCCTGTTTAAATCCTGGGTTTCGGCAAAGTAATTTCAGTACCAATTTCTTTTAGAATGTTGAAAATGTTTATTTTTCAGTTCTATTAGAATCTTAAGGAAACTTTTTGTCTTCTGAGTGAAACCTTTGGGATAACTTCTTCCTACTAGAGTTTCTCGCTTTGATTTAAATTTCCTTGGCCGTTACGGCTGTTTTTCCTTAAATTAGGAAATGTTTAAATTTTTCGGGTTAAGTCCCAGACTGCTAGAGGATCTTCTCGGGCCTCGCCAATTTTGGCAAAGCAGTCCCAGACTGCAAGAAAAACAGTCCCTGACTGTTTTGTTAAATTTAATTTATTTTTATCTTTTTGTCTGCCCTCTTCAAGTTGACGAAAGCAGTCCCGGACTGCTAAAAGTTGTTATCGGGCCCTGTCAACTTGGCAAAAAACAGTCCCTGACTGCTTTTATTAATTATTATTTTTTCTTTTTTATTCAAATTTTCAATTTTTATTTGGCCCCTTCAAATTGACGAGAGCAGTCCCTGACTGCTAGAAGATCCTATCGGGCCTCGTCAATCTTGGCAAAGCAGTCCCAGACTGCAAGAAAAACAGTCCCTGACTGTTTCGGTCCCTTCAAGTTGACGAAAGCAGTCCCAGACTGCTAAACGGTCCCCTGGACCTGAGCTCATATTATCTTGCAATTGCTTTTAGAGTTTCCTAATTTGTTGAATTTAGCTTCTCTAATTTAAATTTGGTCTAAGTTAGTTAAAAGAACAGAATCGTCCCACTTGCCTCGTTCGATAAACCGCGTCACTGAGCCGAGAAGAGTTGCTCGGGCTCCAAGGTCTTTCTATCTCTTGACCCCAGACGGGAAATTCCTAGCCGGGATGTGCGCGCGCTGGATCATCCGCCTCTGCTCCTGGTTCTCGGCTCAGCCTGAGCGGCCCCACGGGTTTGGGCGCCAAGTGTGATGGAAGGACTCTGTTCCTTTCTGTCTCGAGACGAAGTTTTCCGGGGCCCCAGAGGTGACATGGAAAGAAACACGACACGGAGATCATGCATCAACCAGTCACGAATTTATTGGCAGTTTGTTCGGGGTTTTTATACAGTTCAGATCAGTGGGTGTTAACAAAGTTTTTACAAGAAAAGGGATGTGGGACATCATGTGCTTTCTGCAAGAAGATGCTGACTTCAGCATTCAGGAGCGGTGGGGGCGAGTAAGTTTCGTGAACTCAGGTCAGCCTGACCTTGGGCCCGTGTGCGCCTGCGTACTTCTGAATGCAATGAGAAATGGAGAAACTATGGGTTTCCTGTATTTGAATGTCTGTATTTCTATCACAGTCTTCTGAGTGAAACCTTTGGGATAACTTCTTCCTACTAGAGTTTCTCGCTTTGATTTAAATTTCCTTGGCCGTTACGGCTGTTTTTCCTTAAATTAGGGAAATGTTTAAATTTTTCAGGGTTAAATTGGATGACATAAAAAAAAATTTCTGTTAGCCTAAATGCTACACATTGGGGCCTGTTAGCTCAGCTGGTTAGAGCGTGGTGCTAATATCGCCAAGGTCGTGGGTTCGATCCCCACATGGGCCAAAGTGTTTTTTGAAAATAGGGAACCTTTATCGTTTTGTTAATTATTTCTGTTGGGACATTTCCACATGTAACTATTTTCAAGCAAGAAAATCAACTTAAATATGGCCGAAATAGCTCAGTTGGGAGAGCGTTAGACAGAAGATCTAAAGGTCCCTGGTTCAATCCCGGGTTTCGGCAAAGTAATTTCAGTACCAATTTCTTTTAGAATGTTGAAAATGTTTATTTTTCAGTTCTATTAGAATCTTAAGGAAACTTTTTGTCTTCTGAGTGAAACCTTTGGGATAACTTCTTCCTACTAGAATTTCTCGCTTTGATTTAAATTTCCTTGGCCGTTACGGCTGTTTTTCCTTAAATTAGGGAAATGTTTAAAATCTTCGGGTTAAATTGGATGACAAAAAAAAAAAATTCTATTAGCCTAAATGCTACACATTGGGGCCTGTTAGCTCAGCTGGTTAGAGCGTGGTGCTAATAACGCCAAGGTCGTGCGTTCGATCCCCACATGGGCCAAAGAGTTTTATGAAAATAGGGAACCTTTATCATTTTGTTAATTATTTCTGTTGGGACATTTCCACATGTAACTATTTTGAGGCAAGAAAATCAACTGCAATGTGGCAGAAATAGCTCAGTTGGGAGAGCGTTAGACTGAAGATCTAAAGGTGCCTGGTTCAATCCCGGGTTTCGGCAAAGTAATTTCAGTACCAATTTCTTTTAGAATGTTGAAAATGTTTATTTTTCAGTTCTATTAGAATCTTAAGGAAACTTTTTGTCTTCTGAGTGAAACCTTTGGGATAACTTCTTCCTACTAGAGTTTCTCGCTTTGATTTAAATTTCCTTGGCCGTAACGGCTGTTTTTCCTTAAATTAGGGAAATGTTTAAATTTTTCGGGTTAAATTGGATGACATAAAAAAAATTCTATTAGCCTAAATGCTACACATTGGGGCCTGTTAGCTCAGCTGGTTAGAGCGTGGTGCTAATAACGCCAAGGTCGTGGGTTCGATCCCCACATGGGCCAAAGAGTTTTATGAAAATAGGGAACCTTTATCGTTTTGTTAATTATTTCTGTTGGGACATTTCCACATGTAACTATTTTGAGGCAAGAAAATCAACTGCAATGTGGCAGAAATATCTCAGTTGGGAGAGTGTTAGACTTAAGATCTAAAGGTCCCTGGTTCAATCCCGGGTTTCGGCAAAGTAATTTCAGTACCAATTTCTTTTAGAATGTTTATTTTTCAGTTCTATTAGAATCTTAAGGAAACTTTTTGTCTTCTGAGTGAAACCTTTGGGATAACTTCTTCCTACTAGAGTTTCTCGCTTTGATTTAAATTTCCTTGGCCGTTACGGCTGTTTTTCCTTAAATTAGGGAAATGTTTAAATTCTTCGGGTTAAATTGGATGACAAAAAAATATTTTTTTTTATTAGCCTAAATGCTAGGCTTTGGGGCCTGTTAGCTCAGCTGGTTAGAGTGTGATGCTAATGACGCTGAAGTTGTGGGTTCGATCCCCACATGGGCCAAAGTGTTTTTTGAAAATAGGGAACCTTTATCGTTTTGTTAATTATTTCTGTTGGGACATTTCCACATGTTACTATTTTGAGGCAAGATAAATAACTTCCATATGGCCGAAATAGCTCAGATGGGAGAGCGTTAGACTGAAGATCTAAAGGTCTGTGGTTCAATCCCGGGTTTCGGCAAAGTACTTTTAGTACCAATTTCTTTTAAAATGTTGAAAATGTTTATTTTTCAGATCTATTAGAATCTTAAGGAAACTTTTTGTCTTCTGAGTGAAACCTTTGGGATAACTTCTTCCTACTAGAGTTTCTCCCTTTGATTTAAATTTCCTTGGCCGTTACGGCTGTTTTTCCTTAAATTAGGGAAATGTTTAAATTCTTCGGGTTAAATTGGATGACATAAAAAAAAATTTAAATTAGCCTAAATGCTACACATTGGTGCCTGTTAGCTCAGCTGGTTAGAGCGTGGTGCTAATAACGCCAAGGTCGTGGGTTCAATCCCCACATGGGCCAAATTGTTTTTTGAAAATAGGGAACCTTTATCGTTTTGTTAATTATTTCTGTTGGGACATTTCCACATGTAACTATTTTCAGGCAAGAAAATCTACTTAAATATGGCCGAAATAGCTCAATTGGGAGAGCATTAGACTGAAGATCTAAAGGTCCCTGGTTCAATCCTGGGTTTCGGCAAAGTAATTTCAGTACCAAATTCTTTTAGAATGTTAAAAATGTTTATTTTTCAGTTCTATTAGAATCTTAAGGAAACTCTCTTCTTCTGAGTGAAACCTTTGGGATAACTTCTTCCTACTAGAGTTTCTCGCTTTGATTTAAATTTCCTTGGCCGTTACGGCTGTTTTTCCTTAAATTAGGGAAATGTTTAAATTCTTCGGGTTAAATTGGATGACATAAAAAAAAATTAAATTAGCCTAAATGCTACACATTGGTGCCTGTTAGCTCAGCTGGTTAGAGCGTGGTGCTAATAACGCCAAGGTCGTGGGTTCAATCCCCACATGGGCCAAATTGTTTTTTGAAAATAGGGAACCTTTATCGTTTTGTTAATTATTGCTGTTGGGACATTTCCACATGTAACTATTTTCAGGCAAGAAAATCAACTTAAATATGGCTGAAATAGCTCAATTGGGAGAGCATTAGACTGAAGATCTAAAGGTCCCTGGTTCAATCCTGGGTTTCGGCAAAGTAATTTCAGTACCAAATTCTTTTAGAATGTTAAAAATGTTTATTTTTCAGTTCTATTAGAATCTTAAGGAAACTCTCTTCTTCTGAGTGAAACCTTTGGGATAACTTCTTCCTACTAGAGTTTCTCGCTTTGGTTTTAAATTTCCTTGGCCGTTAAGGCTGTTTTTCCTTAAATTAGGGAAATGTTTAAATTCTTCGGGTTAAAATGGATGACATAAAAAAAAAATTAACTTAGCCTAAATGCTACACATTGGGGCCTGTTAGCTCAGCTGGTTAGAGCGTGGTGCTAATAACGCCAAGGACAGGGTTCGATCCCCACATGGGCCAAAGTGTTTTTTGAAAATAGGGACCCTTCATCGTTTTGTTAATTATTTCTGTTGGGACATTTCCACATGTAACTATTTTCAGGCAAGAAAATAAACTTAAATATGGCCAAAATAGCTCAGTTGGGAGAGCGTTAGACTGAAGATCTAAAGGTCCCTGGTTTAATCCTGGGTTTCGGCAAAGTAATTTCAGTTCCAATTTCTTTTAGAATGTTGAAAATGTTTATTTTTCAGTTCTATTAGAATCTTAAGGAAACTTTTTGTCTTCTGAGTGAAACCGTTGGGATAACTTCTTCCTACTAGAGTTTCTCGCTTTGATTTAAATTTCCTTGGCCGTTACGGCTGTTTTTTCTTAAATTAGGGAAATGTTTAAATTCTTCGGGTTAAATTGGATGACATAAAAAAAAAAATTCTATTAGCCTTAATGCTACACATTGGGGCCTGTTAGCTCAGCTGGTTAGAGCCTGATGCTAATAACGCCAAGGTTGTGGGTTCGATCCCCACATGGGCCAAAGTGTTTTTTGAAAATAAGGAACCTTTATCGTTTTGTTAATTATTTCTGTTGGGACATTTCCACATGTACTTATTTTCAGGCAAGAAAATCAACTTAAATATGGCCGAAATAGCTCAGTTGGGAGAGCATTAGACTGAAGATCTAAAGGTCCCTGGTTCAATCCCGGGTTTCGGCAAAGTAATTTCAGTACCAATTTCTTTTAGAATGTTGAAAATGTTTATTTTTCAGTTCTATTAGAATCTTAAGGAAACTTTTTGTCTTCTGAGTGAAACCTTTGGGATAACTTCTTCCTACTAGAGTTTCTCGCTTTGATTTAAATTTCCTTGGCCGTTACGGCTGTTTTTCCTTAAATTAGGGAAATGTTTAAATTTTTCGGGTTAAATTGGATGACATAAAAAAAAAAATTTCTATTAGCCTAAATGCTACACATTGGGGCCTGTTAGCTCAGCTGGTTAGAAGTGTGGTGCTAATAACGCCAAGGTCGTGGGTTCGATCCCCACATGGGCCAAAGTGTTTTTTGAAAATAGGGAACCTTTATCATTTTGTTAATTATTTCTGTTGGGGACATTTCCACATGTAACTATTTTCAAGCAAGAAAATCAACTTAATATGGCCGAAATAGCTCAGTTGGGAGAGCGTTAGACTGAAGATCTAAAGGTCCCTGGTTCAATCCCGGGTTTCGGCAAAGTAATTTCAGTACCAATTTCTTTTAGAATGTTGAAAATGTTTATTTTTCAGTTCTATTAGAATCTTAAGGAAACTTTTTGTCTTCTGAGTGAAACCTTTGGGATAACTTCTTCCTACTAGAGTTTCTCGCTTTGATTTAAATTTCCTTGGCCGTTACGGCTGTTTTTCCTTAAATTAGGAAATGTTTAAAATCTTCGGGTTAAATTGGATGACATAAAAAAAAATTCTATTAGCCTAAATGCTACACATTGGGGCCTGTTAGCTCAGCTGGTTAGAGCGTGGTGCTAATAATGGCAAGGTCGTGGGTTCGATCCCCACATGGGCCAAAGTGTTTTTTGAAAATAGGGAACCTTTATCGTTTTGTTAATTATTTCTGTTGGGACATTTCCACATGTAACTATTTTGAGGCAAGAAAATCAACTTCAATATGGCCGAAATAGCTCAGTTGGGAGAGCGTTAGACTGAAGATCTAAAGGTCCCTGGTTCAATCCCGGGGTTCAGCAAAGTAAATTCAGTACCAATTTCTTTTAGAATGTTGAAAATGTTTATTTTTCAGTTCTATTAGAATCTTAAGGAAACTTTTTGTCTTCTGAGTGAAACCTTTGGGATAACTTCTTCCTACTAGAGTTTCTCGCTTTGATTTAAATTTCCTTGGCCGTTACGGCTGTTTTTCCTTAAATTAGGGAAATGTTTAAATTTTTCGGGTTAAATTGGATGACATAAAAAAAAATTTCTATTAGCCTAAATGCTACACATTGGGGCCTGTTGGCTCAGCTGGTTAGAGTGTGGTGCTTATAACGTGTGGGTTCGATCCCCACATGGGCCAAAGTGTTTTTTGAAAATAGGGAACCTTTATCGTTTTGTTAATTACTCTGTTGGGACATTTCCACATGTAACTATTTTCAGGCAAGAAAATAAACTTAAATATGGCGGAAATAGCTCAGTTGGGAGAGTGTTAGACTGAAGATCTAAAGGTCCCTGGTTCAATCCCGGGTTTCGGCAAAGTAATTTCAGTACCAATTTCTTTTAGAATGTTGAAAATGTTTATTTTTCAGATCTATTAGAATCTTAAGGAAACTTTTTGTCTTCTGAGTGAAACCTTTGGGATAACTTCTTCCTACTAGAGTTTCTCGCTTTGATTTAAATTTCCTTGGCCGTTACGGCTGTTTTTCCTTAAATTAGGGAAATGTTTAAATTCTTCGGGTTAAATTGGATGACATAAAAATAAAATTTCTATTAGCCTAAATGCTACACATTGGGGCCTGTTAGCTCAGATGGTTATTTGTGGTGCTAATAACGCCAAGGTCGTGGGTTCGATCCCCACATGGGCCAAAGTGTTTTTTGAAAATAGGGAACCTTTATCATTTTGTTAATTATTTCTGTTGGGACATTTCCACATGTAACTATTTTCAGGCAAGAAAATCAACTTAAATATGTCTGAAATAGCTCAGTTGGGAGAGCATTAGACTGAAGATCCAAAGGTCCCTGGTTCAATCCCGGGTTTCGGCAAAGTAATTTCAGTACCAATTTCTTTTAGAATGTTAAAAATGTTTATTTTTCAGTTCTATTAGAATCTTAAGGAAACTTTTTGTCTTCTGAGTGAAAACTTTGGGATAACTTCTTCCTACTAGAGTTTCTCGCTTTGATTTAAATTTCCTTGGCCGTTACGGCTGTTTTTCCTTAAATTAGGGAAATGTTTAAATTTTTCGGGTTAAATTGGATGACATAAAAAAAATTTAAATTAGCCTAAGTGCTACACATTGGTGCCTGTTAGCTCAGCTGGTTAGAGCGTGGTGCTAATAACGCCAAGGTCGTGGGTTCAATCCCCACATGGGCCAAATTGTTTTTTGAAAATAGGGAACCTTTATCGTTTTGTTAATTATTTCTGTTGGGACATTTCCACATGTAACTATTTTCAGGCAAGAAAATCAACTTAAATATGGCCGAAGAAGCTCAGTTGGGAGAGCATTAGACTGAAGATCTAAAGGTCCCTGGTTCAATCCTGGGTTTCGGCAAAGTAATTTCAGTACCAAAATCTTTTAGAATGTTAAAAATTTTTATTTTTCAGTTCTATTAGAATCTTAAGGAAACTTTTTGTCTTCTGAGTGAAACCTTTGGGATAACTTCTTCCTACTAGAGTTTCTCGCTTTGATTTAAATTTCCTTGGCCGTTACGGCTGTTTTTCCTTAAATTAGGGAAATGTTTAAAATCTTCGGGTTAAATTGGATGACATAAAAAAAAATCTATTAGCCTAAATGCTAGTCTTTGGGGCCTGTTAGCTCAGCTGGTTAGATCGTGGTGCTAATAACGCCAAGGTCGTGGGTTCGATCCCCACATGGGCCAAAGTGTTTTTTGAAAATAGGGAACCTTTATCGTTTTGTTAATTATTTCTGTTTGGACATTTCCACATGTAACTATTTTGAGGCAAGAAAATCAACTTCAATATGGCCGAAATAGCTCAGTTGGGAGAGCGTTTGACTGAAGATCTAAAGGTCAGTGGTTCAATCCCGGGTTTCGGCAAAGTAATTTCAGTACCAATTTCTTTTAGAATGTTGAAAATGTTTATTTTTCAGTTCTATTAGAATCTTAAGGAAACTTTTTGTCTTCTGAGTGAAACCTTTGGGATAACTTCTTCCTACTAGTTTCTCGCTTTGATTTAAATTTCCCTGGCCGTTACGGCTGTTTTTCCTTAAATTAGGGAAATGTTTAAATTTTTCGGGTTAAATTGGATGACTTAAAAAAAAAATTTCTATTAGCCTAAATGCTACACATTGGGGCCTGTTAGCTCAGCTGGTTAGAGCGTGGTGCTAATAACGCCAAGGTTGTGGGTTCGATCCCCACATGGGCCAAAGTGTTTTTTGAAAATAGGGAACCTTTATCGTTTTGTTAATTACTCTGTTGGGACATTTCCACATGTAACTATTTTCAGGCAAGAAAATAAACTTAAATATGGCGGAAATAGCTCAGTTGGGAGAGTGTTAGACTGAAGATCTAAAGGTCCCTGGTTCAATCCCGGGTTTCGGCAAAGTAATTTCAGTACCAATTTCTTTTAGAATTTTTTGAAAATAGGGAACCTTTATCGTTTTGTTAATTATTTCTGTTTGGACATTTCCACATGTAACTATTTTGAGGCAAGAAAATCAACTTCAATATGGCCGAAATAGCTCAGTTGGGAGAGCGTTAGACTGAAGATCTAAAGGTCCCTGTTTAAATCCTGGGTTTCGGCAAAGTAATTTCAGTACCAATTTCTTTTAGAATGTTGAAAATGTTTATTTTTCAGTTCTATTAGAATCTTAAGGAAACTTTTTGTCTTCTGAGTGAAACCTTTGGGATAACTTCTTCCTACTAGAGTTTCTCGCTTTGATTTTAATTTCCTTGGCCGTTACGGCTGTTTTTCCTTAAATTAGGAAATGTTTAAATTTTTCGGGTTAAATTGGATGACATAAAAAAAAAATTCTATTAGCCTAAATGCTACACATTGGGGCCTGTTAGCTCAGCTGGTTAGAGCGTGGTGCTAATAATGGCAAGGTCGTGGGTTCGATCCCCACATGGGCCAAAGTGTTTTTTGAAAATAGGGAACCTTTATCGTTTTGTTAATTATTTCTGTTGGGACATTTCCACATGTCACTATTTTGAGGCGAGAAAATCAACTTGAATGTGGCCGAAATAGCTCAGTTAGGAGAGTGTTTGACTGCAGATCTAAAGGTCCCTGGTTCATTCCCGGGTTTCGGCAAAGTATCTTCAGTACCAATTTCTTTTAGAATGTTGAAAATGTTTATTTTTCAGTTCTATTAGAATCTTAAGGAAACTTTTTGTCCTCTGTTGAAAACTTTGGGATAACTTCTTCCTACTAGAGTTTCTCGCTTTGATTTAAGTTTCCTTGGCCGTTACGGCTGTTTTTCCTTAAATTAGGGAAATGTTTAAATTTTTCGGGTTAAATTGGATGACATAAAAAAAAATTTCTATTAGCCTAAATGCTACACATTGGGGCCTGTTACCTCAGCTGGTTAGAGCGTGGTGCTAATAACGCCAAGGTCATGGGATCGATCCCCACATGGGCCAAAGTGTTTTTTGAAAATAGGGAACCTTTATCATTTTGTTAATTATTTCTGTTGGGACATTTCCACATGTAACTATTTTGAAGCAGGAAATCAACTTCAATATGGCCGAAATAGCTCAGTTGGGAGAGCGTTAGACTGCAGATTAAAGGTCCCTGGTTCAATCCCGGGTTTCGGCAAAGTAATTTCAGTACCAATTTCTTTTAGAATGTTGAAAATGTTTATTTTTCAGTTCTATTAGAATCTTAAGGAAACTTTTTGTCTTCTGAGTGAAACCTTTGGGATAACTTCTTCCTACTAGAGTTTCTCGCTTTGATTTAAATTTCCTTGGCCGTTACGGCTGTTTTTCCTTAAATTAGGGAAATGTTTAAATTC
>SRMA01027317.1:52800-55300 GCA_007224835.1 Danionella cerebrum
CTCGCTTTGATTTAAATTTCCTTGGCCGTTAACGGCTGTTTTTCCTTAAATTAGGGAAATGTTTAAATTTTTCGGGTTAAATTGGATGACATAAAAAAAAAATTTCTTAGCCTAAATGCTACACATTGGGGCCTGTTAGCTCAGCTGGTTAGAGCGTGGTGCTAATAACGCCAAGGTTGTGGGTTCGATCCCCACATGGGCCAAAGTGTTTTTTGAAAATAGGGAACCTTTATCATTTTGTTAATTATTTCTGTTGGGACATTTCCACATGTAACTATTTTCAGGCAAGAAAATCAACTTAAATATGGCCGAAATAGCTCAGTTGGGAGAGCGTTAGACTGAAGATCTAAAGGTCCCTGGTTCAATCCCGGGTTTCGGCAAAGTAATTTCAGTACCAATTTCTTTTAGAATGTTGAAAATGTTTATTTTTCAGTTCTATTAGAATCTTAAGGAAACTTTTTGTCTTCTGAGTGAAACTTTGGGATAACTTCTTCCTACTAGAGTTTCTCGCTTTGATTTAAATTTCCTTGGCCGTTACGGCTGTTTTTCCTTAAATTAGGGAAATGTTTAAATTCTTCGGGTTAAATTGGATGACATAAAAAAAAAATTCTATTAGCCTAATGTTACACATTGGGGCCTGTTAGCTCAGCTGGTTAGAGCGTGGTGCTAATAACGCCAAGGTCGTGGGTTCGATCCCCACATGGGCCAAAGTGTTTTTTGAAAATAGGGAACCTTTATCGTTTTGTTAATTATTTCTGTTTGGACATTTCCACATGTAACTATTTTGAGGCAAGAAAATCAACTTCAATATGGCCGAAATAGCTCAGTTGGGAGAGCGTTAGACTGAAGATCTAAAGGTCCCTGGTTCAATCCCGGGTTTCGGCAAAGTAATTTCAGTACCAATTTCTTTTAGAATGTTGAAAATGTTTATTTTTCAGTTCTATTAGAATCTTAAGGAAACTTTTTGTCTTCTGAGTGAAACCTTTCGGATAACTTCTTCCTACTAGAGTTTCTCGCTTTGATTTAAATTTCCTTGGCCGTTACGGCTGTTTTTCCTTAAATTAGGGAAATGTTTAAATTCTTCGGGTTAAATTGGATGACAAAAAAAATATTTTTTTTTCATTAGCCTAAATGCTAGGCTTTGGGGCCTGTTAGCTCAGCTGGTTAGAGTGTGATGCTAATGACGCTGAAGTCGTGGGTTCGATCCCCACATGGGCCAAAGTGTTTTTTGAAAATAGGGAACCTTTATCGTTTTGTTAATTATTTCTGTTTGGACATTTCCACATGTAACTATTTTGAGGCAAGAAAATCAACTTCAATATGGCCGAAATAGCTCAGTTGGGAGAGCGTTAGACTGAAGATCTAAAGGTCCCTGGTTCAATCCCGGGTTTCGGCAAAGTAATTTCAGTACCAATTTCTTTTAGAATGTTGAAAATGTTTATTTTTCAGTTCTATTAGAATCTTAAGGAAACTTTTTGTCTTCTGAGTGAAACCTTTGGGATAACTTCTTCCTACTAGAGTTTCTCGCTTTGATTTAAATTTCCTTGGCCGTTACGGCTGTTTTTCCTTAAATTAGGGAAATGTTTAAATTCTTCGGGTTAAATTGGATGACATAAAAAAAAATTTCTATTAGCCTAAATGCTACACATGGGGGCCTGTTAGCTCAGCTGGTTAGAGTGTGGTGCTAATAACGCCAAGGTCGTGGGTTCGATCCCCACATGGGCCAAAGTGTTTTTTGAAAATAGGGAACCTTTATCGTTTTGTTAATTATTTCTGTTGGGACATTTCCACATGTAACTATTTTGAGGCAAGAAAATCAACTTCAATATGGCCGAAATAGCTCAGTTGGGAGAGCGTTAGACTGAAGATCTAAAGGTCCCTGGTTCAATCCTGGGTTTCGGCAAAGTAATTTCAGTACAATTTCTTTTAGAATGTTGAAAATGTTTATTTTTCAGTTCTATTAGAATCTTAAGGAAACTTTTTGTCTTCTGAGTAAAAACTTTGGGATAACTTCTTCCTACTAGAGTTTCTCGCTTTGATTTAAATTTCCTTGGCCGTCACGGCTGTTTTTCCTTAAATTAGGGAAATGTTTAAATTCTTCGGGTTAAATTGGATGACAAAAAAAATATTTTTTTTAATTAGCCTAAATGCTAGACTCTGGGGCCTGTTAGCTCAGCTGGTTAGAGTGTGATGCTAATGACGCTGAAGTCGTGGGTTCGATCCCCACATGGGCCAAAGTGTTTTTTGAAAATAGGGAACCTTTATCGTTTTGTTAATTATTTCTGTTTGGACATTTCCACATGTAACTATTTTGAGGCAAGAAAATCAACTTCAATATGGCTGAAATAGCTCAGTTGGGAGAGTGATAGACTGAAGATCTAAAGGTCCGTGGTTCAATCCCGGGTTTCGCCAAAGTAATTTCAGTACCAATTTATTTTAAAATGTTTATTTTTCAGTTCTATTAGAATCTTAAGGAAAATTTTTGTCTTCTGAGTGAAAA
>SRMA01027317.1:57800-79027 GCA_007224835.1 Danionella cerebrum
TACGGCTGTTTTTCCTTAAATTAGGGAAATGTTTAAAATCTTCGGGTTAAATTGGATGACATAAAAAAAAAAATCTATTAGCCTAAATGCTAGACTTTGGGGCCTGTTAGCTCAGCTGGTTAGAGCTGGTGCTAATAACGCCAAGGTCGTGGGTTCGATCCCCACATGGGCCAAAGTGTTTTTTGAAAATAGGGAACCTTTATCGTTTTGTTAATTATTTCTGTTTGGACATTTCCACATGTAACTATTTTGAGGCAAGAAAATCAACTTCAATATGGCCGAAATAGCTCAGTTGGGAGAGCGTTAGACAGAAGATCTAAAGGTCCCTGGTTAAATCCCGGGTTTCGGCAAAGTAATTTCAGTACTAATTTCTTTTAGAATGTTGAAAATGTTTATTTTTCAGTTCTATTAGAATCTTAAGGAAACTTTTTGTCCTCTGAGTGAAACCTTTGGGATAACTTCTTCCTACTAGAGTTTCTCGCTTTGATTTAAATTTCCTTGGCCGTTACGGCTGTTTTTCCTTAAATTAGGGAAATGTTTAAAATCTTCGGGTTAAATTGGATGACATAAAAAAAAAATTTCTATTAGCCTAAATGCTACACATTGGGGCCTGTTAGCTCAGCTGGCTAGAGCATGGTGCTAATATCGCCAAGTTCATGGGTTCCATCCCCACATGGGCCAAAGTGTTTTTTAAAATTAGGGAACCTTTATCATTTTGTTAATTATTTCTGTTGGGACATTTCCACATGTAACTATTTTGAGGCGAGAAAATCAACTTCAATGTGGCCGAAATAGCTCAGTTGGGAGAGTGTTTGACTGCAGATCTAAAGGTCCCTGGTTCAATTCTGGGTTTCGGCAAAGTAATTTCAGTACCAATTTCTTTTAGAATGTTGAAAATGTTTATTTTTCAGTTCTATTAGAATCTTAAGGAAACTTTTTGTCTTCTGAGTGAAACCTTTGGGATAACTTCTTCCTACTAGAGTTTCTCGCTTTGATTTAAATTTCCTTGGCCGTTACGGCTGTTTTTCCTTAAATTAGGGAAATGTTTAAATTTTTCGGGTTAAATTGGATGACTTAAAAAAAAATTTCTATTAGCCTAAATGCTACACATTGGGGCCTGTTAGCTCAGCTGGTTAGAGCGTGGTGCTAGTAATGCCAAGGTCGTGGGTTCGATCCCCACATGGGCCAAAGTGTTTTTTGAAAATAGGGAACCTTTATCATTTTGTTAATTATTTCTGTTGGGACATTTCCACATGTAACTATTTTCAAGCAAGAAAATCAACTTAAATATGGCCGAAATAGCTCAGTTGGGAGAGCGTTAGACTGAAGATCTAAAGGTCCCTGGTTCAATCCCAGGTTTCGGCAAAGTAATTTCAGTACCAATTTCTTTAGAATGTTGAAAATGTTTATTTTTCAGTTCTATTAGAATCTTAAGGAAACTTTTTGTCTTCTGAGTAAAACCTTTGGGATAACTTCTTCCTACTAGAGTTTCTCGCTTTGATTTAAATTTCCTTGGCCGTTACGGCTGTTTTTCCTTAAATTAGGGAAATGTTTAAAATCTTCGGGTTAAATTGGATGACATAAAAAAAAATTTCTATTAGCCTAAATGCTACACATTGGGGCCTGTTAGCTCAGCTGGTTAGAGCGTGGTGCTAATAACGCCAAGGTCGTTTGTTCGATCCCCACATGGGCCAAAGTTTTTTTTGAAAATAGGGAACCTTTATTTTTTTTGTTAATTATTTCTGTTGGGACATTTCTACATGTAACTATTTTGAGGCAAGAAAATCATCTTAAATATGGCTGAAATAGCTCAGTTGGGAGAGCGTTAGACTGAAGATCTAATGGTCCATGGTTCAATCCTGGGTTTTGGCAAAGTAATTTCAGTACCAATTTCTTTTAGAATGTTGAAAATGTTTATTTTTCAGATCTATTAGAATCTTAAGGAAACTTTTTGTCTTCTGAGTGAAACCTTTGGGATAACTTCTTCCTACTAGAGTTTCTCGCTTTGATTTAAATTTCCTTGGCCGTTACGGCTGTTTTTCCTTAAATTAGGGAAATGTTTAAATTCTTCGGGTTAAATTGGATGACATAAAAAAAAATTTTTTTTTCATTAGCCTAAATACTAGGCTTTGGGGCCTGTTAGCTCAGCTGGTTAAAGTGTGATGCTAATGACGCTGAAGTCGTGGGTTCGATCCCCACATGGGCCAAAGTGTTTTTTGAAAATAGGGAACCTTTATCGTTTTGTTAATTATTTCTGTTTGGACATTTCCACATGTCACTATTTTGAGGCAAGAAAATCAACTTCAATATGGCCGAAATAGATCAGTTGGGAGAGCGTTTAACTGATGATCTAAAGGTCTCTGGTTCAATCTCGGGTTTCGGCAAAGTAATTTCAGTACCAATTTCTTTTAGAATGTTGAAAATGTTTATTTTTCAGTTCTATTAGAATCTTAAGGAAACTTTTTGTCTTCTGAGTGAAACCTTTGGGATAACTTCTTCCTACTAGAGTTTCTCGCTTTGATTTAAATTTCCTTGGCCGTTACGGCTGTTTTTCCTTAAATTAGGGAAATGTTTAAATTCTTCGGGTTAAATTGGATGATATAAAAAAAAATTCTATTAGCCTAAATGCTACACATTGGGACCTGTTAGCTCAGCTGGTTAGAGCATGGTGCTAATAACGCCAAGGTCGTGGGTTCGATCCCCACATGGGCCAAAGTTTTTTTTGAAAATAGGGAACCTTTATTTTTTTTGTTAATTATTTCTGTTGGGACATTTCTACATGTAACTATTTTGAGGCAAGAAAATCATCTTAAATATGGCTGAAATAGCTCAGTTGGGAGAGCGTTAGACTGAAGATCTAATGGTCCATGGTTCAATCCTGGGTTTTGGCAAAGTAATTTCAGTACCAATTTCTTTTAGAATGTTGAAAATGTTTATTTTTCAGATCTATTAGAATCTTAAGGAAACTTTTTGTCTTCTGAGTGAAATCTTTGGGATAACTTCTTACTACTAGAGTTTCTCGCTTTGATTTAGGTTTCCTTGGCCGTTACGGCTGTTTTTCCTTAAATTAGGGAAATGTTTAAATTCTTCGGATTAAATTGGATGATATAAAAAAAAATTCTATTAGCCTAAATGCTACACATTGGTGCCTGTTAGCTCAGCTTGTTAGAGCATGGTGCTAATAACGCCAAGGTTGTGGGTTCGATCCCCACATGGGCCAAAGTGTTTTTTGAAAATAGGGAACCTTTATCGTTTTGTTAATTATTTCTGTTGGGACATTTCCACATGTAACTATTTTCAAGCAAGAAAATCAACTTAAATATGGCCGAAATAGCTCAGTTGGGAGAGCGTTAGACTGAAGATCTAAAGGTCTCTGGTTCAATCCTGGGTTTCGGCAAAGTAATTTCAGTACCAATTTCTTTTAGAATGTTGAAAATGTTTATTTTTCAGTTCTATTAGAATCTTAAGGAAACTTTTTGTCCTCTGAGTGAAACCTTTCGGATAACTTCTTCCTACTAGAGTTTCTCGCTTTGATTTAAATTTCCTTGGCCGTTACGGCTGTTTTTCCTTAAATTAGGGAAATGTTTAAATTTTTCGGGTTAAATTGGATGACATAAAAAAAATTTCTATTAGCCTAAATGCTACACATTGGGGCCTGTTAGCTCAGCTGGTTAGAGCGTGGTACAAATAACGCCAAGGTCGTGGGTTCGATCCCCACATGGGCCAAAGTGTTTTTCGAAAATAGGGAACCTTTATCATTTTGTTAATTATTTCTGTTGGGACATTTCCACATGTAACTATTTTCAAGCAAGAAAATCAACTTAAATATGGCTGAAATAGCTCAGTTGGGAGAGCGTTAGACTGAAGAACTAAAGCTCCCTGGTTCAATCCCGGGTTTCGGCAAAGTAATTTCAGTACAAATTTCTTTTAGAATGTTGAAAATGTTTATTTTCCAGTTCTATTAGAATCTTAAGGAAACTTTTTGTCTTCTGAGTGAAACCTTTGGGCTAACTTCTTCCTACTAGAGTTTCTCGCTTTGATTTAAATTTCCTTGGCCGTTACGGCTGTTTTTCCTTAAATTAGGGAAATGTTTAAAATCTTCGGGTTAAATTGGATGACAAAAAAAATTTCTATTAGCCTAAATGCTACACATTGGGGCCTGTTAGCTCAGCTGGTTAGAGCGTGGTGCTAGTAATGCCAAGGTCGTGGGTTCGATCCCCACATGGGCCAAAGTGTTTTTTGAAAATAGGGAACCTTTATCGTTTTGTTAATTATTTCTGTTGGGACATTTCCACATGTAACTATTTTGAGGCGAGAAAATCAACTTCAATGTGGCCGAAATAGCTCAGTTGGGAGAGTGTTTGACTGCAGATCTAAAGGTCCCTGGTTTAATCCCGGGTTTCGGCAAAGTAATTTCAGTACCAATTTCTTTTAGAATGTTGAAAATGTTTATTTTTCAGTTCTATTAGAATCTTAAGGAAACTTTTTGTCTTTTGAGTGAAACTTTTGGGATAACTTCTTCCTACTAGAGTTTCTCGCTTTGATTTAAATTTCCTTGGCCGTAACGGCTGTTTTTCCTTAAATTAGGGAAATGTTTAAATTTTTCGGGTTAAATTGGATGACATAAAAAAAAAATTCTATTAGCCTGAATGCTACACATTGGGGCCTGTTAGCTCAGCTGGTTAGAGCGTGGTGCTAATAACGCCAAGGTTGTGGGATCGATCCCCACATGGGCCAAAGTGTTTTTTAAAAATAGGGAACCTTTATCATTTTGTTAATTATTTCTGTTGGGACATTTCCACATGTAACTATTTTCAAACAAGAAAATCAACTTAAATATGGCCGAAATAGCTCAGTTGGGAGAGCGTTAGACTGAAGATCTAAAGGTCCATTGTTCAATCCCGGGTTTCGGCAAAGTAATTTCAGTACCAATTTCTTTTAGAATGTTGAAAATGTTTATTTTTCAGTTCTATTAGAATCTTAAGGAAATTTTTTGTCTTCTGAGTGAAAACTTTGGGATAACTTCTTCCTACTAGAGTTTCTCGCTTTGATTTAAATTTCCTTGGCCGTTACGGCTGTTTTTCCTTAAATTAGGAAATGTTTAAAATCTTCGGGTTAAATTGGATGACATAAAAAAAAAATTTCTATTAGCCTAAATGCTACACATTGGGGCCTGTTAGCTCAGCTGGTTAGAGCGTGGTGCTAATAACGCCAAGGTCGTGGTTTCGATCCCCACATGGGCTAAAGTGTTTTTTGAAAATAGGGAACCTTTATCGTTTTGTTAATTATTTCTGTTTGGACATTTCCACATGTAACTATTTTGAGGCGAGAAAATCAACTTCAATGTGGCCGAAATAGCTCAGTTGGGAGAGTGTTTGACTGCAGATCTAAAGGTCCCTGGTTCAATCCCGGGTTTCGGCAAAGTAATTTCAGTACCAATTTCTTTTAGAATGTTGAAAATGTTTATTTTTCAGTTCTATTAGAATCTTAAGGAAACTTTTTGTCTTCTGAGTGAAACCTTTGGGATAACTTCTTCCTACTAGAGTTTCTCGCTTTGCTTTAAGTTTCCTTGGCCGTTACGGCTGTTTTTCCTTAAATTAGGGAAATGTTTAAATTCTTCTGGTTAAATTGGATGATGTAAAAAAAATTCTATTAGCCTAAATGCTAGGCTTTGGGGCCTGTTAGCTCAGCTGGTTAAAGTGTGATGCTAATGACGCTGAAGTCGTGGGTTCGATCCCCACATGGGCCAAAGTGTGTTTTGAAAATAGGGAACCTTTATCGTTTTGTTAATTATTTCTGTTGGGACATTTCCACATGTAACTATTTTCAGGCAAGAAAATCAACTTAAATATTGGCTGAAATAGCTCAGTTGAGAGAGCATTAGACTGAAGATCTAAAGGTCCCTGGTTCAATCCCGGGTTTCGGCAAAGTAATTTCAGTACCAATTTCTTTTAGAATGTTGAAAATGTTTATTTTTCAGTTCTATTAGAATCTTAAGGAAACTTTTTGTCTTCTGAGTGAAAACTTTGGGATAACTTCTTCCTACTAGAGTTTCTCGCTTTGATTTAAGTTTCCTTGGCCGTTACGGCTGTTTTTCCTTAAATTAGGGAAATGTTTAAATTTTTCGGGTTAAATTGGATGACATAAAAAAAATTTCTATTAGCCTAAATGTTACACATTGGGGCCTGTTAGCTCAGCTGGTTAGAGCGTGGTGCTAATAACGCCAAGGTTGTGGGTTCGATCCCCACATGGGCCAAAGTGTTTTTTGAAAATAGGGAACCTTTATCATTTTGTTAATTATTTCTGTTGGGACATTTCCACATGTAACTATTTTCAAGCAAGAAAATCAACTTCAATGTGGCTGAAATAGCTCAGTTGGGAGAGTGTTTGACTGCAGATCTAAAGGTCCCTGGTTCAATCCCGGGTTTCGGCAAAGTAATTTCAGTACCAATTTCCTTTAGAATGTTGAAAATGTTTATTTTTCAGTTCTATTAGAATCTTAAGGAAACTTTTTGTCTTCTGAGTGAAACCTTTGGGCTAACTTCTTCCTACTAGAGTTTCTCGCTTTGATTTAAATTTCCTTGGCCGTTACGGCTGTTTTTCCATAAATTAGGGAAATGTTTAAAATCTTCGGGTTAAATTGGATGACAAAAAAAAATTTCTATTAGCCTAAATGCTGCACATTGGGGCCTGTTAGCTCAGCTGGTTAGAGCGTGGTGCTAATAACGCCAAGGTCGTGGGTTCGATCCCCACATGGGCCAAAGTATTTTTTGAAAATAGGGAACCTTTATCGTTTTGTTAATTATTTCTGTTGGGACATTTCCACATGTAACTATTTTCAAGCAAGAAAATCAACTTAAATATGGCCGAAATAGCTCAGTTGGGAGAGCGTTAGACTGAAGATCTAAAGGTCCCTGTTTCAATCCTGGGTTTTGGCAAAGTAATTTCAGTACCAATTTCTTTTAGAATGTTGAAAATGTTTATTTTTCAGTTCTATTAGAATCTTAAGGAAACTTTTTGTCTTTTGAGTGAAACTTTTGGGATAACTTCTTCCTACTAGAGTTTCTCGCTTTGATTTAAATTTCCTTGGCCGTTACGGCTGTTTTTCCTTAAATTAGGGAAATGTTTAAAATCTTCGGCTTAAATTGGATGACAAAAAAAAATTTCTATTAGCCTAAATGCTATACATTGGGGCCTGTTAGCTCAGCTGGTTAGAGCGTGGTTCTAATTACGCCAAGGTCGTGGGCTCGATCCCCACATGGGCCAAAGTATTTTTTGAAAATAGGGAACCTTTATCGTTTTGTTAATTATTTCTGTTTGGACATTTCCACATGTAACTATTTTGAGGCAAGAATATCAACTTCAATATGGCCAAAATAGCTCAGTTGGGAGAGCGTTAGACTGAAGATCTAAAGGTCCCTGGTTCAATCCCGGGTTTCGGCAAAGTAATTTCAGTACAAATTTCTTTTGGAATGTTGAAAATGTTTATTTTTCAGTTCTATTAGAATCTTAAGGAAACTTTTTGTCTTCTGAGTGAATCCTTAAGGGATAACTTCTTCCTACTAGAGTTTCTCACTTTGATTTAAATTTCCTTGGCCGTTACGGCTGTTTTTCCTTAAATTAGGGAAATGTTTAAAATCTTCGGGTTAAATTGGATGACATAAAAAAAAATTCTATTAGCCTAATTGCTACACATTGGGGCCTGTTAGCTCAGCTGGTTAGAGCGTGGTGCTAATAACGCCAAGGTCGTGGGTTCGAACCCCACCTGGGCTAAAGTGTTTTTTGAAAATAGGGAACCTTTATTTTTTTTGTTAATTATTTCTGTTGGGACATTTCTACATGTAACTATTTTGAGGCAAGAAAATCATCTTAAATATGGCTGAAATAGCTCAGTTGGGAGAGCGTTAGACTGAAGATCTAAAGGTCCCTGGTTCAATCCCGGGTTTCGGCAAAGTAATTTCAGTACCAATTTCTTTTAGAATGTTGAAAATGTTTATTTTTCAGTTCTATTAGAATCTTAAGGAAACTTTTTGTCTTCTGAGTGAAACCTTTGGGATAACTTCTTCCTACTAGAGTTTCTCGCTTTGATTTAAGTTTCCTTGGCCGTTACGGCTGTTTTTCCTTAAATTAGGGAAATGTTTAAATTCTTCGGGTTAAATTGGATGATATAAAAAAAAATTCTATTAGCCTTAATGCTACACATTGGGGCCTGTTAGCTCAGCCGGTTAGAGCATGGTGCTAATAATGCCAAGGTCGTGGGTTCGATCCCCACATGGGCCAAAGTGTTTTTTGAAAATAGGGAACCTTTATCGTTTTGTTAATTATTTCTGTTGGGACATTTCCACATGTAACTATTTTCAAGCAAGAAAATCAACTTCAATATGGCCGAAATAGCTCAGTTGGGAGAGCATTAGACTGAAGATCTAAAGGTCCCTGGTTCAATCCTGGGTTTCGGCAAAGTAATTTCAGTACAAATTTCTTTTAGAATGTTGAAAATGTTTATTTTTCAGTTCTATTAGAATCTTAAGGAAACTTTTTGTCTTCTGAGTGAAACCTTTGGGATAACTTCTTCCTACTAGAGTTTCTCGCTTTGATTTAAATTTCCTTGGCCGTCACGGCTGTTTTTCCTTAATTTAGGGAAATGTTTAAATTCTTCGGGTTAAATTGGATGACAAAAAAAAAATTTCTATTAGCCTAAATGCTACACATTGGGGCCTCTTAGCTCAGCTGGTTAGAGTGTGGTGCTAATAACGCCAAGGTCGTGGGTTCGATCCCCACACGGACAAAAGTGTTTTTTCAAAATAGGGAACTTTTATCGTTTTGTTAATTATTTCTGTTGGGACATTTCCACATGTAACTATTTTCAAGCAAGAAAATCAACTTCAATATGGCAGAAATAGCTCAGTTGGGAGAGCGTTAGACTGAAAATCTTAAGGTCCCTGGTTCAATCCTGGGTTTCGGCAAAGTAATTTCAGTACCAATTTCTTTTAGAATGTTGAAAATGTTTTTTTTCAGTTCTATTAGAATCTTAAGGAAACTTTTTGTCTTCTGAGTGAAACCTTTGGGATAACTTCTTCCTAATAGAGTTTCTCGCTTTGATTTAAATTTCCTTGGTTGTTACGGCTGTTTTTCCTTAAATTAGGGAAATGTTTAAATTCTTCGGGTAAAGTTGGATAACAAAAAAAATATTTCTTTCTATTAGCCTAAATGCTACACTTTGGGGCCTGTTAGCTCAGCTGGTTAGAGTGTGATGCTAATGACGCAGAGGTCGTGGGTTCGATCCCCACATGGGCCAAAGTGTTTTTTTGAAAATAGGGAACCTTTATCGTTTTGTTAATTATTTCTGTTGGGACATTTCCACATGTAACTATTTTCAGGCAAGAAAATCAACTTAAACATGGCCGAAATAGCTCAGTTGGGAGAGCCTTAGACTGAAGAACTAAAGGTCCCTGGTTCAATCCTGGGTTTTGGCAAAGTAATTTCAGTACCAATTTCTTTTAGAATGTTGAAAATGTTTATTTTTCAGTTCTATTAGAATCTTAAGGAAACTTTTTGTCTTCTGAGTGAAACCTTTGGGATAACTTCTTCCTACTAGAGTTTCTCGCTTTGATTTAAATTTCCTTGGCCGTTACGGCTGTTTTTCCTTAAATTAGGGAAATGTTTAAAATCTTCGGGTTAAATTGGATGACATAAAAAAAAAATCTATTAGCCTAAATGCTAGACATTGGGGCCTGTTAGCTCAGCTGGTTAGAGCGTGGTGCTAATAACGCCAAGGTTGTGGGTTCGATCCCCACATGGGCCAAAGTGTTTTTTGAAAATAGGGAACCTTTATCGTTTTGTTAATTAATTAT
Source organism: Danionella cerebrum (assembly GCA_007224835.1). Taxonomy (NCBI): domain Eukaryota; kingdom Metazoa; phylum Chordata; class Actinopteri; order Cypriniformes; family Danionidae; genus Danionella; species Danionella cerebrum. The sequence goes on from SRMA01027317.1 coordinate 67,652, forward strand.
TTCTGTTTGGACATTTCCACATGTAACTATTTTGAGGCAAGAAAATCAACTTCAATATGGCCGAAATAGCTCAGTTGGGAGAGCGTTAGACTGAAGATCTAGAGGTCCCTGGTTAAATCCCGGGTTTCGGCAAAGTAATTTCAGTACTAATGTTTATTTTTCAGTTCTATTAGAATCTTAAGGAAAATTTTTGTCTTCTGAGTGAAAACTTTGGGATAACTTCTTCCTACTAGAGTTTCTCGCTTTGATTTAAGTTTCCTTGGCCGTTACGGCTGTTTTTCCTTAAATTAGGGAAATGTTTAAATTCTTCTGGTTAAATTGGATGATGTAAAAAAAATTTTATTAGCCTAAATGCTAGGCTTTGGGGCCTGTTAGCTCAGCTGGTTAAAGTGTGATGCTAATGACGCTGAAGTCGTGGGTTCGATCCATTTCCACATGTAACTATTTTGAGGCGAGAAAATCAACTTCAATGTGGCCGAAATTGCTCAGTTGGGAGAGTGTTTGACTGCAGATCTAAAGGTCCCTGGTTCAATCCTGGGTTTCGGTTAAGTAATTTCAGTACCAATTTCTTTTAGAATGTTGAAAATGTTTATTTTTCAGTTCTATTAGAATCTTAAGGAAACTTTTTGTCTTCTGTATGAAAACTTTGGGATAACTTCTTCCTACTAGAGTTTCTCGCTTTGATTTAAGTTTCCTTAGCCGTTACGGCTGTTTTTCCTTAAATTAGGGAAATGTTTAAATTTTTCGGGTTAAATTGGATGACATAAAAAAAATTTCTATTAGCCTAAATGCTACACATTGGGGCCTGTTACCTCAGCTGGTTAGAGCGTGGTGCTAATAACGCCAAGGTCGTGGGATCGATCCCCACATGGGCCAAAGTGTTTTTTGAAAATAGGGAACCTTTATCATTTTGTTAATTATTTCTGTTGGGACATTTCCACATGTAACTATTTTGAAGCAAGAAAATCAACTTCAATATGTCCGAAATAGCTCAGTTGGGAGAGCGTTAGACTGAAGATCTAAAGGTCCCTGGTTCAATCCTGGGTTTCAGCAAAGTAATTTCAGTACCAAATTCTTTTAGAATGTTGAAAATGTTTATTTTTCAGTTCTATTAGAATCTTAAGGAAACTTTTTGTCTTCTGAGTGAAAACTTTGGGATAACTTCTTCCTACTAGAGTTTCTCGCTTTGATTTAAGTTTCCTTGGCCGTTACGGCTGTTTTTCCTTAAATTAGGGAAATGTTTAAATTCTTCGGGTTAAATTGGATGACAAAAAAAATATTTTTTTTTTCATTAGCCTAAATACTAGGCTTTGGGGCCTGTTAGCTCAGCTGGTTAGAGTGTGATGCTAATGACGCTGAAGTCGTGGGTTCGATCCCCACATGGGCCAAAGTGTTTTTTGAAAATAGGGAACCTTTATCGTTTTGTTAATTATTTCTGTTTGGACATTTCCACATGTAACTATTTTGAGGCAAGAAAATCAACTTCAATATGGCTGAAATAGCTCAGTTGGGAGAGTGATAGACTGAAGATCTAAAGGTCCGTGGTTCAATTCCGGGTTTCGGCAAAGTAATTTCAGTACAAATTTCTTTTGGAATGTTGAAAATGTTTATTTTTCAGTTCTATTAGAATCTTAAGGAAACTTTTTGTCTTCTGAGTGAAACCTTTGGGATAACTTCTTCCTACTAGAGTTTCTCGCTTTGATTTAAATTTCCTTGGCCGTTACGGCTGTTTTTCCTTAAATTAGGGAAATGTTTAAATTTTTTGGGTTAAATTGGATGACATAAAAAAAAAATTTCTATTAGCCTAAATGCTACACATTGGGGCCTGTTAGCTCAGCTGGTTAGAGCGTGGTGCTAATAACGCCAAGGTCGTGGGATCGATCCCCACATGGGCCACAGTGTTTTTTGAAAATAGGGAACCTTTATCATTTTGTTAATTATTTCTGTTGGGGCATTTCCACAAGTAACTATTTTCAAGCAAGAAAATCAACTTTAATATCGCCGAAATAGCTCAGTTGGGAGAGCGTTAGACTGAAGATCTAAAGGTCCATGGTTCAATCCTGGGTTTCGGCAAAGTAATTTCAGTACCAATTTCTTTTAGAATGTTGAAAATGTTTATTTTTCAGTTCTATTAGAATCTTAAGGAAACTTTTTGTCTTCTGAGTGAAACCTTTGGGATAACTTCTTCCTACTAGAGTTTCTCGCTTTGATTTAAATTTCCTTGGCCGTTACGGCTGTTTTTCCTTAAATTAGGGAAATGTTTAAAATCTTCGGGTTAAATTGGATGACATAAAAAAATTTCTATTAGCCTAAATGCTACACATTGGGGCCTGTTAGCTCAGCTGGTTAGAGCGTGGTGCTAATAACGCCAAGGTTGTGGGTTCGATCCCCCCATGGGCCAAAGTGTTTTTTGAAAATAGGGAACCTTTATCATTTTGTTAATTATTTCTGTTGGGACATTTCCACATGTAACTATTTTCAAGCAAGAAAATCAACTTAAATATTGCCGAAATAGCTCAGTTGGGAGAGCGTTAGACAGAAGATCTAAAGGTCCCTGGTTCAATCCCGGGTTTCGGCAAAGTAATTTCAGTACCAATTTCTTTTAGAATGTTGAAAATGTTTATTTTTCAGTTCTATTAGAATCTTAAGGAAACTTTTTGTCTTCTGAGTGAAACCTTTGGGATAACTTCTTCCTACTAGAGTTTCTGGCTTTGATTTAAATTTCCTTGGCCGTTACGGCTGTTTTTCCTTAAATTAGGGAAATGTTTATATTCTTCTGGTTAAATTGGATGATATAAAAAAAAATTTCTATTAGCCTAAATGCTACACATTGGGGCCTGTTAGCTCAGCTGGTTAGAGCGTGGTGCTAATGACGCTGAAGTCGTGGGTTCGATCCCCACATGGGCCAAAGTGTTTTTTTAAAATAGGGAACCTTTATCGTTTTGTTAATTATTTCTGTTTGGACATTTCCACATGTAACTATTTTGAGGCAAGAAAATCAACTTCAATGTGGCCGAAATAGCTCAGTTGGGAGAGCGTTTGACTGCAGATCTAAAGGTCCCTGGTTCAATCCTGGGTTTCGGCAAAGTAATTTCAGTACCAATTTCTTTTAGAATGTTGAAAATGTTTATTTTTCAGTTCTATTAGAATCTTAAGGAAACTTTTTGTCTTCTGAGTGAAACCTTTGGGATAACTTCTTCCTACTAGAGTTTCTCGCTTTGATTTAAATTTCCTTGGCCGTTACGGCTGTTTTTCCTTAAATTAGGGAAATGTTTAAAATCTTCGGGTTAAATTGGATGACATAAAAAAAAAAATTCTATTAGCCTAAATGCTACACATTGGGGCCTGTTAGCTCAGCTGGTTAGAGTGTGGTGCTAATTACTCCAAGGTCGTGGGTTCGATCCCCACATGGGCCAAAGTGTTTTTTGAAAATAGGGAACCTTTATCATTTTGTTAATTATTTCTGTTGGGACATTTCCACATGTAACTATTTTCAGGCAAGAAAATCAACTTAAATATGGCCGAAATAGCTCAGTTGGGAGAGCGTTAGACTGAAGATCTAAAGGTCCCTGGTTCAATCCCGGGTTTCGGCAAAGTAATTTCAGTACCAATTTCTTTTAGAATGTTGAAAATGTTTATTTTTCAGTTCTATTAGAATCTTAAGGAAAATTTTTTGTCTTCTGAGTGAAACCTTTGGGATAACTTCTTCCTACTAGAGTTTCTCGCTTTGATTTAAATTTCCTTGGCCGTTACGGCTGTTTTTCCTTAAATTAGGGAAATGTTTAAATTCTTCGGGTTAAATTGGATGACAAAAAAAAATTTCTATTAGCCTAAATGCTACACATTGGGGCCTGTTAGCTCAGCTGGTTAGAGCGTGGTGCTAATGACGCCGAAGGTTGTGGGTTCGATCCCCACATGGGCCAAAGTGTTTTTTGAAAATAGGGAACCTTTATCGTTTTGTTAATTATTTCTGTTGGGACATTTCCACATGTAACTATTTTGAGGCAAGAAAATCAACTTCAATGTGGCCGAAATAGCTCAGTTGGGAGAGCGTTAGACTGAAGATCTAAAGGTCAGTGGTTCAATCCCGGGTTTCGGCAAAGTAATTTCAGTACCAATTTCTTTTAGAATGTTGAAAATGTTTATTTTTCAGATCTATTAGAATCTTAAGGAAACTTTTTGTCTTCTGAGTGAAACCTTTGGGATAACTTCTTCCTACTAGAGTTTCTCGCTTTGATTTAAATTTCCTTGGCCGTTACGGCTGTTTTTCCTTAAATTAGGGAAATGTTTAAAATCTTCGGGTTAAATTGGATGACATAAAAAAAAATTTCTATTAGCCTAAATGCTACACATTGGGGCCTGTTAGCTCAGCTGGTTAGAGCGTGGTGCTAATAACGCCAAGGTCGTGGGTTTGATCCCCACATGGGCCAAAGTGTTTTTTGAAAATAGGGAACCTTTATCGTTTTGTTAATTATTTCTGTTGGGACATTTCCACATGTAACTATTTTGAGGCAAGAAAATCAACTTCAATGTGCCCAAAATAGCTCAGTTGGGAGAGCGTTAGACTGAAGATCTAAAGGTCCGTGGTTCAATCCTGGGTTTCGGCAAAGTAATTTCAGTACCAATTTCTTTTAGAATGTTGAAAATGTTTATTTTTCAGTTCTATTAGAATCTTAAGGAAACTTTTTGTCTTCTGAGTGAAACCTTTGGGATAACTTCTTCCTACTAGAGTTTCTCGCTTTGATTTAAATTTCCTTGGCCGTTACGGCTGTTTTTCCTTAAATTAGGGAAATGTTAAAATTCTTCGGGTTAAATTGGATGACACAAAAAAATATTTTTTTCTATTAGTCTAAATGCAACACATTGGGACCTGTTAGCTCAGCTGGTTAGAGCGTGGTGCTAATAACGCCAAGTCGTGGGTTCGATCCCCACATGGGCCAAAGTGTTTTTTGAAAATAGGGAACCTTTATCGTTTTGTTAATTATTTCTGTTGGGACATTTCCACATGTAACTATTTTGAGGCAAGAAAATCAACTTCAATGTGGCCGAAATAGCTCAGTTGGGAGAGCGTTAGACTGAAGATCTAAAGGTCCCTGGTTCAATCCCGGGTTTCGGCAAAGTAATTTCAGTACCAATTTCTTTTAGAATGTTGAAAATGTTTATTTTTCAGTTCTATTAGAATCTTAAGGAAACTTTTTGTCTTCTGAGTGAAACCTTTGGGATAACTTCTTCCTACTAGAGTTTCTCGCTTTGATTTAAATTTCCTTGGCCGTTACGGCTGTTTTTCCTTAAATTAGGGAAATGTTTAAATTCTTCGGGTTAAATTGGATGACATAAAAAAAAATTCTATTAGCCTAAATGCTACACATTGGGGCCTGTTAGCTCAGCTGGTTAGAGCGTGGTGCTAATAACGCCAAGGTCGTGGGTTCGATCCCCACATGGGCCAAAGTATTTTTTGAAAATAGGGAACCTTTATCGTTTTGTTAATTATTTCTGTTGGGACATTTCCACATGTAACTATTTTGAGGCAAGAAAATCAATTCAATATGGCCGAAATAGCTCAGTTGGGAGAGCATTTGACTTAAGATCTAAAGGTCCCTGGTTCAATCCCGGGTTTCGGCAAAGTAATTTCAGTACCAATTTCTTTTAGAATGTTGAAAATGTTTATTTTTCAGTTCTATTAGAATCTTAAGGAAACTTTTTGTCTTCTGAGTGAAACCTTTGGGATAACTTCTTCCTACTAGAGTTTCTCGCTTTGATTTAAATTTCCTTGGCCGTTACGGCTGTTTTTCCTTAAATTAGGGAAATGTTTAAATTCTTCGGGTTAAATTGGATGACATAAAAAAAAATTTTATTAGCCTAAATGCTATCTGTTGGGGCCGGTTAGCTCAGCTGGTCAGAGCGTGGTGCTAATGACGCTGAAGTCCTGGGTTCGATCCCCACATAGGCCAAAGTGTTTTTTGAAAATAGGGAACCTTTATCGTTTTGTTAATTATTTCTGTTGGGACATTTCCACATGTAACTATTTTCAAGCAAGAAAATCAACTTAAATATGTCCGAAATAGCTCAGTTGGGAGAGCATTAGACTGAAGATCTTAAGGTCCCTGGTTCAATCCTGGGTTTCAGCAAAGTAATTTCAGTACCAAATTCTTTTAGAATGTTGAAAATGTTTATTTTTCAGTTCTATTAGAATCTTAAGGAAACTTTTTGTCTTCTGAGTGAAACCTTAAGGGATAACTTCTTCCTACTAGAGTTTCTCGCTTTGATTTAAATTTCCTTGGCCGTTACGGCTGTTTTTCCTTAAATTAGGGAAATGTTTAAATTCTTCGGGTTAAATTGGATGACATAAAAAAAATTTCTATTAGCCTAAATGTTACACATTGGGGCCTGTTAGCTCAGCTGGTTAGAGCGTGGTGCTAATAACGCCAAGGTCGTGGGTTCGATCCCCACATGGGCCAAAGAGTTTTATGAAAATAGGGAACCTTTATCATTTTGTTAATTATTTCTGTTGGGACATTTCCACATGTAACTATTTTGAGGGAAGAAAATCAACTGCAATGTGGCAGAAATAGCTCAGTTGGGAGAGCGTTAGACTGAAGATCTAAAGGTCCCTGGTTCAATCCTGGGTTTCGGCAAAGTAATTTCAGTACCAATTTCTTTTAGAATGTTGAAAATGTTTATTTTTCAGTTCTATTCGAATCTTAAGGTAACTTTTTGTCTTCTGAGTGAAACCTTTGGGATAACTTCTTCCCTACTAGAGTTTCTCGCTTTGATTTAAATTTCCTTGGCCGTTACGGCTGTTTTTCCTTAAATTAGGAAATGTTTAAAATCTTCGGGTTAAATTGGATGACATAAAAAAAAAATTTCTATTAGCCTAAATGCTACACATTGGGTCCTGTTAGCTCAGCTGGTTAGAGCGTGGTGCTAATAACGCCAAGGTCGTGGGATCGATCCCCACATGGGCCACAGTGTTTTTTGAAAATAGGGAACCTTTATCATTTTGTTAATTATTTCTGTTGGGACATTTCCACAAGTAACTATTTTCAAGCAAGAAAATCAACTTTAATATCGCCGAAATAGCTCAGTTGGGAGAGCGTTAGACTGAAGATCTAAAGGTCCCTGGTTCAATCCCGGGTTTCGGCAAAGTAATTTCAGTACCAATTTCTTTTAGAATGTTGAAAATGTTTATTTTTCAGTTCTATTAGAATCTTAAGGAAACTTTTTGTCTTCTGAGTGAAACCTTTGGGATAACTTCTTCCTACTAGAGTTTCTCGCTTTGATTTAAATTTCCTTGGCCGTTACGGCTGTTTTTCCTTAAATTAGGGAAATGTTTAAAATCTTCGGGTTAAATTGGATGACATAAAAAAAAAATCTATTAGCCTAAATGCTAGACTTTGGGGCCTGTTAGCTCAGCTGGCCAGAGCGTGGTGCTAATAACGCCAAGGTCGTGGGTTCGATCCCCACATGGGCCAAAGTGTTTTTTGAAAATAGGGAACCTTTATCGTTTTGTTAATTACTCTGTTGGGACATTTCCACATGTAACTATTTTCAGGCAAGAAAATAAACTTAAATATGGCGGAAATAGCTCAGTTGGGAGAGTGTTAGACTGAAGATCTAAAGGTCCCTGGTTCAATCCTGGGTTTCGGCAAAGTAATTTCAGTACCAATTTCTTTTAGAATGTTGAAAATGTTTATTTTTCAGTTCTATTAGAATCTTAAGAAAATTTTTTGTCTTCTGAGTGAAACCTTTGGGATAACTTCTTCCTACTAGAGTTTCTCGCTTTGATTTAAATTTCCTTGGCCGTTACGGCTGTTTTTCCTTAAATTAGGGAAATGTTTAAAATCTTCGGGTTAAATTGGATGACATAAAAAAAATTTCTATTAGCCTAAATGCTACACATTGGGGCCTGTTAGCTCAGCTGGTTAGAGCGTGGTGCTAATGACGCTGAAGTCGTGGGTTCGATCCCCACATAGGCCAAAGTGTTTTTTGAAAATAGGGAACCTTTATCGTTTTGTTAATTATTTCTGTTTGGACATTTCCACATGTAACTATTTTGAGGCAAGAAAATCAACTTCAATATGGCTGAAATAGCTCAGTTGGGAGAGTGTTAGACTGAAGATCTAAAGGTCCCTGGTTCAATCCTGGGTTTAAGCAAAGTAATTTCAGTACCAATTTCTTTTAGAATGTTGAAAATGTTTATTTTTCAGTTCTATTAGAATCTTAAGGAAACTTTTTGTCTTCTGAGTGAAACCTTTGGGATAACTTCTTCCTACTAGAGTTTCTCGCTTTGATTTAAATTTCCTTGGCCGTTACGGCTGTTTTTTCTTAAATTAGGGAAATGTTTAAATTTTTCGGGTTAAATTGGATGACATAAAAAAAAAATTTCTATTAGCCTAAATGCTACACATTGGGTCCTGTTAGCTCAGCTGGTTAGAGCGTGGTGCTAATAACGCCAAGGTCGTGGGATCGATCCCCACATGGGCCAAAGTGTTTTTTGAAAATAGGGAACCTTTATCATTTTATTAATTATTTCTGTTGGGACATTTCCACATGTAACTATTTTGAGGCGAGAAAATCAACTTCAATGTGGCCGAAATAGCTCAGTTGGGAGAGCGTTTACTGCAGATCTAAAGGTCCCTGTTTCAATCCCGGGTTTCGGCAAAGTAATTTCAGTACCAATTTCTTTTAGAATGTTGAAAATGTTTATTTTTCAGTTCTATTAGAATCTTAAGGAAACTTTTTGTCTTCTGTGTAAAAACTTTGGGATAACTTCTTCCTACTAGAGTTTCTCGCTTTGATTTAAGTTTCCTTGGCCGTTACGGCTGTTTTTCCTTAAATTAGGGAAATGTTTAAAATCTTCGGGTTAAATTGGATGACATAAAAAAAAAATTCTATTAGCCTAAATGCTACACATTGGGGCCTGTTAGCTCAGCTGGTTAGAGCGTGGTGCTAATAACGCCAAGGTCGTGGTTTTGATCCCCACATGGGCCAAAGTGTTTTTTGAAAATAGGGAACCTTTATCATTTTGTTAATTATTTCTGTTGGGACATTTCCACATGTAACTATTTTGAAGCAAGAAAATCAACTTCAATATGTCCGAAATAGCTCAGTTGGGAGAGCGTTAGACTGCAGATCTAAAGGTCCCTGGTTCAATCCTGAGTTTTGGCAAAGTAATTTCAGTACCAATTTCTTTTAGAATGTTGAAAATGTTTATTTTTCAGTTCTATTAGAATCTTAAGGAAATTTTTTGTCTTCTGAGTGAAAACTTTGGGATAACTTCTTCCTACTAGAGTTTCTCGCTTTGATTTAAGTTTCCTTGGCCGTTACGGCTGTTTTTCCTTAAATTAGGGAAATGTTAAAATTCTTCGGGTTAAATTGGATGACAAAAAAAATATTTTTTTTTCATTAGCCTAAATACTAGGCTTTGGGGCCTGTTAGCTCAGCTGGTTAAAGTGTGATGCTAATGACGCTGAAGTCGTGGGTTCGATCCCCACATAGGCCAAAGTGTTTTTTGAAAATAGGGAACCTTTATCGTTTTGTTAATTATTTCTGTTGGGACATTTCCACATGTTACTATTTTGAGGCAAGATAAATAACTTCAATATGGCCGAAATAGCTCAGTTGGGAGAGCGTTAGACTGAAGATCAAAAGGTCTGTGGTTCAATCCCGGGTTTCGGCAAAGTACTTTTAGTACCAATTTCTTTTAGAATGTTGAAAATGTTTATTTTTCAGTTCTATTAGAATCTTAAGGAAACTTTTTGTCTTCTGAGTGAAACCTTTGGGATAACTTCTTCCTACTAGAGTTTCTCGCTTTGATTTAAATTTCCTTGGCCGTTACGGCTGTTTTTCCTTAAATTAGGGAAATGTTTAAAATCTTCGGGTTAAATTGGATGACATAAAAAAAATTTCTATTAGCCTAAATGTTACACATTGGGGCCTGTTAGCTCAGCTGGTTAGAGCGTGGTGCTAATAACGCCAAGGTCGTGGGTCTGATCCCCACATGGGCCAAAGTATTTTTTGAAAATAGGGAACCTTTATCGTTTTGTTAATTATTTCTGTTGGGACATTTCCACATGTAACTATTTTGAGGCAAGAAAATCAACTTCAATATGGCCAAAATAGCTCAGTTGGGAGAGCGTTAGACTGAAGATCTAAAGATCCGTGGTTCAATCCCGGGTTTCGGCAAAGTAATTTCAGTACCAATTTCTTTTAGAATGTTGAAAATGTTTATTTTTCAGTTCTATTAGAATCTTAAGGAAACTTTTTGTCTTCTGAGTGAAACCTTTGGGATAACTTCTCCCTACTAGAGTTTCCCGCTTTGATTTTAAATTTCCTTGGCCGTTACGGCTGTTTTTCCTTAAATTAGGGAAATGTTTAAATTCTTCGGGTTAAATTGGATGACGAAAAAAATATTTTTTTTCATTAGCCTAAATGCTAGGCTTTGGGGCCTGTTAGCTCAGCTGGTTAAAGTGTGATGCTAATGACGCTGAAGTCCTGGGTTCGATCCCCACATAGGCCAAAGTGTTTTTTGAAAATAGGGAACCTTTATCGTTTTGTTAATTATTTCTGTTTGGACATTTCCACATGTAACTATTTTGAGGCAAGAAAATCAACTTCAATATGGCCGAAATAGCTCAGTTGGGAGAGCGTTAGACTGAAGATCTAAAGGTCAGTGGTTCAATCCCGGGTTTCGGCAAAGTAATTTCAGTACAAATTTCTTTTAGAATGTTGAAAATGTTTATTTTCAGTTCTATTAGAATCTTAAGGAAACTTTTTGTCTTCTGAGTGAAACCTTTGGGATAACTTCTTCCTACTGGAGTTTCTCGCTTTGATTTAAATTTCCTTGGCCGTTACGGCTGTTTTTCCTTAAATTAGGGAAATGTTTAAATTTTTCGGGTTAAATTGGATGACATAAAAAAAAATTTCTATTAGCCTAAATGCTACACATTGGGGCCTGTTAGCTCAGCTGGTTAGAGTGTGGTGCTAATAACGCCAAGGTCGTGGGTTCGATCCCCACATGGGCCAAAGTATTTTTTGAAAATAGGGAACCTTTATCGTTTTGTTAATTATTTCTGTTGGGACATTTCCACATGTAACTATTTTGAGGCGAGAAAATCAACTTCAATGTGGCCGAAATAGCTCAGTTGGGAGAGTGTTTGACTGCAGATCTAAAGGTCCCTGGTTCAATCCTGGGTTTCGGCAAAGTAATTTCAGTACCAATTTCTTTTAGAATGTTGAAAATGTTTATTTTTCAGTTCTATTAGAATCTTAAGGAAACTTTTTGTCCTCTGAGTGAAACCTTTGGGATAACTTCTTCCTACTAGAGTTTCTCGCTTTGATTTAAATTTCCTTGGCTGTTACGGCTGTTTTTCCTTA
>SRMA01027317.1:79996-116486 GCA_007224835.1 Danionella cerebrum
GTTTCAGCTGTCAGTATGGGTGAAGCTTACCAGCCCCCAAGCCTCTAGCATTTTCCTAAGCTAAGATAGAGATGTGGCAATATAGTTGCTATGGTAAACAATTTGGTTGCTATGGAGGAGTTAGTGACATTATGTTGTAATCTACTTTCCATTTAGACTAATATAAAGCAACCCCCATGTCTCTACTGTGTTCCGTTTAGAAGATATTTGACATCGAAAGTTATGTCAAAAGTGGGTGTGGCTTAATTAATTTATGTTAATTCACAAGCAATGATGGGCTGGATAAGTGATTTGCTTCCTTAATGCTGGCATGACTTTCCAGTGTCAATCAATTACAGAAGTTCTTTCACAATAGGATCTATGGGATTCATGCTCCATTCATTTCAATGGGCCATTGAAAGTCTATGAGACACCTTTGACCTACTTATTTGAAATCAGCTGCACCTGGAGTTATCAACTGTCAGATTTTCAAACGAATCAGCTGACTCAACTGTCAGATTTTCAAACGATGGCAAATCTGCTGGAGAAAATCTGATTTCCATGCCTCAAACAAATAAAGATTATAGAAAAACCGTAAGACATATCGAAATGATTCTTTCTTTGTCAGAAGCAGAAGATCCTAATGAAGAGAATGCTGTAATTTTTGTGAAGGTGCGATTAGAAATAAAAAAATTATGGCGAGCTACAAATAGCCTTCATTTGATTCTGTGCAACTGCTCATTTTCAGAGAAATCCATACCCTCAAACAAATAAGGATTACGAAAGAATGACCAGAGGTATTGAAATATTTCTTGTACTGTTAGAATCTCAAGATTTTAAGGAAGAGAATGGTGTAAATTGTGTGAAGCTGTGATAAAGTGTGAATGATTTATGGCGAGTTAAAAATAGCCTGCGATTGAGATTTAAAACAGAATCCACCAGAATTTTTGAATGGAGGTGAATGGAGCAATTAAGTGCACTCCTTGTGGTTTGGGCCACCTGGAGTAAAAACCGTGTGTTTTTTAAAAATGAAAACAGCACCAACTGAAAGAGGACAAAAAACTCTACCATTTAGGTATAAAATGTGTGTGTAAAGGTTAATTTTTAGTTGAGAAAACAGTGCAAGTAGCAACAAGACTGAGCTTGCTCGAAGTTAGAGTGGGCGATGACATCACCACTCTAGGGCCCCCATAGGGAATGACTTGAGCGATTTTTGGGCCGAAATTCGCGATTTTTACGGAAACCGCTGGTCAAATCGTTCCGAAAAGACATAGCAACAAACTACATAACAGCTTTGAGGTGTGTGGAAAGTTTCGTGACTGTAGCTCGAACGGGCTAGGAGGAGTTGACGGTAGTTTTTTTGTTCTAAGAAGAAGAAGAAGAAGAAGAAGAAGAACTAGATTTTAAAGTTTGCACGCAAACTTCGATGTTGGCTTGCGTTGGTACCGTTAATACCTTTTTTTTTTAAATGTTGTCAATTCCGCAACAATAACATAATCCAACCCCCATGTCTCTATGATTCTCATAAGCTGAGATAGGTACATGCAATTTCGGTTGCTATGGTAACAAGTCTGGTTGCTATGGAGGGGTCAGTAACCTAACATATTGTTCCCCATGTCAACACGAGTAAAATACACCAACCCCCATGTCTCTATGACTTTCATAAGCTGAGATAGAGATATGCCATATTGGTTGCTATGGTAACAGTATGGTTGCTATGGAGGGGTCGCTGACCTAATATATTGTTCCTTATATGAATACGAGTAAATTACAGCAACCCCCATGTCTCTATGATTTTCCTGAGCTGAGATAGGTACATGCAAAATTGGTTGCTATGGTAACAAGTCTGGTTGCTATGGAGGGGTCACTGACCTAATATATTGCTCCCCATATCTATACGGGTAAAATACAGCAACCCCCATCTCTCTATGATTTTCCTAAGCTGAGATAGAGACATGCCATATTGGTTGCTATGGTAACCAGTCTGGTTGCTATGGAGGTGTCATTAACATAATATAATGTTCAGCTGTCAGTATGGGTGAAGCTTACCAGCCCCCAAGTCTCTAGCATTTTCCTAAGCTAAGATAGAGATGTGGCAATATAGTTGCTATGGTAAACAATTTGGTTGCTATGGAGGAGTTAGTGACATCATGTTGTAATCTACTTTCCATTTAGACTAATATAAAGCAACCCCCATTTCTCTACTGTGTTCCGTTTAGAAGATATTTGACATTGAAAGTTATGTCAAAAAGTGGGTGTGGCTAAATTAATTTATGTTAATTCACAAGCAATGATGGGCTGGATAAGTAATTTGCTTCCTTAATGCTAGTATGACTTTCCAGTGTCAATCAATTACAGAAGCTCTTTACATTAGGATCTATGGGGTTCATGCTCCATTCATTTCAATGGGCCATTGAAAGTCAATGAGACACCTTCGACCTACTTATTTGAAATCAGCTTGCACCTGGAGTTATCAACTGCCAGATTTTCAAACGAGTCAGCTGCAGCTGGAAATTTAACTGTCAGATTTTCAAACGATGGCAAATTTGCTGGAGAAAATCCGATTTCCATGCCTCAAACAAATAAAGATTATAGAAGAACCGTAAGACATATCGAAATGATTCTTTTTTTGTTAGAAGCAGAAGACCCTAACGAAGAGAATGCTGTAATTTTTGTGAAGGTGTGATTAGAAATAAAAAAATTATGGCGAGCTACAAATAGCCTTCATTTGATTCTGTGCAACTGCTCATTTTAGAGAAATCCATACCCTCAAACAAATAAACATTACGAAAGAATGAACAGAGGTATTGAAATATTTCTTTTACTGTTAGAATCCCAAGATTTTAAGGAAGAGAATGGTGTAAATTTTGTGAAGCTGTGATAAAGTGTGAATTATTTATGGCGAGTTAAAAATAGCCTGCGATTGAGATTTTAAACAGAATCCACCAGAATTTTTGAATGGAGGTGAATGGAGCAATTAAGTGCACTCTTTGTGGTTTAGGCCACCTGGAGTAAAAACCGTGTGTTTTTTAAAAATGAAAACAGCACCAACTGAAAGAAGACAAAAATCTCTACCATTTAGGTATAAAATGTGTGTGTAACGGTTAATTTTTAGTTGAGAAAACAGTGCAAGTAGCAACAAGACTGAGCTTGCTCAAAGTTAGAGTGAGCTATGACATCACCACTCTAGGGCTCCCATAGGGAATGACTTGGGCGATTTTTGGGCCGAAATTCGCGATTTTTACGGAAACCGCTGATCAAATCGGTCCGAAAAGACATAGCAACTCGAGTGGGAACAGCTTGGACGACCGTGGAAAGTTTCGTGGCTGTAGCTCGAACGGGCTAGGAGGAGTAGTGTTGAGAATTTTTGTCAGAAGAAAAGAGAAGAAGAATAACCAGATTTTAAAGTTTGCACGCAAACTTCGATGTTGGCTTGCGTTGGTACCGTTAATACCTTTTTTTAAATGTTGTCAATTCCGCAACAATAACATAATCCAACTCTCATGTCTCTATGATTCTCATAAGCTGAGATAGGTACATGCAAAATTGGTTGCTATGGTAACCAGTCTGGTTGTTATGGAGGGGTCAGTGACCTAACATATTGTTCCCCATGTCAACACGAGTAAAATACACCAACCCCCATGTCTCTATGACTTTCGTAAGCTGAGATAGAGATACGCCATATTGGTTGCTATGGTAACAGTGTGGTTGCTATGGAGGGGTCGCTGACCTAATATATTGTTCCCCATATGCATACGAGTAAATTACAGCAACCCCCATGTCTCTATGATTTTCCTGAGCTGAGATAGGTACATGCAAAATTGGTTGCTATGGTAACCAGTCTGGTTGCTATGGAGGGGTCAGTGACCTAACACATTGTTCCCCATGTCAATACATCAACCCCCATGTCTCTATGACCTTCCAAAGCTGAGATAGGGCTGCGCCATATTGGTTGCTATGGTAACCAGTTTGGTTGCTATGGAGGGGTCGCTGACCTAATATATTGCTCCCAATATTTATACGGGTAAAATACAGCAACTCCCATGTCTCTATGATTTTCCTGAGCTGAGATAGAGACATGCCATATTGGTTGCTATGGTAACCAGTCTGGTTGCTATGGAGGTGTCATTAACATAATATAATGTTTCAGCTGTCAGTATGGGTGAAGCTTACCAGCCCCCAAGTCTCTAGCATTTTCCTAAGCTAAGATAGAGATGTGGCAATATAGTTGCTATGGTAAACAATTTGGTTGCTATGGAGGAGTTAGTGACATCATGTTGTAATCTACTTTCCATTTAGACTAACATAAAGCAACCCCAATGTCTCTACTGTATTCCGTTTAGAAGATATTTGACATTGAAAGTTATGTCAAAAAGTGGGTGTGGCTTAATTAATTTATGTTAATTCACATGCAATGATGGGCTGGATAAGTGATTTGCTTTCTTAATGCTCGTATGACTTTCCAGTGTCAATCAATTACACAATAGGATCTATAGGGTTCAGGCTCCATTCATTTCAATGGGCCATTGAAAGTCAATGAGACACCTTTGACCTACTTATTTGAAATCAGCTTGCACCTGGAGTTATCAACTGCCAGATTTTCAAACGAGTCAGCTGCAGCTGGCAATCCAACTGTCAGATTTTTAAACGATGGCAAATCTGCTGGAGAAAATCCGATTTCCATGCCTCAAACAAATAAAGATTATAGAAGAACCGTAAGACATATCGAAATGATTCTTTCTTTGTCAGAAGCAGAAGACCCTAACGAAGAGAATGCTGTAAATTTTGTGAAGGTGTGAAAAAAAAAAAAAAAATTATGGCGAGCTAAAAATAGCCTTCATTTGATTCTGTGCAACTGCTCATTTCTGAGATTTCGATACCTCCAAACAAATAAGGATTACGAAAGAAGGATACGACACATTAAAATATCTCCTTCACTGTGAGAATCACAAGATTTTAAGGAAGAGAATGGTGTAAATTTTGTGAAGCTGTGATAAAGTTTGAATGATTTATGGCGAGTTACAAATAGCCTGCGATTGAGATTTTAAACAGAATCCACCAGAATTTTGAATGGAGGTGAATGGAGCAATTATGTGCACTCGTTGTGGTTTAGGCCACCTGGAGTAAAAACCGTGTGTTTTTTAAAAATGAAAACAGCACCAACTGAAAGAGGACAAAAAATCTCTACCATTTAGGTATAAAATGTGTGTGTAAAGGTTAATTTTTAGTTGAGAAAACAGTGCAAGCAGCAACAAGACTGAGCTTGCTCAAAGTTAGAGTGAGCGATGACATCACCACTCTAGGGCTCCCATAGGGAATGACTTGGCCGATTTTTGGGCCGAAATTCGCGATTTTTACGGAAACCGCTGGTCAAATCGGTCCGAAAAGACATAGCAACAAACTACATAACAGCGGTGAGGTGTGTTGAAAGTTTCGTGACTGTAGCTCGAACGGGCTAGGAGGAGTTGACGGTAATTTTTTTGTTCTAAGAAGAAGAAGAAGAAGAAGAATAACTAGATTTTAAAGTTTGCACGCAAACTTCGATGTTGGCTTGCGTTGGTGCCGTTAATACCTTTTTTTTAAATGTTGTCAATTCCGCAACAATAACATAATCCAACCCTCATGTCTCTATGATTCTCATAGGCTGAGATAGGTACATGCAAAATTGGTTGCTATGGTAACAAGTCTGCTTGCTATGGAGGGGTCAGTGACCTAACATATTGTTCCCCATGTCAACACGAGTAAAATACACCAACCCCCATGTCTCTATGACTTTCGTAAGCTGAGATAGAGATACGCCATATTGGTTGCTATGGTAACAGTGTGGTTGCTATGGAGGGGTCGCTGACCTAATATATTGTTCCCCATATGAATACGAGTAAATTACCGCAACCCCCATGTCTCTATGATTTTCCTGAGCTGAGATAGGTACATGCAAAATTGGTTGCTATGGTAACCAGTCTGGTTGCTATGGAGGGGTAGCTGACCTAATATATTGCTCCCAATATCTATACGGGTAAAATACAGCAACCTCCATCTCTCTATGATTTTCCTGAGCTGAGATAGAGACATGCCATATTGGCTGCTATGGTAACCGGTCTGGTTGCTATAGAGGTGTCATTAACATAATATAATGTTTCAGCTGTCAGTATGGGTGAAGCTTACCAGCCCCCAAGTCTCTAGCATTTTCCTAAGCTAAGATAGAGATGTGGCAATATAGTTGCTATGGTAAACAATTTGGTTGCTATGGAGGAGTTAGTGACATCATGTTGTAATCCACTTTCCATTTAGACTAATATAAAGCAACCCCCCATGTCTCTACTGTGTTCCGTTTAGAAGATATTTGACATTGAAAGTTATGTCAAAAAGTGGGTGTGGCTTAATTAATTTATGTTAATTCACAAGAAATGATGGGCTGGATAAGTGATTTGCTTCCTTAATGCTGGTATGACTTTCCAGTGTCAATCAATTACAGAAGTTCTTTTACATTAGGATCTATGGGGTTCATGCTCCATTCATTTCAATGGGCCATTGAAAGTCAATGAGACACCTTTGACCTACTTATTTGAAATCAGCTTGCACCCGGAGTTATCAACTGCCAGATTTTCAAACGAGTCAGCTGACTCAACTGTCAGATTTTCAAACGATGGCAAATCTGTTGGAGAAAATCCGATTTCCATGCCTCAAACAAATAAAGATTATAGAAGAGCCGGAAGACATATCGAAATGATTCTTTCTTTGTCAGAAGCAGAAGACCCTAACGAAGAGAATGCTGTAATTTTTGTGAAGGTGTGATTAGAAATAAAAAAATTATGGCGAGCTACAAATAGCCTTCATTTGATTCTGTGCAACTGCTCATTTTAGAGAAATCCATACCCTCAAACAAATAAACATTACTAAAGAATGAACAGAGGTATTGAAATATTTCTTTTACTGTTAGAATCCCAAGATTTTAAGGAAGAGAATGGCGTAAATTTTGTGAAGCTGTGATAAAGTTTGAATGATTTATGGCGAGTTAAAAATAGCCGGCGATTGAGATTTTAAACAGAATCCACCAGAATTTTTGAATGGAGGTGAATGGAGCAATTATGTGCACTCGTTGTGGTTTTAGGCCACCTGGAGTAAAAACCGTGTGTTTTTTAAAAATGAAAACAGCACCAACTGAAAGAGGACAAAAATCTCTACCATTTAGATATAAAATGTGTGTAAAGGTTAATTTTTAGTTGAGAAAACAGTGCAAGTAGCAACAAGACTGAGCTTGCTCAAAGTTAGAGTGAGCGATGACATCACCACTCTAGGGCTCCCATAGGGAATGACTTGGGCGATTTTTGGGCCGAAATTTGCGATTTTTACGGAAACCGCTGATCAAATAGGTCCGAAGAGATATAGCAACAAACTACATAACAGCTTTGAGGTGTGTTGAAAGTTTCGTGGCTGTAGCTCGAACGGGCTAGGAGGCGCAGTGTTGAGAATTTTTGTCAGAAGAAAAGAGAAGAAGAAGAATAATAAGTTTAGGTGCAATATCAATATGTTGGCTTTGCAAGCCAACATAACTAGATTTTAAAGTTTGCACGCAAACTTCGATGTTGGCTTGCGTTGGTGCCGTTAATACCTATTTTTTTAAATGCTGTCAATTCCGCAACAATAACATAATCCAACCCTCATGTCTCTATGATTCTCATAAGCTGAGATAGGTACATGCAAAATTGGTTGCTATGTTAACAAGTCGGGTTGCTATGGAGGGGTCAGTGACCTAACATATTGTTCCCCATGTCAACACGAGTAAAATACACCAACCCCCATGTCTCTATGACTTTTGTAAGCTGAGATAGAGATACGCCATATTAGTTGCTATGGTAACAGTGTGGTTGCTATGGAGGGGTCGCTGACCTAATATATTGTTCCCCATATGAATACGAGTAAATTACAGCAACCCCCATGTCTCTATGATTTTCCTGAGCTGAGATAGGTATATGCAAAATTGGTTGCTATGGTAACCAGTCTGGTTGCTATGGAGGGGTCAGTGACCTAACACATTGTTTCCCATGTCAATACATCAACCCCATGTCTCTATGACTTTCCAAAGCTGAGATAGAGCTGCGCCATATTGGCTGCTATGGTAACCAGTTTGGTTGCTATGGAGGGGTCGCTGACCTAATATATTGCTCCCCATATCTATACGGGTAAAATACAGCAACCCCCATCTCTCTATGATTTTCCTAAGCTGAGATAGAGACATGCCATATTGGTTACTATGGTAACCAGTCTGGTTGCTATGGAGGTGTCATTAACATAATATGTTTCAGCTGTCAGTATGGGTGAAGCTTACCAGCTCCCAAGTCTCTAGCATTTTCCTAAGCTAAGATAGAGATGTGGCTATATAGTTGCTATGGTAAACAATTTGGTTGCTATGGAGGAGTTAGTGACATCATGTTGTAATCTACTTTTCATTTAGAATAATATAAAGCAACCCCCATGTCTCTACTGTGTTCCGTTTAGAAGATATTTGACATTGAAAGTTATGTCAAAAAGTGGGTGTGGCTTAATTAATTTATGTTCATTCACAAGCAATGATGGGCTGGATAAGTAATTTGCTTCCTTAATGCTTGTATGACTTTCAGTGTCAATCAATTACAGAAGCTCTTTTACATTAGGATCTATGGGATTCATGCTCCATTCATTTCAATGGGCCATTGAAAGTCAATGAGACACCTTCGACCTACTTATTTGAAATCAGCTTGCACCTGGAGTTATCAACTGCCAGATTTTCAAACGAGTCAGCTGCAGCTGTAAATTCAACTGTCAGATTTTCAAATGATGGCAAATCTGCTGGAGAAAATCGATTTCCATGCCTCAAACAAATAAAGATTATAGAAGAACCGTAAGACATATCGAAATGATTCTTTCTTTGTCAGAAGCAGAAGACCCTAACGAAGAGAATGCTGTAATTTTGTGAAGTTGTGATTAGAAATAAAAAAATTATGGCGAGCTACAAATAGCCTTCATTTGATTCTGTGCAACTGCTCATTTCAGAGAAATCCATACCCTCAAACAAATAAGGATTACGGAAGAATGACCAGAGGTATTGAAATATTTCTTTTACTGTTAGAATCCCAAGATTTTAAGGAAGAGAATGGTGTAAATTTTGTGAAGCTGTGATAAAGTGTGAATGATTTATGGCGAGTTAAAAATAGCCTGCGATTGAGATTTTAAACAGAATCCACCAGAATTTTTGAATGGAAGTGAATGGAGCAATTAAGTGCACTCCTTGTGGTTTAGGCCACCTGGAGTAAAAACCGTGTGTTTTTAAAAATGAAAACAGCACCAACTGAAAGAGGACAAAAATCTCTACCATTTAGATATAAAATGTGTGTGTAAAGGTTAATTTCTAGTGAAGAAAACAGTGCAAGAATCAACAAGACTGAGCTTGCTCAAAGTTAGAGTGGGCGATGACATCACCACTCTAGGGCCCCCATAGAGAATGACTTGGGCGATTTTTGGGCCGAAAATCGCGATTTTTACGGAAACCGCTGGTCCAATGGCTCCGAAGAGATATAGCAACTCGAGTGGGAACAGCTTGGACGACCGTGGAAAGTTTCGTGGCTGTAGCTCGAACAGGGCTAGGAGGAGATGCCGGTAGAATTTTTGGAAGAAGAAAAGAGAAGAATAACTAGATTTTAAAGTTTGCACGCAAACTTCGATGTTGGCTTGCGTTGGTACCGTTAATACCTTTTTTTTAAATGTTGTCAATTCCGCAACAATAACATAATCCAACTCTCATGTCTCTATGATTCTCATAAGCTGAGATAGGTACATGCAAAATTGGATGGTATGGTAACCAGTCTGGTTGTTATGGAGGGGTCAGTGACCTAACATATTGTTCCCCATGTCAACACGAGTAAAATACACCAACCCCCATGTCTCTATGACTTTCGTAAGCTGAGATAGAGATACGCCATATTGGTTGCTATGGTAACAGTGTTGTTGCTATGGAGGGGTCGCTGACCTAATATATTGTTCCCCACATGAATACGAGTAAATTACAGCAACCCCATGTCTCTATGATTTTCCTGAGCTGAGATAGGTACATGCAAAATTGGTTGCTATGGTAACCAGTCTGGTTGCTATGGAGGGTCAGTGACCTAACACATTGTTCCCCATGTCAATACATCAACCCCCATGTCTATGACTTTCTAAAGCTGAGATAGAGCTGCGCCATATTGGTTGCTATGGTAACCAGTTTGGTTGCTATGGAGGGGTCGCTGACCTAATATATTGCTCCCAATATTTATACGGGTAAAATACAGCAACTCCCATCTCTCTATGATTTTCCTGAGCTGAGATAGAGACATGCCATATTAGTTGCTATGGTAACCAGTCTGGTTGCTTTGGAGGTGTCATTAACATAATATAATGTTTCAGCTGTCAGTATGGGTGAAGCTTACCAGCCCCCAAGTCTCTAGCATTTTCCAAAGCTAAGATAGAGATGTGGCAATATAGTTGCTATGATAAACAATTTGGTTGCTATGGAGGAGTTAGTGACATCATGTTGTAATCTACTTTCCATTTAGACTAATATAAAGCAACCCCCATGTCTCTACTGTGTTCCGTTTAGAAGATATTTGACATTGAAAGTTATGTCAAAAAGTGGGTGTGGCTTAATGATTTTATGTTAATTCACATGCAATGATGGGCTGGATAAGTGATTTGCTTTCTTAATGCTCGTGTGACTTTCCAGTGTCAATCAATTACACAATAGGATCTATGGGGTTCATGCTCCATTCATTTCAATGGGCCATTGAAAGTCAATGAGACACCTTTGACCTACTTATTTGAAATCAGCTGCACCTGCTGGAGTTATCAACTGCCAGATTTTCAAACGAGTCAGCTGCAGCTGGAAATCCAACTGTCAGATTTTTAAACGATGGCAAATCTGCTGGAGAAAATCCGATTTCCTTGCCTCAAACAAATAAAGATTATAGAAGAACCGTAAGACATATCGAAATGATTCTTTCTTTGTCAGAAGCAGAAGACCCTAACGAAGAGAATGCTGTAAATTTTGTGAAGGTGTGATTAGAAATAAAAAAAAATTATGGCGAGCTAGAAATAGCCTTCATTTGATTCTGTGCAACTGCTCATTTCTGAGATTTCGATACCTCCAAACAAATAAGGATTACGAAAGAAGGAAACGACACATTAAAATATTTCCTTCACTGTGAGAATCACAAGATTTTAAGGAAGAGAATGGTGTAAATTTTGTGAAGCTGTGATAAAGTTTGAATGATTTATGGCGAGTTACAAATAGCCTACGATTGAGATTTTGAACAGAATCCACCAGAATTTTTGAATGGAGGTGAATGGAGCAATTATGTGCACTCGTTGTGGTTTAGGCCACCTGGCGTAAAAGCCGTGTGTTTTTTAAAAATGAAAACAGCACCAACTGAAAGAGGACAAAAATCTCTACCATTTAGGTATAAAATGTGTGTGTAAAGGTTAATTTTTAGTTGAGAAAACAGTGCAAGTAGCAACAAGACTGAACTTGCTCAAAGTTAGAGTGGCGATGACATCACCACTCTAGGGCTCCCATAGGGAATGACTTGGGCGATTTTTGGGCCGAAATTCACGATTTTTACGGAAACCGCTGGTCAAATCGGTCCGAAGAGATATAGCAACAAACTACATAACAGCTTTGAGGTGTGTTGAAAGTTTCGTGGCTGTAGCTCGAACGGGCTAGGAGGAGTTGACGGTAATTTTTTTGTTCTAAGAAGAAGAAGAAGAAGAAGAAGAATAACTAGATTTTAAAGTTTGCACGCAAACTTCGATGTTGGCTTGCGTTGGTGCCGTTAATACCTGTTTTTTTTAAATGTTGGCAATTCTGCAACAATAACATAATCCAACCCCCATGTCTCTATGATTCTCATAAGCTGAGATAGGTATTTGAAAAATTGGTTGCTGTGGTAACCAGTCTGGTTGCTATGGAGGGGTCAGTGACCTAAGATATTGTTCCCCATGTCAATACGAGTAAAATACATCAACCCCCATGTCTCTATGACTTTCCTAATCTGAGATAGAGATGCGCCATATTGGTTGCTATGGTAACCTGTCTGGTTGCTATGGAGGTGTCAGTGACCTAACACATTGTTCCCCATGTCAATATGAGTAAAATACATCAACCCCCATGTCTCTATGACTTTCCAAAGCTGAGATAGAGCTGCGCCATATTGGTTGCTGTGGTAACCAGTTTGGTTGCTATGGAGGGGTCGCTGACCTAATATATTGCTCCCCATATCTATACTGGTAAAATACAGCAACCCCCATCTCTCTATGATTTTCCTAAGCTGAGATAGAGACATGCCATATTGGTTGCTATGGTAACCAGTCTGATTGCTATGGAGGGGTCAGTGACCTAACACATTGTTCCCCATGTCAATACATCAGCCCCCATGTCTCTATGACTTTCCAAAGCTGAGATAGAGCTGCGCCATATTGGTTGCTATGGTAACCAGTCTGGTTGCTATGGAGAGGTCGCTGACCTAACATATTGTTCCCCATATCAATACGGGTAAAATACGGCAACCCCCATGTCTCTATGATTTTCCTAAGCTGAGAGAGAGTCATGCCATATTGGTTGCTATGGTAACGAGTCTGGTTGCTATGGAGGCGTCATTGACATGATATAATGTTTCAGCTGTCAGTATGGGTGAAGCTTACCAACCCCCAAGTCTCTAGCATTTTCCTAACCGAAGATAGAGATATGCCAATTTAGTTGCTATGGTAAACAATTTGGTTGCTATGGAGGAGTCAGTGACATCATGTTGTAATCTACTTTACATTTAGAATAATATAAAGCAACCCCCATGTCTGTACTGTGTTCTGTTTAGAAGATATTTGACATCGAAAAAAAAAAAAAAAAGTGGGTGTGGCTTAATTATTTTATGTTAAATCACAAACAATGATTGGCTGGATAAGTGATTTGCTTCCTTAATGCTGGTATGACTTTCCAGTGTCAATCAATTACAGAAGCTCTTTTACAATAGGATTCATGGGGTTCATGCTCCATTCATTTCAATGAGCCATTGAAAGTCAATGAGACACCTTTGACCTACTTATTTGAAATCAGCTTGCACCTGGAGTTATCAACTGCCAGATTTTCAAACGAGTCAGCTGACTCAACTGTCAGATTTT
Organism: Danionella cerebrum; assembly: GCA_007224835.1. Taxonomy (NCBI): domain Eukaryota; kingdom Metazoa; phylum Chordata; class Actinopteri; order Cypriniformes; family Danionidae; genus Danionella; species Danionella cerebrum. The sequence continues at coordinate 93,161 of SRMA01027317.1, forward strand.
CAAACGATGGCAAATCTGCTGGAGAAAATCCGATTTCCATGCCTCAAACAAATAAAGATTATAGAAGAACCGTAAGACATATCGAAATGATTCTTTTTTGTCAGAAGCAGAAGACCCTAACGAAGAGAATGCTGTAATTTTTGTGAAGGTGTGATTAGAAATAAAAAAGTTATGGCGAGCTACAAATAGCCTTCATTTGATTCTGTGCAACTGCTCATTTCAGAGAAATCCATACCCTCAAACAAATAAGGATTACGAAAGAATGACCAGAGTTATTGAAATATTTCTTTTACTGTTAAAATCCCAAGATTTTAAGGAAGAGAATGGTGTAAATTTTGTGAAGCTGTGATAAAGTTTGAATGATTTATGGCGAGTTAAAAATAGCCTGCGTTTGAGATTTTGAACAGAATCCACCAGAATTTTTGAATGGAGGTGAATGGAGCAATTATGTGCACTCGTTGTGGTTTAGGCCACCTGGAGTAAAAACCGTGTGTTTTTTAAAAATGAAAACAGCACCAACTGAAAGAGGACAAAAATCTCTACCATTTAGGTATAAAATGTGTGTGTAAAGGTTAATTTTTAGTTGAGAAAACAGTGCAAGTAGCAACAAGACTGAGCTTGCTCAAAGTTAGAGTGGGCGATGACATCACCACTCTAGGGCTCCCATAGGGAATGACTTGAGCGATTTTTGGGCCGAAATTCGCAATTTATACGGAAACCGCTTGTAGAAGAATAAGTCATCTGAAATATAAACTAAACAAGGGAGGAGAGTTTGTTAACTGCACTGTGGTATTAATTCATTCGTTCATTTTGCATCCCGTTCATTCACTTTTTTGAGGTCATGGAGCTCTGCCGGTGCCTATCTCCAGGGCACATTGGGGGAGAGGCGGGGGTACACCATGGACAGGTCACCAGTCCATCGCAAGGCAACATTCACACCTAAGAGGAATTTAGATTATTCAAAACTCCTTCCAGGAAGGTCACCGGTGAGCCTCAAACCGACAACCATAAAACTGGAAGGCCACAGTGTTGCCCACAGCGCCACCGGGCCGCCCTGAAGGATTAATATGTTTGTAAATCTGACTGAGACATCATAAAACTGCTGGTGGCTGCACAGCACCACCCCCTAGTGTACTTTAGCGGTGTGTTCCCTATTTCATGATTTAGCACAACCTTTAAAAGTGTACCACCAAAATACAACTACAGCGCACTCTAGTGGACTCGGTCCACATCAAAGTGTGGAAGTTCATAAGTTCGGAGGGTGCCATTTGGGACAGAGCCATGTACGTATTTCAAAGACAACGTCTCCCTCTAGTGGAAGAAACGACAGATTTCCACAGTTGAAAGATTAAAACGGACTATTAAGTATGTTATTATTTAAACTTGTATATTACATATATCTCGGCGTTTTTATGTAAACCTCCCACCAACAATGAATGTGATATAACGTATTTGTTATAGTTGGACGTGAGTAAAAGAGAAGCGCTCCGACGTCACAGCCGTGACGCAACCCAGAGGGAAGTTGTTTTGTTGTTGCTCGTCTGTTGTAGCGGAGCAGCATCTCCCGGTGAAACCAGTGTCTCTGGTACCGGGATAAACACAGCAATGTCTCCTTGAACCCATCGAACAGCTGTGCCTGTGGTCGATGAAGGAATGGAGGTGCTGGACAGTCCTCTCAATGCCGTAAGTGTTTGTTTACAAGCCAAACTAGCATGCTAGCTTCCATTAGCATAGCCGCGTTTTCGCACTCAAATAATTGCGTTACGTCTGTGAAGAGACGTATTTGAACAAAAAAACATGAATATTATTTAACAGCTGCTGGACTCACTTAATGTCAGTGCGAATGTGTTCATAAACAGTATGTTTAAAACTGTGCAGTATTGTTTGCTATCTGCACCTAAACAAACAGAACGTTGCTAAACACCGAGATAACGCTGTCAGTCTGGATCTGTTAGTGTCACGAGTGTCGTTCTCTTTTAATCACGAATAAGCAATGATTTTAAGCTTAAGAGAACCAGCGGTGGACACAAAGCAAGTACACCAAGCAAGTACAAGTGGTACCCCGAGATACGAAATTAATCCGTTCCTGGGTGGCTTTCGTAACTCGAACATTTCGTATCTCGAAGCAAGTTTTACATGTAAAAGCCTAATCCGTGCAACGGCTCTCAGAAACAACAGTAAAAGCCTAATCCGTGCAACGGCTCTCAGAAACAACAGTATAAGTTTATATAAAATGGAAAACCTGAGAAAAATCACAAAGTGTGTTCAGGAGGAGGTGGAACGGGTGGCAGAAAACATTACAGCACCACGTGTGAAAGTTAACTTTCTCGAGATATTTCATGAATTACTGACACCAATACGGGTTCAAGTACGATCCCAGACAAATGGAGAGACGCTTTTGAGAAATTCTGACAACATTGTTATGTCACTGACCCCACCTTAGTAACCTGGCTCTTTACCATAGTTACCAACTTGCCACATCTCTTGCTCAGCTTAGGAAAATCATAAAGGCATGGAGTTGGTTTATTTTACTGAAATTGATGTTGGCTTGTAAACAGCACTAGCACTTATGTGGCAGGTGCACAAAGATCGTGAGTAAGATTTCGTGGCACTCTGTGTTATGATGTCATACATGTTCGACAGTCTCTCCCATCACCAAAACTAACCCAATGATAAAAATAATCCATTTCACGGCTGAAACAGTTAATCTGCTTATTTTATATAGGTAATCAGTAGGGGTGTAACGGGTAACGGTATGTATTGAACCGTTTCGGTACGGCCTGTTCGGTTCGGGACACTTGCGTACCGTTTCGGTATTCAGTATTTTTATTAAATTATATAAATGTATTATCAGCGCGATATTAAGCGCAGCGCAACAATGTTCCTAGGCGAGTTTCCGCACGGACGCTATTGAGTGACGAGCACGAGCGCGAGAATCATATCAAAAGCGAAAGTGTTCCCAAACAGGAGACCCTAGTGTGGTGGGAGGGTCTTCAAGCTCTGGCTTCCCTTTCGCTGTTGCCATGTGTGACGCTTGTGCCGGATAGCCAGTGGAAAAAAAAGGAGCTTCAAGACGAACACATCATTTCAAACTCAAACCTTTATAGTTAGCTTCCTTCAGCGTCACAAGAAATTACATTTCAAAACACAAACTAAAAGTAAACAATATGTAACAGGGTAGCGGTTTCAGGGGAAGAGCAGTGCACACACTCGTCTCTCCCTCTCCTCACACACACACACACACACACACACGCACACACGCACACACACAGACTCCTGCAGCGCACACACTAAGGGTTTGGGGCGCAGCTCTTAAAGGGCAACATACATACGTAATGTGGTACATAGACCTAGCAGTGGACGTGACACATGATGCCATTTCTCACAGCTACCCATGCATTGCTACTGTGCGTCACTCAATAGCATCCGTGTGGAAACTCGCCTAGGAACATTGTTCCGCTGCGCTTAATACCGCGCTAATAATAGATTTACATCATCTGATAAAAATACAGAATACAGAAACGGTACGTAAGTGTACCGAACCGAACAGGCCGTACCGAAACGGTTCAATACATACCGTGAACCGTTACACCCCTAGTTATGTATATAGTCTATAATGATCTGAAATGAATTGAATGCAATAAAGTATTTTGGCAAAACCGATTGGTATCTGTGATCGACACAGTGTTCTTACTTCTTAGTTGCATTTGGTTCAGATAATAAAAGATTAATTGATTGATTTAAGGGAGACCTACTCCCTTTTTTCCTGTTTTACTCAGTAGTGTTGCCATAATGAGCCCTGCCACCTTACGCATGTTCACGAAAAAGCTTATGTTCTGAAAGTCTAAATATTCCAAACCACTTCTCTGTGAAGAGTGCTCCTGAAATGATGTTTTGTTATCCATCTTCAGGCTCATCAGCAGTGCAGGAAAGCTGATCGCTTGCTGGCGGCCGGGAAGTTCGAGGAAGCCATCTCCTGCCACAGGAAAGCAGCAGGTCGCTTTGAATTCTAGTCATTCTGTGAGAAGTTCAACCAATGACCAGTTTGTAGCCCATCCCGCTTGCTGAAAAGAGTCCTGGCGTTTACAGTGAGGCAAGATGTCGATGCGGTAGAAAATATATTATTATATAAATATAACTGCGATGGACCTGCCCAGGGTGTACCCCCGCCTCTCGCACCAATGTGCGCTGCACCGGAAAAAGGGAGTAAGCGGGTTGGAAAATGAATGAATGATTATAAATAAAAGTTACAGTAATTACATATTATTTACATAATGCTCTCAGCGCAATTTTAACAGTTTGTCTCCCAGCGATAATCACTGTTACTCGGCTAAATTAACACTGGTGAGTGGTGAACGTCTGACAGATCCATTTGCCATAGCGCCCCCCCGATGGATTACGGATGAAACGAGAAGGCCAATTATTTAATCGAAACTCCAAGTGTATTTACCCGTGAGAAGCTACAAAAGGTGTATTACAGTACCCTCAAACTGTAAACAGTAGCTAGCCGTTGGCGCTAAGCTAACTATCAGTAAGACACTGCAACAAAGGTAAAGGTAAGTTTAATATTATAATGTTTAATAATGTTTAATATTCTTTTGATAACGCACACGACTCATGAGTTATTATACATAGATTGTAGTAAAACAAATCCGGCAGCCGTAAGGTATTTGATTTTCCACCGAGTGAACTTACCTGATAGAACTTTTGTTTTTTGAGCATTGCATTTGTTATTTTATTTGAAGCACCTTTCAGGAAAATCACAAAACAAAACGCAAAGAGCAAAGCTAAAACACAGTAACAGGGATTTATACAACAGTCTTTAATTAATTGGTAAAATTAATTAAAGAAAAATTTAATGGTAATATTGGTAAAATACAAGCAGTTGGACAGGTGTTCCTAATAAAGTGGCTGGTGAGTGTATGTCAATTATATCTTCCAATGGAAGCTTGAAAAAAGAATGTCTGTGTTTGACATTCAGAGGAACGATAGATCATTACGTTTTAATGAGAATAAAGAACTGAAGTGGATCGAGAATTCTCAAAAGCAAGACACAAAAAGCTAACACAATAAAGAAGAATACACTGGGATTAAAAACGACTGGAACTGAACAGTGACGGTGAAATATGTCAAAACTAAACTAAAAAGCATCAGGAAGTTTTTCATGATTAAAAAGGGATCAAATTTATTCAACAGCTTTTTCACAAACCCCCCTGTTCTTATCTGAACACACTAAATCATTCCAGAACTTGTTGTTATTCATAGGCCTTATTTCAACACAGTCCTCATTTCTTCCCAAATAAGTATTTGGCTCCCCTTTGATCCAAAACCCCTGATTCAGAGTTGAATTATCCACCCATTTCCACTTCCACTCTTCATCTGCGTCTGATAAACCAATCCAAACTCTCTCGTTCACACGTGAAGAGATAAAGCTCTGTTTCTCCTCGGTTTTGATCATGACCAGATCAGCTCCATTATTCCTGCAGTACTGTCGGCTCTCAGTCCAGTTCTTCAGCTCAGGGGTCATGAAGATAAAACCAAGAGAACTGAGCTCCCGGTTCTTCTGAATCTCGGATCGAAGGCTTGTGTTTAATCTTTGGTTCTCCTCATTAAGAGCTTGAAGCCTGGTCTCCAGCTCCTGGTTCTTCTGGCTCAGAGAGGTGCGCTTATCCTCCAAGCTGCTGATGGTGAGATTGAGCTCCTTCACCGTGTTCTTCATCAGCTCTCACTCAGCTGTGGATCTGAGGAGCAGAACGATGATGAAGATCACCAGAAACACGCAGATCAGCCCCAGAGCCACCGACAGAAACACCAACCGCCGCCTTCCACCTGAAAAACACACAGGAAACACTTTCAGGGCTATTTGTAATGTACAGGATCTGACTGATGAGCTCCACAAGTGTGCTCCGTGTCTCAGTTACAGCTTGAAAACTCTCCAAGAATTCCTTAAGTTCAAAGCTTGAAGAATCTTTGAGGAGATACAGAGCATCTGTTACATCAGTCTTGGCTTTCTCAAGCCGACATCCTCACTCTAGAGAGTCTCTGTGGTGCTAACTAAACAGAGATTAAAAGATCAAACATAATAAAAGAATGAAGTAGATTTTCAAGCTTCTTGTTTGTTTCTAGTAATCACATTAAAAACTACAGAATAGTGTCAAATAGAGGAAATAAGCTTCTGAACGCCTTCACTTTTATAGGAAGTTTCTACATACGGTATTTCTGCCCCTCGTCTTGATCCTGAGAGCGACGTAGAGGTCCAGGAGATTGTTGAACGTCTCTAAGCTCAACATTTGCGTAAAGCGCATCAGAATCCATTACTTTATTTGGAGTGGTCAGGAACTTTATCAGAAATAAGTGAAGAGTGCCATTGTGGAAGGATGTCTTCTCACTCGAAAAGGGAAATTACATTTTACATCTTGAAAGAGCACAGGAAGCTGAGAGCTAACAGCCCTCTGCAGATGCTGAAGATACGACTAGAGCACTTTAATTAATGTTATGTTTTACCATCTCACCAAACTGTTTGCATATATCTTATACCCGGTCTACAGTTTTGTTTCTGGTGTCCATCGACAGCGCTTTGTTCCCGCTTGTAGTGGAGAGGTTTGAGTGAGTGTTGGGCAGGTTTCTTCTCAAAAACTGTTCGGATGTGAGGTTTATTAAAGCAAACATCTCTCTGAGAGATAGAATGCTAGCTGTTTGGTACAGTGGGTGATCAAATACTTTTATTATTATTCAGATAATTTCTGAACTGGATGGACAGCTTCTCACATGAGCTATCCATCACGTTTGACGTAGATATTTCAGTGGCTTTAACTGTGTCCCTATAAGGGTTCTATTGATGTTTGGAAAATTGTGAAGTTTAAATTGGTTTTGTGCTGTCGATTAGTTGAAATATTCCTTGAAACAAATTTATGAACAGATCAATTCTGTTTCGCTGTGTTGTTGAAGTGTTTTGAAGTGCATGTTTGCACTGGGAGCTCTACACAATGTCATACAAACAAATGGAAAATACAGCAGAACAGCTTCTAAATGTTCGTATCTCGAAATTTTCTTCGGATCTCGAAGCAAAAATTTCCCCGCGAGACGTTTCATATCTTGAACATTTCGTAACCCGAAGCATTCGTATCTCGGGTCACCACTGTACCAGTATGTGCCAACAAATGTTAATATGGAGATGTAGTCCATTCATACCAATAATAAAATAAAAGAAATAATGAAACGTTTGTTGTATTAGTTTACCACTAGTTAATGTAAATGAAGGCTGTTGTGTAGAAGACCATCATTGATTCTCTCCACGAGTAGAAAGGTCTCAAACGGCCACTCTGGAGAAGTGTTTGACCAAACCTCTTATTTCTCCACAGAGCTGCTAAAGGACGCCATGAAGCTCACCGAGTGTGAACAGGTAGATATTACTGATGCACATTGTTCTCGTGGATTTAGGGGGTAATCTGAACTTGCAAGAACGCACAAGGTGCACAATAACCTTTCATTTTAAACTATTTCAAGGGAAGCTCAGGTTCTCTTGGTCTATGTTGAAAAAAAGAGAACCCATTAAGGAAAAAGTCTCTCCAGAATCTTAGACGTGGTTTATTTTCTTCTCGCTCAGGCGCGTCTGTCTCTGAAGCTGCAGCAGGACTCTCACGAGAAGCAGCAGCGTCTGATCGAGGAGCGGTGGAAGCGAACCAAACGAGAAGACAAACCTCGAACGCTCCAGCACGTCTCCACTTCAGAACTCTCTCCACGCTGCCCTGTCCTGACCCAATCACACCCAGCCTCACACCCCCCCGAGCGCGAGTACGACACCTGGCTGTACCTCCTCAAGAACAAAAACCCTTCACCACAGCCCTGCGGGGGCAGCAAAACTCTAAAAGATGACAAAACCCGTCTGGAAGAGCAGCAGACCACCATAGATGACCTCCGCAGACACGTGGAGCGCCTGCTGACGGAGAACCAGCAGCTCTCCAAGGAGAACCAGCGCCTCCAAGCCGAGAACTCCCAGCTCAGGAAAGAGCGTGATGCAGACACTGATTTTATAGAGGCGCCGGAGCTCTGGGAACTTCCCGTGGCCAAGAACAAAACCATCAACATCCCTGCGCTGCCCCCGCTGGAGATGCCCACTCAGGAGATCCCTCTGGAGGAGCTGCCTCCACTGGAGCTGCCTGAGGACATCCAACAAGAGCTGCAGGAGCTGCTGGACAACGATGCGCTCTGATCTCAACGGCACACTCGGGGAGATTCACGCAGGAAGCACATTCAGAACGAATCGCGGAGAGACGCTTGAGACTCTACGGCTAGTCGCGATTCGCTAAACGAATGCGAATTTTTCAGTAGCCGTGCCTTTTTGGAAATGTTTTGGGAAGTACGAGTGAAAAGGGACTTTGGAAACAAGTTGTTGCAGGTGAATTTGCTTGAATTTTACTATTGAATTTGAAAAGAACTCGTGTTTTTCAAATAAAATATAACTTTGTAATATTTGTATACTACAGTGGCTCAGAGAGGACAAACACACCGCGGCTCTGCGTTATTTGGATAATGTGTGATGCAAGCAAATATCGAAACATGCGCTGCTGCAAATCATCGACACTTGTAAACAGAGAAACATGCTGCAAATACAGAAACGTGTTGCAAATAGAATTTTCCACAACTTAAGTTGTGTTCAATGTGATGAACCCATCCGGAGCCTAGCTTCTAGTACCTTCTGTGGCAGTGGGTCAGTTGTGGTGGCTGTCATTATGACACAAAATCATGGTGAAATTTAAAATGTTAAATTCAATTAAAAAGGAACAAACTTGCCTTCTCTTGAGACATTTACAATCTTTCTAAACTTTCAAGCGTTGTAGGATTCGCAGCTTCGTGTTTTTCAGTATTAGCATCTAGTCCTTGTTTTAAAATTAGGAAAGTGTTTTTCTTTGCATGCGTTTTCTCAAGGTGCAGTACCTCTTTCGGCCACTGTAGTAAACAAACAGAACTATCTGTAATTAATGACGCACTGGAGAAATTCTTCGGGTTTTGTACAATGGATTGTTCGACATTGCGTCCCCCCCAAGATAGTTTCGGAAACTTTTCAATGACTTTCCAGTGACAGCGGTGGTTAGCATTAGCTTAGCATGGATCTTTGAATCTAAGTAGACGATCTCCATCTGAAGTTTTTGTGTTGATAAAATAGGTTTCTATGATCAGAAACCAGTGGAATTGCTCGCTAAGCGTAGCAGAAAGTAGGGATTAACTCATTTCTATTGTCACAATGGCTTCGAGTCGGTGTTCTAATCGTAATCTTATTTCTGTTTCAAATTGACATGGTTTTCATTGGTTTCACCGTGTGATCAGGTAAAGATGGATATGTCAAAGGGATGCTTCATGTCCCTGTGCTAAAGGTTCCTTCAGAAGGGAGTATAGTTGCTAACAAGATCAGCTTAGAAACTATGAACAGTTACAAAAAAGAAAATCTCTAGTTTTACAATACGAACTTCGAAAAGTCTGAAATGTGGAAATTCTTTGATGGTTTTGATTCAATGATCTATGCTAAGTGCCACCACTAGAATGGCTACAGTGATGGGGAAAAAACGTAAAATACTACGTATTATCTGGAGGTAGGTGACGAATTGGCCTTTCAAAAACAAGAAAACAAGCCGCCAACCTCAGAGCACGGGCTGACACCTTGTAATTTAAGAAGGCCAGGATGGGTTTTGTGAGCCTGTGGTGACATTTGATTCAGATATTTCTTAATTAACTTTTTATTTATTACGTTTGAGAAAACATATCTTTAGGGGGCCGTGGTTGTAGCAGGAGTAATCCAGCTTCCTCTACTGCATCTTGAACCTTTTTAATGGTTCTTTCGTGAGGAACATATCTTCTTTTTGGTCAGCACACCCAAAGTCAGTCAGATGCCACTCTCTGTTCTTACAGAAACGTTTCGAATAACCCGAGTCACATCCCCTTGAGCTGGACTACTGCTGAAAATAAGATCTAGACAGAAACTGATCGGATTCTTGATGCTCCCGTGTTTGGCCTCCACCTGCCAGTCCAGTATCTAGAGGATTTCTGGTTCCATTTGCCAAGTGTTGAGGACTGGTCTGGTCTTTTTTTGGCGCCACCTTCTTTTTAAAGCCATTCCAGAGCCTCTGTTGATGTCGCCATCTCTTGGAGGTGAAACTTTACTCCTTTTGGCAAGAGGCATTCCCCCACCATCTCAGATAATTGATCAAGTTATTAAAAAAACAATCAGATTAAGAATCTTGAATCCTACGAATCAGTGACTTGGAAAAAACGGAACCATAACTCCAAAACGGTCTGTAGTTAAAAGAACAATGATTTCATCGTTACAATCTGATGTCCATCACCGGTTCCCTGTTCAAAGAGGTCAGATCTACGCAAGAGGAAACGCAAATAGCTTTGTTCAAACACCTTTTTCGAGAAGTTTGATTGCTAAAGATCGAATCCATGCAAATTCAACACGCGTCACACTACACTCCGCTTGGGTGCAGGTGAGTCGTTTGAAACTGATGCTTTGAATCCGAGCGCGGGTCTCTTGGAGAGATTCTACGTAATACAATCCATAGACAATCTGAAGAGCGGAGCGCCGTGTTGCAGATGGTTTTGCTGTGATTCTAAATGCATTGGAAAAAGTGAAAAACACCGGTTCTTTTGTGCACCACCCTGTACTTCCTACACAGACACTGTGAAGCTCCTCCAGGATGAGTGAGGGTTTTGCGCCAAAAGGCAAGGAATTGGTTTCGCTAGCAGCTTGCTCACAACACCTTGGCCTTATCCTAGATCCGTACAGAGACCAGTGGGATGATGTCATCAGATCGCCTCCATGGACCAGTTGTAGCATCAAGGATACGCATGATGCACACAGACTATGAGCAATAATCATGTTTCACGATGATTTGTTCGTTTCTCATCTCCGCTCACGGCTGTGTTTGATCAGCTCTGTTCAATCTCGATCAGTGCTGTGTGAGAATCAAACTGGTTTCAGTCGAGATCGAACCAAATCCACCGTTTTATTATTCGTTTTTGAAATTCAATGATTAATTACTGCTTTTGACAGTAATCAGGGGGCATCAGTTTTTTTTTTTACACATTTCTGTTTTGTGATGTGAAAATCTACAAAAGTGGGATGAACAGGTTTTGATGCACGAAACGTTGTGATGATGATGTAAACGACTCTTTTGAAATGACAAACTTTTAGTTCTTTTCTGAATTACTTGTTCTGACGAGCATTAAAGATTTCAGCAATGGCAGCTCTCCAAGTTTCGTAGTCTGGGTGGGATTTTAATGGTTTTATTGATCCAAAATGACCTTTCCTCAAGCAAAGTGATTTCGGAGTTCTGATGGACGGCCAGAAGGTTTGTTATTCCTCTTCCGTTGCTTTATTTGCTCGAATCATTCAATTCCACTTTACATTTTTTAATCTTTTTTTTAAAGTGAATATTTTTCCTGCCCTGATTAGCGACAGGAGCTACGCCCTGTTTCTCCTGGAACAAATGGTGGATAGTGACCGGGATCGAAGCTGGACGAGGTACGTTTATATAGCGACGCGTTGCTGCCACAAATGCCGTTTATCGGACTTACGTTGTTTTTATGACGTTCATTTTTACGACAATGTCCTTTCTTTTTTTCCCACTTCTGTTTTAGAGCTTAAAGTTGTTTTTATTACGTGGTTAATTTTACATCTTGTTTTCATCCACTTAATGTCATCGTTACGACTTATTATTGTCACTTTTTTGCGACATGTTTTCACTCCTAAATGTTAGTTTTACAACTTTATTTTTACTTAATTAATTTTTACTTACTCATTGTTACAACTTTTGTCATTTTTACAACTTGATATTGTTTTGACAATGTCTTTATTTGACAGTGTAATTGTTACAACTTATTACTATTATTATGTTGTTTTTACAACTTATCTTGTTCTTATGACTTAAAACAACTTTTGTTGTTTTACGACTTAATCTTAGTCATTTTTCAACTTAATGTAATTTTTTACGGCTGACTACGATGCTCAAGCAACCATAATGCAGTAAAAATATCTGTTTGTGGCAGCAATGGGTCAATAGTTCTGTTCAGTTTTTTTTTTATTTAATTTATATTTCTTTAGATTTAACATCTACAGAGCCCCTAAAGGGTCATGGCGGTAGGAGAAAAAAAAAAGATAAATTGTAGGAAAAATTAAACTATCAGAGTTGAAAAAAAAAATAGGGATGGGCGAAAAAACATTTTCCATTTTTGCGTTCCCTCGCAAAGATACCAGAAGTGTGCTTATGTGCTGTACACAATAGTGTTGTTTTTAAGTATAACTATAAATATAAAAGAATGTAATCGCCAACTGCAAGAAGCTTACAGCAGTGACTATTCGAATAATTCACGCGTGTACCAACTTTAGATTATTATACTTTAGTTGCGTTAAGACTGTATATTCAGTTGGGTAGTTCATGTTTTATTTTATGAAGAAATATAATCAACTTTTATAATATTAATAATAAATAACAGCTTTCTTAGTCCAAAATAGTACGGAGCCCCTAAAGGGTCACGGCGCCGTAGCTTACAGCAGTGAATATCTCACGAATCACAGTATTGTACAAACTTTAGAAGATTAATTTTAGCTTCTAGGAGAAATGACCTTCTAGGGTCTCTGTAGCCTCATTTTTTCTCACCCTGATTTTTTTTTTCTGCCATTTTTTTCTCTTTAGGTGATCTGTAAAAATCTGTGCATTAGAGGCGTATTTCTGTTCACGAGTCTACTCAATAAAAATATTAAACCTTTAGCAGATAGTTGTTTTGTAAAATATAAAACTTCTCAGACCGGCGGGAAACAAAACAGACAGGTATTTTGATAAATCCATTTTAATGGAAAATGTAAAACCCTTTTGAACTTCAATGTACAAAGCTTGTAACACTTGCACTTTAAAATTTGAAATTGAAGCAAGCCATGTTTAGAAAAATACATCAGTGAATGTCTATATGTATATATTTACACAGCATAGAAGGATTTCCTTTTTCCATTGAACTTCAAAAGTTCCCCGTAGTAAAATCTGAACATAAAAAGAGCAACCAGAGCATTTTCTTAAATAAATTACAACTCTCGTTTGTAAATGTCTCCATTTTACAGTCAATACTTCTTAATAAAATGCTGAAGTGTGTTATTTAGTCTTTCTTTACATAACAACAGAACTTTACAAAGTGTACAAGAGTTTGGCAGTTCTTTTGTTCTCAAAAGATATGGCATGAGGACCCGGATCTCTCACAGTAGCTCCTCGTCTCTCGAGCGGAGCGAACGGCAAACTGTACAAGTCACATTTACATTTGATCGAGAGCAGAGCAAATAATAAATAGGATTCTCAGCTGAAACGGAACACAAGCGGATCCTCTTCTGAAGAAATAAATACACTTTCCTGGGGGGGTTGAGGGCAGGGAGGTGCTCTGCTTGGCACTGGAGGTTCACGGGCTGCGCGTGTGCATATTTTGGGCCGGGTGTCACGAGTTGCTCTCCTCTTCCTCCTCGGCGCAGCACCTCTTCAACGTTCCCACAGCATCCTTCACACAGTGGTAAAAGATGTTCTTGACCTGAAACAGAAGCAATAGTAGTTTTCAGGGCGTGGCGTGGTTTGGAATCTCGTGGTCTGAAATACTTTTTCATTTCAAGCATTTGTCAAAGAATCCAAGCCAGATGACGGGATACAGACTTGTACTTTTCTCGTACTCTTTAAAAGTTTTAAATATGTGTAAAAACCACGAGTCAGTTCTACTTCGTAAAATTTCAGAAAATTTTCACAATTTGCTCATCAATGGTTCAATGACTTCATCCACCACAGACCCTGGACTAAGCGGGACTGTCTCAATATCTCAAATTTCTGAACGTATAAAAGAAATGTGAAATTTCGCTTTCATTTTTGGAGCAAAATTTGAATATAATAAATACACAGCTTTAACCTCTTAAGCCCTGAGGCCTATTTTCCGAAAATCCTATACTTTTACTTTTTAAGGCATTTCTCAGCTTTTACAAGGTCTAAACTGCAGATATTGGTATCAAAATGAAGATAGGTTCTTGGGGAGTGGTGTGGATGAGTTAATTTGACAGTCAAGAACACTGGGTAAGAGTAATTGATGTTGGAATGGCCAAAAAATGAACTCCGCCTAAAAAAAACACATGTTTCCTCCAATATCTCCTTATTTTACTTATAACGAAGCAAATAAACACAATCAATTGTAACCACTACATGTCAAGAACATCTGTAGCAAGTTTGGTGTTCATACTACAAGAAACTAATATTCTGTAAAGGTTTTGATTGAACAAAGTTCAGGTGTAATCCATGTTGGCACAGTTTGGCACAATTTGCCACAATAATTGAAATATGGAAAAAATCTTGTCCAAAGCTTCCGCTACGTTTATGGTCTTCTTTTCTTGCTTACGGGACATGATTTCAGCAAAAAAACTCTTAAAGAAACGCTGTAAAAGGGGGTGGAAGCCCATTTACGCAATCTTCCTGCGCTTTTGGGTAACGTTTCATTCACAGTGCTCCCGACGTTCGAGATTCCGCATGTCCCTACCCCCCCGACCATCTGTCCAATCCGGGAGCTCTATATATCGCTGAAAAGCTTTGAATCTGAAGAAGCCAATGATCTCTACCATTTTGAGATTGATGGGATCCCCAACGAATCACACGATGCGGAGTGTGGAGAGACGTGCTCTTACGCACCGTGAGTGTTTCCATATTTGGTGATGTTATGCGAGCACAGAGCTACAGAAAAGAGCCAAAATGGAGTTTCCGCGAAGCTATTGACCGGACATAACAACAAACGGACTTTTATCGCTATGGAAATAACTTTTTGTTGAAAAAACGGCAAAGGTAAGACAAGATTTACATGCTTGCTTGGTTTTCGCTGGCGTTTTTTCGTGGAACTTTCGCTCCCTGCTCTGAAATACTTCATGCAATGTAAATGAGTTGCATATCGCTGGATTCAGCTGGTTGTTAGCTTTCATTTTATGCCATGGTTTTGGTGTTTCCGTTTATATTGTGGATACATATACTGATCTGTATATACAATAGTTTATTGTTTATACAATAGTTAGTCTATTGCACATAAACAAAAACGTGGTCATGAATTATACTCCGGACATGTTGTTTATTTGCATGGCGTTCGAGCTGTGGTTAACAGATATGAAATTGAATTAGATACGTTTTTAGAGGAGTTTCCGCTGAACACAACGGTATTTAATATGTGTGGGTTATTCTCAGGGTTCGTGAGCTATGAGTGAAAATGTAACGCACAAGGGGGCAAGTGGGTTTAAGAGGTTAAAGTGATATATTTAAACATTTTAAACTTCAAAACCGTTTTTCTCACACATTAAAACACTGATCTTTGTCGACTGAAGATTCGAACCTGAGTCTTTTTATTTTTTTAAACAAAGTTTCAAAACTTTTTTTTGGATCATTTTGGAACTTCCTGTTTTAAAAGCAAAGTTGCGTAACAGTTATGTGCCAGAGTTACAAAAATACTGACACACGCTCTATTAATATGCATGAGAAACGGTCCAATCGGGGTGTAGCAATATATTGTGACACAATGCATCAATTACTGGGAGATATCGTGTGTTTGCGATTGTGATTCTAGTCACTGCTGAAACTTATAAAAAAGATGAAAATGCAATAATAACACTGCCTCCTAGTGGATGGATGATATCAAATGCTACATGAGGGCAAACCCTAGCCCTCGTAGCTTTGTGGTCTCAAGAGTTTTTTAATTCTAACGATGGTTCGTTATACAAACAGTTTCAATAGTTGGTTAAATATAGTGTATCGTATCGTATCGTAGACATAACATCACTGAATGTTTCGAATCGCTATGTTTTGTTTCACTATCCACTCAGTAAGATAAATATGTAAATTGATAGATATGTAAATAAAACCTAGACATACAGTTTTAGACGGCGACTCTGTCCTCCTGTTGCTTCAGTGTGACTCGCAAATGTGGTAAATCCGTAAATACGCAAGCATTGTTTTCATTCCCTGTGCGCAGCGATTGGAGTCTGGTAAATATAATCGAGTTTGATCAGTTTGCAGAACACAACGGAACTAAACAGAGTGGAATCATAAAAAACTTTGCGCTTCATTTCAGGACCACAATATCTGCAGCTGTTTGATTTCTCTCCCACTGTTAACAATGATCACCTGTAGCTTATCTTCGTAGTTGACCTCCTCTTTGGAGGACCGGAGCTCCTGGGTGAAGTGGAAGGAATGCACCACATGCTCCGGAGACACAAAGTCATTGATCACCTGGATGCAGCTGTGGAGATTCTGCACCTGCAAACAAACCACCACCACAGGAGTGAGGCCAAACCATCAGGGCGAGGTTGTGTGACTGCTGTGGTGCCAGTTCTTGGAGAATTTTGAAACAAAACAAAGGTTATATTCAACATTTTAACAATATTCTCATGTTCTTGGCTCCACAAGAAGAGCTCACCCTGAACGTATCTACAGGGGCACTGAGAACTGAACCCAAGAACCTGCAGCAAAAGTTTTGAATCGTTTTATAATCGCTCCACGAAGACGAAACAAAGTCGATAAACTCCAGTGGAGATGCACCCACCGGCAGGCGGACGGAGAGACTGCGGGACACGGCTCACCTGATCCAGCAGCAGATGACTCCGCGCCTGATTTAACGACACTGTTTTGGAACCAGCCGCTTGATTCAATATCGATGTTGTTTGTTACTGTTTTTTGAACCGTTCCGTTTTTAAAAAAATAATAAACATTTCTATTGATGCCTTGGATTCATCTTCCCTTTTGTGAAGAAAAAGTGTTCTTGCATTTTGGGAGAAAAATTTCCTTTTTTAATGTTAAAGTTTGGAACAGAAAATACAGTTTTTCCTCAAACCACTTTTGTCCTAAAGATTCATAAAAATGGAGTTATGGCATTTTGGGAAAACTTTTCTCGTTACGTGTCGTTGACGTTTTTCTATTGCAATACGATTTTTTAAAATCCAAACAAGGTTCAGACCTGGTGCAGAGATCCAGCCGGGATCAGGACGGAATCCCCCAGAAACTGCACCACCGTCCAGCCCTGGACTCCGTGCTCCTCCAGCAGCCGCTGCCGCAGCTTTCGGCTCAGGTACCAGCCGGGCTCCCGGATGGGGTCTCCTGGGATCTCCACAGCCTGCTCTTTCGCCACCTGTCCCATCCAAAGACGAGTTAAAAACAATTCAAACATTTTTCATTTTTTTGATGAAAATATAAATGTGAACGAGGCGGATGTCAAGAACCTTGTGCAGAAACTCTTTAATCTTCTCTCCATCTTTGCTGGTGTAGATGTGCCACAAGGCTCCGGGAGTCTCGCTCGAGTCCTTTAATCTTTTCTTCACGTTGTCGTCCAGATCTTCTTCCTCGAGCCTCTTCAGAACTCCTGCAAGTTCAGAGCAAGCCCTTCCTCAGATTTATTCATCACAACGAACAGAAAGCTCTTTTAAAGACGGAGCAATGCTGGAAAACTAACACACAGTTCCAACAGTTTAGAAACATGTGTAAACTGTCAAAGAAATCAGAGTGTTTGGGTCAAAGAAACAGATTCATAACAACAGAGACTTTCCGAATGATCCTGATCAGAAGTTTACGTGTGGAGTAGTACATTTCGTCATTTTATGAACAGTTTTTATGTTTTACAACAAAAAAATCTAAAGAAAATAAAACTCAAAAACCGCCCCAAAAAGCAAAGATAAGGTCTAAACAATGTGGAAACTGTATTAAAAAAATTGTGCTGTTTGTACCAGAACCTTGTAAAAAACAAGCCATATCACAGGTCTTGTACTTCCACGGGTTATCCCTTCTTTTACCACTGATTTGTCGATCACACATTTTCTCATATTTTAATTGGAAATACCTTGCGAATTTTGCATCATAACTCTTGTAATGTTTCTTTAAATCTTAACAGATGCTGTGAATGGCACACGCACCGGTGCTTGCAGGGACTTTTAAGGGTTAACATAAATGCCAGCCTGAACGTTCTGGGGGTAGTCCTCGATGAGGTTCTTTAACTTCTTAAAATTATTTTCTTGATAATTTTACTTAAATAAAGTTCCCAACGCTGATGTCATTCCCAAATGGACTGTTTTATGGATTTGTTTTTACAACTGCAGGAAGAAATGGCAGACGTTCAAACAAGTAGAAGAAGGATGGATTGCTGTAACAGCATGTGCAACAATGACGAGCAACGGCGTAGCATTTAAAGCAGGCCTGCGTGCTTCTGTTCAGTGCATTTATGGGAAAAACACACGTAACAACGTTACAGCTGCGGAAGCAAACAGACAGAAATTCACACAGAAGCATTGCGCATTATTTCGGAACCACAATATCTGCAGCTGTTTGCGCTTTCACTGCTAACAATGATCCGCAGAGACTGTGGTTAACAAGGCGAGAAGCACGTCTGCGGACCTACATGAGAGGTTGAAGAAGTTACAGAACCGCACTCGGGGAACGGTGGCCTATAATGTGTGATGTGTTCGATATCACATGATATTTCAAATAAAAATAAAAAAAGTAAATAATAATAATAAAACATGAAATAATTAAATAAGTACAATAAAAAAACGAACAAACTGTTATTTCGTTGTGTTACAGAAGGTATATAATGAAACAGGTCCTAGAGCAGATCTGTTGCGTTCATGATTAAAATGTAGCACCAGACCGTGTGATTTCTGCAGCAGGCCTCGACTGCAGATGATAAAGCTGAGCTCGTAACAGCTACAGCTTGGGTCGAGTCCAAACGTTCTCGATTTACACTGGTTTGGGCCTGTTTTCAATGGAATCCTTTCTTCTAGTGCAGAGAGACGAATGATCTCTCTCTACGATCTCGAAGAAAAACTCCTTCCAGAAGCTTCTCATTGTTTCCAGGGCGGAATCTGTGTTCTGTGTTGTTTTCCTGTCTGAGCTCAGGGCTTTACGGAACATTTCTCCTTTTTCCCTCCACGTCTTTCTGA
The DNA here is from genome assembly GCA_007224835.1 of Danionella cerebrum. Classification (NCBI taxonomy): domain Eukaryota; kingdom Metazoa; phylum Chordata; class Actinopteri; order Cypriniformes; family Danionidae; genus Danionella; species Danionella cerebrum. The sequence continues at coordinate 112,134 of SRMA01027317.1, forward strand.
CTACGGGAAGCTTGTTTGCTGGCTGGCCTCAGACTTACCCGTTTTGGAGAGAACCCCATTTCCTTTGGCCACTCCCACATAAACCAGAACGCTGATGACATCAGACACCTCCATGTGCAGGTTGGCAGTGCCGAAGTCTTGCTCCTGAGACGCAGCTACACCTGTGACATGGAACACGTGCCGTTCTATAAACTCCAAACACAGCCGTAACTATTGTTCATTTATTCTACAAAATATGAGCCGCTCTGAAATTACAAGTAAATATTACAATGGATTTAATGCATGTGTTACAATTATGATTTTTAGGAAAATTATAATGTTTATTAAATATAATATTAAATCATTATTAAATACTAACAACAATTTTTTGGAAAAATTAACCCTAAATATTCATAGAAATTATATAACAAAATAATGCATATATATATATAAAATAGTCCAAATAAATTTGTAATATTTTATTTAGTAACATCAACAAAACAATAACAATATTATATTTAACTTCTCCCAAATGTATTCATTTCTTTTAAAATAATTTTACACAATGTTTTATGCATTTATTTTAAGTAACATTATAAATATTTGTAGTAACAATACTGATAATTCTATAACATTTTTGAATAGAAATCACAGGTAGTTTAATATAGATTTAAATAATTAACTACACCTATTTACCCCACAATGTGTTCATATATTTATAGATAAATTACTGTTTTATATATTACTATATTACATTTACTATGTATACATTATTTATACAGTTATATTATAAATATGATCCTTAATTAAAATGTGACCAAATTAAATCAAAATATTTAATAATTTTAATAACCAAAATAAATGAACAAAAAGATTTACACAAAATGCATTTCTTTATTTTTAAATATGTTATTGTTTATAAAATCTTTATGATAAAAAACAATTAGCATTATTAAAATTGCCAAATATGAAAAAAACAACAAAGAAATCTACACTTTTTAATTAAAAATGCATCTATGGATTTAAATATTATATTTCTATATGCTTTTTATTTGAGGTGGGGAGGGTCCAATAATTATGAAATCGTTATGAATTAGAAAGATTTACTGGAGCGTCCTCTTTCTACAGCTAAACGTTTGAGAGGCAGCAGAGGGAGCTGTTGTACCATAAGCGCAGCAGAGGCGAGGGCCCAGATCCGGACGCACAAAGAAGGACGGCAGATGGGAGGCCAGGTTGAGGTTTCCCTCGGGGTCCGAGTATTCGGGCATCGGAAGGTTCTTCATCAGATCATCATACCTGAACAAAGAAATGCAGCTCGTCTCTGAGGTGTTCAGAGCTCCTCAACGTCTCTGTTTCCATGTGTCTCTGGTACCTGGAGGGCATCAGTGCCATGAACTCCTCTCCTGATGGCCAGTCTTTCAATCGGTAAACAACGCTCTCTCCATCTTTAGATTTGGGCCGCTCTGTCGAGAAAAGAGGAGTGTATTACATGAATTCTGAACGATTAGGAAGACCCTTCTGAAACAGAACTCACTTGTGAGATCTTCAAAGCCGTCCCAGAATTCTTTGACGCCCGAGTTGGACATCACTCCATCCTTGCAGTTCAAGAGGTCTCCCTGGTGGTCTGCGAACTCTTGGTTGAAAGACTCAGCTTTCCACAAGTTGGTATTGAGCTTCTTGTGCACCCCAGAGACCAGCACGGGCTAAAAAGCAGCACACAGGAAATGGCTTTATAATAACAGCTGAGATCACAAGAGGAAATGAAGCTCGGTTAAAAAAGATGGAAGATGGATTACACTGAAGAGGAAGAGTCCTGTTTATATTTGCCAAAGGCCTCAGTTATTGTGAAGTGAGTGACTGATGGAATAGCAGCTAGCGAATCAAAACACAGCCTTTGGCTAAACATATATCGGCGGGTGACGAGGGATCATTCGCTTTTAGTGAAATTAAACGACAATAAAGCAGAACTCTCTCGCTGGGTAACCATTTAGCATCATGTTTAAAAACAGACGACAAACTGGGTCTTGTCTATTTGCCTTCCAACGTGTCCAGTACAAATACAGTTGAACACACATCTGCAGACTTCCTGAAAAGATTACTGAAGTATGTTAAAAAACCAACTAGGAAATAAACTAATCATGCAAAAATAAAGAAAAAAAAATCACAATTAAATACATTCATTAAGTACAATAAAACAGAGAGAGAGAGAGATACTGAGAAAGAGAGAGGGGTGAGATAGATTGAGAGACAGAGGTTTTGAGAGAGTGAGATAGATTAAGAGTGAGACAGAGATAATGAGAGAGAGTGGGAGACAGAGACTCAGAGGGAGTGAGATAGACAGAGATTGAGAAGGAGTGAGATAGAGTGAGAGAGAGTGAGACAGAAAGATTGAGAGGGAGTGAGATAGACAGAGATTGAGAAGGAGTGAGATAGATTGAGAGAGAGTGAGACAGAAAGATTGAGAGGGAGTGAGATAGACAGAGATTGAGAAGGAGTGAGATAGGTTGAGAGAGAGTGAGACAGAAAGATTGAGAGGGAGTGAGATAGACAGAGATTGAGAAGGAGTGAGATAGATTGAGAGAGAGTGAGACAGCAGTGGTGCAGTGGGTAGCACCGTGGCCTTCCAGTTAGAAGGTTGTCCGGTACTCCGGTTTCCCCCACAATCCCAATGCGGTTAGGTTAATTCAAGAATCTAAATTTTGCCCTGTACCCCCGCCTCTCGCCCAATGTGTGCTGGAGATAGGCCCCGGCAGACCCCCGTGACCCCAAAAGGGAATAAGGGGGGAAGAAGATGAATGAATGAATGAAAAAGATACACACAAATAATTAAGAATTACATATAAAAGAAATTAAAATATAATTTAACGTTTTGGATTTTTTTCAAACTGTTGTAAAAATAAAAAATACTTCCTAAAATACTTCTAAAGCCTTTCTGAACCTGCAGGTCAGAGAGCTCCCTAAAAACCAGCGAAATATATCTTCTTTCGTGTTCAAGTGGAAAAAAAGCATTTAAGAGAACCACACGCTCTCACAGATCTTCTCTGACAGCTCGTGTCCTGAGAGATCTACATTTCATGATGTCAGGTGACTTCCTGGGGAGCCGCAAAGTCATGGTCCACTGAGCAGAAGTCAATAAATGTCATCTCTGAACAGGAAGTGCAGCTTAAACCCAGTGAAGCAGACTGGTGGTCCCTGATCTGGGACATGGTCATTCTGGGAGCGCCAGCATTAAGAGCTCTCTGTTCCTCGAGTAATGAGTACAGGGCAGCGAGCAGAGAGTCTCTGTTTACGAACAAACACAACGATTAGAGAAAAGCATCGCACCTCTTCAGGATGCTGCTGGCCCTTAGAGCAAATCAGATTTCATCGTATAGGGTTTGGAAACTCATTTCCAGAGGTGCTTGGGAGCATCAAGAGGCTTAATGTCTATAATGTGAAGCTTGTGTTTTGAATGTTCGGGTCTCGCCTTTCAATCTGAACACTCCCTGCACATCGAAACAGATTAACTCGATGCTTTCTGTAGATTGTTCAAGGATTTTTATTGTCAAACCAACACACTTCCATGGTATGATACGAAATATAGGCTATATCTACAGATATACATATGTGCTGAGATATAGATATGTACGTACAACTGTACATAGATAAGAGCAGTCAGAGATTAAGCTATAGAGGTTATTTTACACATGTGTACATATGGGATTATATTGCACCTTAAAGTCTTTATACTGCACCATGAGGACAAAAGTAAACAGAGATGTATCTGATTGTGTTCACATTCGTAGTTCAGTTCACAATAACACGACGACTCGTTTATTTTGCTCCGGTTAGCGTTCAGATCTGCAATTTCCACGAAGCTTAAAGCCGTCTGCACACAGCTCCGAATTGAGATTCGCACAAATTTTCGACATGTTCCTAGTGACTTTATTTCAAATCTATCTGCTCTCTCATGGAGCAGTGATGTCTGTCTTCGACCTTTGCTAAATCTGAATAAATCACTATCTCTCACAGGTTTCATGGTCAAATATATCACTTTGTTTTCAGGAAGAGGAGAAAAGAAATGTGAGAGGCACGACAAGACCCTCGACAGCAGAGAGAGAGAGAGAGAGAGTGGGAGGGAGTGAGAGAGAGAGAAAGAGAGAGTGGGAGGGAGTGAGAGAGAGAGAAAGAGAGAGTGGTAGGGAGTGAGAGAGAAAGAGAAAGAGAGAGGGAGTGAGAGAGAAAGAGAGAGTGGGAGGGAGTGAGAGAGTGAGAAAGAGAGAGTGGGAGGGAGTGAGAAAGAGTGAGAGAGAAAGAGAGAGACTGAGAGTGAGTGAGAGAGTGAGTGAGAGCGAGCGAGAGTGGGAGGGAGTGAGAGTGAGAGAAAGAGAGTGG
>SRMA01027317.1:116586-193814 GCA_007224835.1 Danionella cerebrum
CTTGTCTCCAGCACTCCCTGAAGAGTCTCAAGTTGCTACCGTGCCGATGGTCCTTCAGCCAGAGCAGCCGGCGCTCGTACAGCCAGCAGTGAGGGATGTCAGCGTGGCGCTTGGGTACATCGTCCAGGGATTTCTTTCTCTCGAGCTTGAGCTCCTCAAGAGGCTCGTGCTTCAGGTTGAGCTTCGTTCCACGGCCTGCCGGGATTTTGTTTTCCACCACAGAGGCGATGATGTCATCCAGGATGTTGGGCATGCTGCGGCCACTCTTAACGATCTGGAACAAATGGAACATGGGCTATTTTTACGAGCTGTTTTCACGTGAACGTAGAAATAAACGCATGCAGAAATAAATATACAGCAATTGCTTTAATCGATACATGCGTGAAGAATGAATATATTTATAAACAAACACAAGCTTGAATAAAAATGATAATTAACGAACTTCTACATTTCAACACATCTGTATGTATTTTTAAACTTTCATCTTTTATTGGACGCAGAAATAAATCCATGCAGAAATGTGTAAATAAAGGAAATAAACATGTTACAGTATGGGATTATATCGGGATGTATCGTATCGTCTGAATCGTGATCGTCAAGAAAACGCGCTCATGCTCAAAGGTTTTGTGCAGGTATGTCTCAGTCTCTGATCATTGTGTCCGGATCTCTCCCGACCTGTGAGGCGTTGGAGTACACCGGAGCGAATGCGATGCCAGCATCAGTGGAGCCCATGCACAGTTTCCCAGCGGTCGTGGTGAGCAGGTCTCGGAGGGTTGACCCTTGCTCCAGGGATGAAGCTTTACTGTGCAGAGCCTCCAGGGCATCCGAGTGATCTTTCTCCTCCTTTATCTTCACAACACCCGTCTCTTTATTTTCTGCAGGACAGAGGGAAGCAGCCTTTGAGACCTCGGGGGGTTCAGACTGGATCTCAAGCGAACAGGATAGAACATTTAATCGAAAAATAAAACTCTACTATTATATAAGTCAATAAAAGTATCAAAACCAAATAACAAACTTAGTTTATAAATGCATTTTTTATACATTTATTTTATTTATTAGACATATATTTATTCATTTACATATTTATTTATAGGCAAGTACAATGTTTTTACTATATTTAATCATTGGATTTTATACAGTTTAATCTGCAGTTAACAAAATGAAAATACATAAAACAAATAAATACATTTTCGAAAACTTAAAGCTTCGTGAAATGGACAAAATCCTGATTCAACAGGAAACAGAAATGAGCTGCATATGATCACAATTCCTCCTCATCACCATCATCTGGGAAATATAAAAGAGTATTAAAATGTAATTAATGCATTTTTAGATCTTGCATGTGCCTCATCGTGTAACTGGAGACTCCCAAAAACATAAAAAACGTAGAAAATCACAGACATTTAGGTGATGAAGAGCAAACACTAACTGGAAGGCTAAAGCTTGGCAGATTTTTTTTAATGATCCCTAACGTCACGATAAATCAACCCCAATATCTCTACCACATCTGAGATAGAATTTAGAAAATTTGGTTGCTAGGGTATACAGTTTGGTTGCTATGGAGCTGTCAGTGATGGTAATGTAAGTTGTGACAATGATTAACGATAACAACCCCCCATTTCTCTATTATTATTCAATTTGAAGATGTTTTCGATGGCCTATTACTATTACTTGATAATGGCCATTATAAGTTAAAATTAAATACTCAACCACTTCTAGAGCCCGGGGTTCAAATACTTAATGATTGGTATGTTCTTGCACAGACATAAGTGTTTGTGGGAAAAAAATAATTGACCCCAGGTTAAGTCAATGGAGAATTTCCCAGCATTCTCAGCTGGTCACAAGACTGGTACAGTGGCACTTTGAGATACGAATGCTTCGAGTGACAAAATGTTCGAGATATGAAAGGTCTCGCGGTAAATATTTAGCTTCGAGATATCAAGAAAAAATTCCAAGATACGAAAAACACCAACAGTTCTGCTCTGTTATCCGCTTGTGAGTCTGACGTCACTTTAAAACCTCAAAAATCGCCTCAATCTCAAGATACGGTTTCACATTTGTGAACATATTACGTTTTTTGCTTGTGTTTTATTCTGTTTTATTATCAATTTTGACAATGTGTAGATCTAAGGAATGTTACTTGATTTTTCTCTGGTTTTCCATTTTTTCATTTAATTATTCTGTTGTTTCTGAGAGCCGTTGCACAGATTAGGCGTTTTACATGGAAAACTTGCTTCGACATACGAACGCCACTCTGGAACGGATTAGTTTCGTATCTCGGGGTACCACTGTAATTCTGTGCGTGAGAAAGTGAATGCGTGGCGTTCATGCAGCAGTTAACGCCGTTTGTTTATTAATTCTTTGCCATCACAAACTGCAAGATTTTCCGCCTGTTACCAGAAACGATTGGTTAAGAGAAGTCACATGGGGTATTAAACTCACTACGGGAAAGATCACAATAGCCGCACTCCACTGGATCTAGAAACAAAACGCCCGGCTAAGCTCCCGTCCGTATGGGACAGCTTCTGGGTCCGGATCGGGACCGCGGTCCGCCTGTCAGTGACCCCTGGTATACTTTTTGTCAGAAACAAAAGGCAAATAAAGAATCTACAATGAGCTAATGTGAGTTTAGCTTCTGAGGCTTCTTTAAGAACACATCTCCTCGGGTTTGCAGTTCATCAAAATGAATCATGAGCCAACAACCACATGGCTCCAGGTCGAGGGCATGAGAAGATCTGGATAAACATGTGGTTAGCGGAGCTCTGTGACCGCTAACCAGTCATCTTTCCTGGGGAACTCTACCGAAACTGTAAAGATGACTGGTACCCACCCTTCTTTTCCTCACGGGACTTCTGCTCGGCCAGATCAGCCAAGAAGTGCAGAGGCGACTGGGACTCGGGTGGGCTGAACTTGCTGTCGGTGCTGGTGTCGCTGGCGGGACTGCTCCCTCCGTTGGCCTCTACCTTCACAGAGTTCTGCAGGCCCCCTTCAGGCTTACACAGAGAGATATTGAGCACGTTCTGCAGCACCTGTGAAAAGACGGAGTGTGTCAGTGGTTTGAGGAGAGCGAGGGGAAATCTAAAGCACTTAAAGAGATGAAGCAGGACTGTGTTCAACATTCCAAAGCAGAACAGAATGTGAATTTTGTTTGATTGAGGGAGCGTGAGGGTTTGGGTTTACACCGAGAGCAAACACGATTAAACTGCTGGAGTCAATTCCAGGTTCGCTTCATTGCTGGGAAGGAAAGACGTGCAGCTTCTCCTTTTTGAGAAGCTAGTCTTCACGATTTTGGAATGCTTTTCGATCTGTGGTGAAGACAACAAGGAGACCTCGGCTCCTCTTGAAATTGAAAAGGGTGAAGGGCTCTGACACCTCAGTTTTTAAAAACACAGAAAAAGGAGCGGGTTACGCATAAACCAATGAGATGCAGGACTTTGTGAGATCGAGAGTGACGGATGTCTAGAGAGAAGTGGAGGATTGCTCAGATGCTTTTGACTTAATTACGATCTCTGGTGATCATTGTTAACAGTGAGAGCACAATCAAACAGCTGCACGCTGGAAACTTTTCCCTGATCAGGTTTTGGATATATATACTGTATATACGCTCTTCTAAAAATGGACCCTCACAAACCAATTTTTTTGTAAATCTTTCAGCGCGTCAAAACACAGAAAGTCCAAAGAACATTTTTTTCCAGGTCGGCAACAGAAGTGAACCCTTTAACACCGAATCTGTCGCCGGCGACAAACAACAAAGAGAAACAGAGCTTTCGCCAGGAGCGCAGTAGACCAGTGACAGACGAGTGATTGATTTCCTGTGATCGCTTTAGCAACAGTTTAGCCGAGATTTCATTGTAAATATATATACTAAAGTGTTAGATTTCAGTACCAAAACACTTGTAAATAGTGAAAGGAGATATTTATACCATTGTCGAGAGTTTTGTGAAACACAAACAGCAACAGTAGGGGGCGTGTCACCGTCTCAATCACAGTCATATGTAATAAAAGTTTTTATACACAGGGTTTATTCCTAACAATAATGTTTTTCAATAACGTTGTAATAGACATTATATAATATTGCTTTAAAACTGCTCATGCTCTTGATTCCAACAACATATTACTTCATTCATTTATTTTTATCTTTTGCTAATTTTTGTATAGAAACACAAGGGTTTCTTTGGATAAATCTAATCTGATGTAATATATTTATATTTTATAATATATGTAATAGATTTTATATTTTTCTGATGAAGGGGAAATCTCCTGTGGCAAGGTTGGGCTCCGTCTTCAGCTGGACGGGAACTACTCTACAATATTTCACAGCTGAAAAAAACCACCTGGACCTTTGAAAATAAAACAACCTGTAAAATCGACTCTGAAAGCCGTATTCAGACAAAACGTTATGAGTTGATGCACAATAGGTTCAGGTTCATTTCTGTAATCTCAAAAATCTTGTTGCTGTACATTTATAGTTGTTTATAAAGAGAAATTTGAAATTTTTTACACACTGTTCTGAGCATTTATTAAAAAAAGATGTTGAAAGTTTTATTTCCTCTGAAAAGAAAAATGGAAAAAAAAATCATACAAACACTATTTTCTTGGGGTTCGGTTCAATCAACTTTTATTAATCTCATTAATCAAATTATTAATCTCACGCTTTAACAAACTCCTCTGTGGGGAATTATCCAGTTAATCCAATCCAGCTAAAATTGCTCTGGTTTCTCTTAAGGCATTAGGGAATTAAAGTTACCAAAAACACAAGAAAGTTCATCACATGCTCATCACCATTGCGTATTTGACCCTTTGTGATACCGTCCCATAACGTACAGGGATAAATGTACTTTTGCCTGTACTGCTCACAAACTTCATCCAATGAGAAGGAAAAACATGAACATGGAAAATATCTGGAATGATGAGCATATCCTTCTGAACAGATTGATTTGTTTACGTGATCGTGACAGTTTTTTAGATGTATTTGTGACTGTACCGCTCACATAAAAAAAAAACTCATTATGAAGAGGTTAATTTGCATATGTTATGAAACACTCACAGCGCCACCTGCTGACTGTATAAATTGTGCGTTGGTGTGCTCCTCTGGCCTCTACGTTAAGGCTCCTGCGAGTTGCGGTTTGTGAGGGCAGCCTATCGCTGTATGCAGCTTTAATTGTTGTTTTTTACAAAAAAAATACATTTTCGATGGAATGAATGTATGGCATTTTGGAGGGAAAATAAGTCAAGGATTTATAGCATTTGATGGAAAAAAGAAAACATCTGTTTAATGAATGTTTCAAAACTAAATATTTGAGACCAAGAGTTTGAAACTAAATAAATAGTTTTCACGCAAATCCTTTCTTTTCTCATTTTAACGTCTATGGAACCAAATTCTTCACAGGATTTTTTGATGAGAAGAGAGTTGAAATTCATTAATGTGATCTGAACCATTCGTCTCAAAACGAGCGAAACACACAAACCTGGGAGACTCCATTGGTGGACGGCAGCTTGTTGAAGAGGCTATTGTGCTTCCCGACACAGGAGCAGAGTGATCTAATGCTGTATTTCTCCCTGAGCATGTGCATGGCGGTCAGCAGGTCCGTTAGAACTTCAACACAATGAACAACACACTCATCATTCTTTCTTCTTCTTCTTCTTTCAGCCGAAGGTGTAAAACGCCAGCATCTCTTTTCTTACCCGTTCCTGGAATGATCTGCGTCGGCATCAGATGCTTGTGATCATGCGGCTGTCCCTTGACGCACTTCAGCCAGGCGTACATCTCTCTATCTGCATGAGACGACAAGGCGGATTACACATGGAAGCCACAGCGCTGATGTCTCAAAGTTAAACAAGAGTGAGTCAGGAAGAGATGCTTCGATGTGCATCAGCAGAATTGACAACGATCTACGACGGCACAAAGCCGGGGGAGGACAGGAAATGAGAAGAACAAAGAGGCGGACACTTTGTAACGCCTCGAGATAGACGACGCTACGGCGGAGAGCAATGATAAGTCAAATACAAACACGACGTCTGTAGGTTTTTAATGGTTTAATCCACTCCACCGTACATACACTACAACACCCCCCCACCAGCTCCCACCACATCACTCCCCCAACTCCCCTGTCGTATTGAACATAGTACAGGGTAATTAACATGTTAACAAGCAACACATCTGTTTTTTTTTTAACAGCAGTCAGAAAACGATTCATCATACACCAACCACACGTTCTTGCTTTTAATACAGCCGCTGTTTTTACTGTTTTAAAAATCTATTTAAGGCCTCTTTCCCTTATTTATTGGTAGAGCTGCACGACCTGGGAAATTATTCGTGGTATTAGCACAATTTTTGAGTTTGATGAAAAGATACAGCCTGGCCAAACAAAGAAAAGTCGAAAATAAAAAAAAAGTCGGCCTTTAGCTTTGATCTTTTCTTAGCCTGTTTCCAAATCACTGATTGGTTGTTTGATTTGGATTCAAGCTTTTGTTGCGAGATGATGAAGTGCAGAATAAAAGCTTATAAATGTCACATTTAAAGCCGACCGCTTCTGAAACAGAGTTCCAGTGTGGAGTGTACTTAACATCTGTTTTTAAACAGCCGGGAGATTTTTCAGACTACATCAACATATACATCAGCAAAAGCCGACGATAACTGACCTTTGGAGCTCTTCTTCTCCTTGGCCTTGTAACAGTCCAAACACACCACAAATCCACATTTTTGGCAGACCCAATGGATGTTAAACAACGTGGCTTCGCATGCGTCGCAGCTCTCCCTCACTCCGTGCACCGCTCTCTTCCAGGCGATCTTGGCTGCGCGGCAACGTAAACAGGGGAAGAAGGAAACAGACATTATCGTCCACACACCCACTTTTTCCTGTACTGGAAAAATGTCTCTGCTAAGAAACTTGAAGACAAAAATATGTTTTTATGGAATTAAAAGCAACGTTTTTCCTTATGAATCCGTGAAATCACACCATCTTTCTTGATCCACGAGGTCGCTGTATTCTCGGTCATCACCAGCTGACAGAACTTGTCTCCGATGTAGCCCAGGATGTATTTGGAGGTCTCTAGGTCAAGGTTGCTTTCTTCGTAACTGTCTGAGGCCCAGAGAGCGAGGGCCTCCTCATCGTATTGATCCGGTGAGGAGAAGCCGTCGATCCGGATCACTCCGTTCTTGCTGTACGAGAGGCTGAAGAAGAAGAAACGCACGATTAAGTGATTAAAACATCTAGTTTCCCAAGGCTTTCCTCAAAAATACCTGTGGAGGTAATCAGTCTGAGTGAAAAATTAGCAACCACTGTGCAAAAGTATTAGAACCCTAGAACTTACAGGCTAACCTGGAAGAGGTTAAAGATGTAAAATGACAGTTAAAATTTAAAGGTTAAAAGAATTTTTTATGACTTCAATAAAAGCTCCATAGCAACCAAACTGTTGACCCTAGCAACCAAATTTTCTGAACAACATCTCAGCTTTGGTAAACATCAAAGACATGCCGATTGGTTTATATAGCGGGGGTGTCCAGCATACAGCCAATCCGGCCTGCGGGATGGTCACCGTGATAGCATTACAAATGTAGCATTTAAATATTTTTCTGAGGAGAAACTGTTTATAATTAAGTATCTAGCCTTTTATTCTTGCAAAAGAATGTGCCTCTGGTAAAATATTGTGTTTGTTAGAGATGCGCAGAGAGTTTCAATATGAAGAGAATGGCTTGATCTTGACTTCTAAAGCACTTTATACATTTAACTGCTTTTGGTTTTTTAAAACGTTGTTTTGCGGGAAATTAATGTTCATCAAATGTTAACTTTCAGAATCTGGTTATTTGTTAAAAAACAAATTATTAACAAAAAGGCAACATTTTATTCCGTCACTGACCCGTCCATAGCTACCAGACTGTTTATACTAGCACGCTATTTGGCCTTTCTCTCTCTCGAACATTTCCATTTCTATTCACTGCTAATGATAGCAACCACTTTATGAGATCTAAATCTCGGTATAGGGAGGCATGGGTTTGCTTTAGATCACTTGTTTTGGCATGATGTCAGCAACCAAAAATTCGAACTTGGCAAACGATTTCATTTTGCTTAAAAAATACTTTTAGCAGCACTTTCTCAAACCGACATCAACGTTTGTGTTCAGACACAATCAATCTGAGTGCCTCAACAAGAAAAAGGAAATCCTAGTTTCTGAAATCACTAGTTTTAAAAACATCCCATAATTGCTTAAACATTAAATAAAAAAAAATAAATAAATAAAAAATGGTATGGAGCTGCAATGTAGCTTTGTACCCAGAGCATCTCAAATGTTTTTCTCCATTGTCCCGGTCTCAAATTAAGTTGAAATAATCATTCAAACATATTTCAGTGAAAGTATGAGATAGAATACTATTGTATTTAAAAGTCTTAATTTAAAAATGCATTAAACCATCTTCATTAATTGATTTGTGAACAAATAAATAATATTTATATAAAATTTACACAGGAATAGGCAACAAATAAATAAAAGCCACTGCATTGCATCCATTTTTGTGTAAGAAATTAACATTACAAGGCAAAAAACAGAACAATTTTCCTAATAAATAAGATAATATATATTTTTGTGAGATTTATTTCTTTTATAGTGTGGCGATATGTAATCTGCTGTCATTTTTCTGTACAGTAGATAGCGATATGCACATAAGAGTGATACACATAATAACCAAACCAAAAAACAAAACAAGAAGAAAAAGTATTTTAGTTTAGTTTTGGAAATATAGGATCAATTAATTAATTCTCCTGCATCAAAAATGATGTGAAATCTTTTTTTCCAAAACTATATTTATGTGTAATTTGCATACTTTTATAAATATTTCCAAAACTAAACATCTCTTTCCACTGGGCTTAAAACTCGATGGAGCTCTAAAAGAGTTTAGTTTTGAACAGGAAAAATATGGTATTAAAATAAAAACCTTGATTATGACCTAAAATGCTATGAGTTTAAATGAAATGATCCATGCTAAGCTAATGCTAACAATGCTACCGCTAAATCACTGCTGAATAGTTTCCGTAATGTACGGAGGACGGAATACGTGCATCATCAACACATGCAGTAATTAGCAAGAGACAGGAAATGTTATATTGACATATTATTTCCGTTATTCCTGTTAGCATCTTTCATGCAGTTAATCATTTCTCTGTGTTCTCTTACCGGCGAAAGTGGTAGAAGCGGCAGAAGACCGGTGAATGAACAGGCTCCTCCCCTTTCTTGGAGCGAATGGCGCGGCATTCTCTGCACTTCTGTACATTAGGTCCAATCTCAGTGCACGAGTCGTCCTGCAGGAAGGACTCCCCGGTCTGCTTTAACTTCTTCACCTTCCTCCAGTCCTTCAGCACTGACCGAGGAATGCCATCTACAAACACATGACAGCACAACACGAGTCAGTGATTGGAGCAGAAGATTAGAAGAGGTGTCCATGGCTGTGCAGGGTCAAAAGATTAAAGCTTGATGATGTCATGAAAGCTAAGTGCATTCACTTCATTCTGTTGGAGTTATAGACGATATGTAACTCCAGCGAAGCGCACTATGCCAGCACCGGGAAGCGCTCTTGGAGATGTTTTGCAGATAAACGTCTGCATTCTAGGAAAAGCTGTTTGCACAGCTGCTGTCCAGATGTTCACTTAACACACCTCGCTCTTGATAGAGCTTGCACTGGTTTCAAAAATCAATCAAAGTAAACAGTCACCTTGGATTTAAAAGAACTTTCTAGTTTTGCTCAAAAGCATTTGCACAATGGTTGCAAACTGAAGTATGACATCACCTGCTGATTAGCCAATTAGTAGCCAGATGATGTGAAAGGACGAGTCCGGTTGCAGCTTTTCAGGGTGTTTGACCCTACACGGTTGACTGGAGCTGGCTGTGAGTGTCTACTGTCTGCCTCTTGCTGCTTAGAAAAAGTCTGGGTTCATTAGCTTCACTGCCGCACTTTTTACTATTGTTTTGGTTTGTTTTATGTAGCGAACGTCCTCTATTAGCTAAGAGTCTTAACGACAAATTTGGAAACTTTTGGCTTGGACTCTCTCAATCAATATCAAAACCCATCCCATAACATCCCTATTGCCAACTGTAAAAGATATTTAATTTTTTTGTGTTTTTTTTCTTGTAGTTTTGACACTTTCCTCAGTTATGATTGAACTAAGACTGACATAACTCTATTAAAATGATTAAAATCTAGGATAAAAGGGTTGTATTGATGTATGCCACATTAAAATACTCCAAAAAATGGCACCACAGCAGGTAAAAATGTAAAGTACACTCTGGCTAATCGGTAGTGAAATCGGTTGAGCGTTGCATCCCTGATTGAATCACAGCATATTTTTACTTTCGGGCCACTTTTACACAGTACATCCCGATGAAAAACAGCTTGAACATTGGAACAAAACACTCAGGAACATGTTTAAATTAAGAATGACACAATGCAAATAAAGACACTTACTGGTACTGGCCAGCTTGAGTTTGGTTTTTTCCTTGGCACTCCGGAAAATGCCATTTGGCTTCACCTCGTCCTCCTCGTTGTCTCCCTTCCGCCTCTGCATATCGTTCTGCTTCTTTTTGTACGTAGGCTTGGGTTGGCGTTTAGTCCTTTGTTCCAGTTTGCTCTCACTAGAGTCTGAGTCATCACCACTTTCCGAACCCGAGTCGTACGGGCGCTTCGGGGTACGCCGTGTCTTTTTGTCGTCCTGAGACAGCTTATCCTCAAGTCCTTTGCTGTCCTTGCCCATCTCCACATCGTTGGAAGCAGAGGCGACCAGGTTGACGGAGCATGGCTTAATTAGTTCAGAAATGGCATTGCTACCTTTCTCAGCTTTGCTTGTGTTTTTGTCCTCTTCTGAATGCCTTGTGAGCCAGGCTTTCTTCAGCTTGTGGTAGTTTGACTGGCACGCCTGTACCGACTGCCCATTGAGCAATGGGCTGGCTTTGCTGGCAGGATTGCTGGGTGAGGAAATATCTTGGGTAATAGTGGGAGAGTCCTGAGAGGATCTGACGCTACCGCTCTCACTCTCAGAGGCACTGCTGGAGCCACGGGACTGTGCCGCAGCCAAAGCTGCTTTGGCCTTCTTTAGGTGAACAAAGTTCCTTGAAAAGGCCTGAGGGGTCCCAGCAGAGCTGGCCGGAGGCAGCGCAGTAGGGGAGGTGGTTCTTGAACATCCCTCTTGAGACTCAGGAGCAGTGGGAGGGCGAGGGATCTCGAGTCTGCTACGAGCATTAAAGGCAGAGATGGAGAGAGACGGATCTCCTCCATTGAGGCTCTGTGAGCTAAACGTTCCCCTGGATAAAGAATGGACTTCATTAGTGTTGCACACAGCGTTGGCCGAGTCAGGAACTCCACCTGGAGACGCTCTAATCAAAGTTTTGTTGTACTGATGATGAGAATTCTCCAGATTTGTGTTTGGTAGAATAACTCTTCCCGATCCCCGATTCTCGGCCACTTTCAGACATTCTGGCTGACTGCGTCCCAGAAACATTCTGCCACAGAGTTGCTCTTTGGAGGCTGTCTTGGGAACTGGCGAGCCATCATATTTAATACAAGTAGAGGGCCGAACAATAACTGATGCCATGGCTGCCTGAGGCTTCCCTGGGCTGTTCTCTGAATGCCATTGACCCTTTGCTACACCAGGTGATCGCCAAGGTTCGGTCGAGCCCAGCTCGAGTCCGCTTTTATCCTCCCTGAGCTCTGGGACCAGTGTGGGGGGCTTCTGCTGTTCAGACACTTTCCCTGCCGAGCTAACGGGCTGGATCGGAGTTAGCGTAGGGGGAGAAAGGCGACCGTAGGACCCCTCCTTGCGGTCCAGCGCCTGTTGGGTTGGTGGGTGAAAGACGGGTGCTCTCCGCAAGGCGGGCATGCCCTTGGACTGATTGGAAGGAGACGTGGTAGTGGTGCAGCGTTCACTGATGGTCACCACTGAGGTACTGATTGATTGTGCGGGTGCTTGCTGACTGAGCTGTTCTGTGATCTTACCCACAAGTCCCTCGCCCTCTGGCTGATGCTTGATGAGCGGAGGAGGCTTAGACAAAGACTTGGTGTGAATAGAGTTGTATGAGCCCAAAGATAACGAGCTTGAGGTTGCAGGAGTCTTGTCGAAGTATGGATTGACGTCTTTGGATTGAAAAAGCCGTGGCGGCTCATTCACAACACTGTTCGACAGAGTCGTGAAGTAGTTTGTTTGAGGGAGAGACTGGGGGACCGCATGCTTGTACTTGTACCGATCCGCAACAGATTGCTCCGCTTCCTTCTCGTGGCTTTTGGGTTGGGAGGAAATGCGAGAGTAGGGCTCGTGCTCGCTCTCTCCAGCTCGAATCTTGGCGGTAAAGGGGGCCATTTCTATGCTCTCCAGTAGGATCCGGCGGTTCTCCTCCTTGTATTTGCTGGTTCGGTCAGGGCCGTCCTGAGGAATACGAGGTGGTTGCTGCTTGCTATGAGGGGACTCCATGTAGAGACGGTGCAGCTCTTTGTTGTTAGGCGTCCGGCTGCGGTCTGGCTCCTGCTTTAGATTGCGTACCGAGTCCAGTAACCCGCTCTTCTCCAGTTCTCTGAAGATGAAATAGAAGATATACAAATCAACATGGTCACAGTGATGGTCTAACTAGAAATAGAATACTATGATAGATTTTGGTTTAAAATAACATCAGAACGATTGCATTCTTGTAGACGTCTACCATGATGCTGGACCACATTTCTTTTTCTTAAAATAACTCTCCAATGGTGCTCACGACACTCAAAAGCTTTGACAGAGCAGTTTAATTACGTGAGTGACGGCACAAGGCTTTTGCGAGGTATTAAACAGCTAGCTCCAGTTCCAGACACTGCAGGACTGCGAGCATGGATTATCAGTGTGCTAATGGCGGACAGAGACACTGTGCTCACTCTTTGTGGAGCTCTCCAGGGGTTTTGGAGAGTGGTGGGCTGGAGTGTGTGCTGATCTTGATGGGTCGATGAGGGTCTGCGCTGGCGGGTCTGCCCGGGACATGGCTCAAAATCCCCATACTGTCTGCTGAGGTTACAGGGGTGGGATGGTGCAACCAGGGGCTGGTGGTGTTCTACAACAAGCAAAAACAAAAGGTCACAAACGCCCCAGAGCAACAAGAGCTCTGGTTGACCAAACGAAAAACATGAATTGTGCTGTAAAAGAGCTTTTTAATCATGTCGCCAAATGTTTACACGATTTACCAAAACTGCACCTTTAACGTCCATTTCTACAGTGGACGCTATTACGGAACTTTTCCCTTTAATTGTCATGAGGATATTTTAGAATAGAACAGAATTCAACTTTACCGTCATTGGGTGTCGCATCTACCATCAATGAAACGTGGCTTAAAATAACAAAATATATTTACATTATAATATATTACAAATGTACATGGTATATAGAGGAGGGAACTATAAGTAGATCTATGGTTTATACAATGTACAGGCTATAGACACATTGTACATACGTAAGGTTATATATACAGATAGATATGTAAGGCTAAAGAATAAACTATAGGTATTATATGTAGTATATGACAGACAATACACATCAGTGCAAGTACAGACGCTGGAGAACTATATTTATCTGAATTAAATATTTACATATTTATATATAATATTAAATATATTTTATATAATTAGAAATTGATGTGATAAAAATGTTTTTATGAGACAAAATTGTTTATATATATATATATTACACAATAATGTTTTTATTTTCATAAGATAGTGTTGTTTAATTATTAAATTGATCTGAGAACAGTCATATAGATTACATAATTAAGCTGTTTTTATTATAAATTTATGTCATTTTTAAAATAATTACTAATTTAAAGAATAATATACTTTATTTCTTTCATATGACAAAATGATACAATTTTATAAAAATATTTATATAATATATGAATTATATACTTTTTTTAGACAATTGTGTAATGATATATTTACCCTTTCTTTTTTACAAGATTCAGCTTTTGTGAGATTAGTATTCTATTTATGTATTTCTTTTTTGTATAATGATGTCATTTTCCAGAAACAGTTATGTGGTTTTTACAAGATAAAAAAGTTTTTAATCAGATAACTGTGTTTTTTTTATTAGAAAATTATGTAATTTGTGGCATTAAATTATTCCATAATTACTAAATATTTATGTAATTTTTTCTGATGCTTTAACGAGACACAAACTGTTTCTATGATATAACTATAGAGTTTTCATGTTGTTACTATAAGACAATTATGTAACTGATATGAGCACAATTATACAGATTAAATAATCCGTTTTCCTTAAAAAAGTCTAATATAAGTATTTATTTAATAGTTAAAAGTATATATATATATATATATTTATTTATTTATTTTTTACAAATAATTATATACACCTCTGTAATTTACACATTTGAAAAATAATTACATAGACATACCCTCCGAAGGGCGGAGTCTGAATTGACTGGATTCTCAGGATGAACCCACTTGTACCCAGGTGGGTAGGAGTGGGTACCGTTAGGGTACTGCCAGATAATGGGGTAGAGGCCAAGCTGGTTATAAGAGGCTCCTCCGTGCGCCTGAGCCAGAAGAGAAGGGGGCGGCTGCTGATGGAGGAACTGTTGCTGATGTGGATGATGATGAGCCAAGGCTAGATGTCCAAGTCCTGTGGAGTCCAGCCGAGGATGGCCGCTCAAGATAGAGCCCGGTGGGATGGTGGGTAGAACAGTGGGTAACAAGTGGGGATGGTGAACGGAGTGGCTCATAGATGAAGGAGGGAGGAGGTGGGATGTGTGGTGTGAGCTAGGCGTGAGACAGGTGGTGTGGGAAGACCCGTGTAGTGGATGTAGATGAGGGTGCAGGTAGGTTGCATGGTTGCTGTCGGCTTCACTGCGCACAAACGCAGGGTCTCGGTACACAGTGAAATGCTCATTCTTATCGACAACAAGTGGGCTTTTTGTGTCGAGAGGGGTCCCGCGGGCTGTGACAGGCTTGAAACTGGATCTTGGCACATCGGGATCGGGTTTGAGTGCCATGCGGCCTACTGTAGCTAGGTTTTCAGGGTGGCGCGGTTTATGCTTCGACACCTCGGGGGACGTGTTTGGCCTGGGCTTGGAGGATTCGTGAATACTGTGAGTTTTTGACTTCAAGACATCAGGTGAAGGATTGCACTTGGGCTTGAGGATTTCAGGCGATGGGTTGGACTTGGGTTTGGGCAGGTCTGGAGAAGGGCTGGGTTTATGGGTTTTCCTGATCTCTTCTGTTACCGAGGCATTTTTGATGACCAGAGATGAGTACTGCTGCTGGAGCTTTCCTCGTTCGCCGAGGGCTGCTGATTCACTCACCGATGTCACCGGCCTTATGACTTCGGAGTGTGCAAATTCGATTTTCGAAGTTCGACTTTGCTGCTGTTCGCCTTCTGGCCTCCTGCACTCTGAGGTATTGAGCACCAAATGTCTGGGTTCAGGGAGGTAGCCATCGCACTTCTGTGATGCTAAGAGGGCGGATACGGCCTCGGAGTTCTCTCTGGAACTAGTTTGAGTGCTCGGATCCTCTGTTATATCAATGATGCACTTGGGCGTGTGGGGATGGGGGGTCCCAGTGCTATAATGGTCCTTGGGGAGGGTTTTCACAGTGCTTTTCACAATGCAACTTTGGGGCTCTGCAGGTCCCACGGTTGAGTTCTGTGTACAAGAGGCCGAAGATCTCTCGCTCTCCGGTGACGGAGTTCCCTCTACGGGTATCGACTTTCCACTTTTATCCAGCATCCCATCCCATGGAGACAACCTGCTGATTACATTCAACTCATCCATGAATCGGGACCCCTGGGACTTCTCTTCCTCCTCAGAAACTTTTGAAGTGCTCTTGCACTTGAGTTCATTCTCTGAGCCGTGCTCCGATGAGGAGTCCACGCTCCTCTTGATGGAGTTCTCAGAGTCGCTGCTCTCAGAGAGGTCAGACGTCTCCGTTTTGAGGCGCTTGAGTCCGCTCTTCTTGTCGTCTTCGTCTGCTTTCCTCCTCTTACTTGTCTGCTTGCATTTAGTTTTAGACAACTCTATAAAAAAGCGAGAGCCATGGTGTCAGAACAACCTTCGACACAGACGAGCAAGCAATTCCATGCAGAACGAAATTGGAATTGATCGTTCATGCAAAGGATCAGGATGATGTCATATTGTGCTTAGGTTAAAGGCTGATTGAATCTAAAGTGCTGCATTAGACGTGTGATGGACGGTCTTCTGGTAAATTTATGCTCACTTAAAACGTCCATTTCACTGCTGTGGCTACACTCACCTCATCTCTCAAAGACCCAACACTCTGCCAAAACGCACTGCAGGCATCATAACGGGCAGATGTAAATGTTCTTTTACCAGGCATTCAAGCGGCCCAACAGCTATCATTGCACCAAGTTTTGTCTGCTTTAATAAACCGAAACTAGACCTAAATTTGGAAAAACTGACCATCAATCCACAGATTGGTTTAAATTGCACTGATTGAGAGACAGGTTAAAGTTCTGCCATGTTTTGAGGAATATTCCAGAAACATTTATCATGTAGTTATTCAAACATGGAGCGTGCATCATGATTGCGATTGATCGGCACGGGGAGAGGTCAACCATAACAAAGCATCTAAAAAGAGACAATCTTTTAGATTGAAAAATCAATTTGGGCTGAACCATTTGAGTAAAAATTCACTTTTTGAACAGTGGTAGTAGTCAGGGCGAGATGTCCGCTTTCCTTTTTAGTGCAGTTTGTTTTGCCAGGTGAGAAACGAAACTCTTGATCGGACTAAAGAAGTGGTCCCAGACCTGCTTGAGTCCGGTTCCAAACGAGCTCTAGATTGTTCCGTTTGTGGTGAGAACATGATCTAATAACTGATTCAAACTAAAAACAAATGAAAAATGCTTTTCTAACACAAATACAGCGTTCTCACTTGCGTATGGCAATATGAATTGCCGTGTGTCTGTTTACGAAGCAGCTTTTTCATTTTAAGAGATAAACACAAATAATGCAGCACAAGATGACGAGGGTCAAACATCAAGCAACGGCGTCTATCCATTATCAACGTGTCCTAGTCTTCTGGCGTTCTGTCTTCCGTTGTTTACCTCCGTGTGCACGTTCATTCTAACCAGTCGAGAAAACACATGTGAAACACTAGTGTTGCATCAGTTGTTCCTCATCGTCCGGACCAAATTAAACGACTGGAGGTGTGAAAACATCCTAAAACTCATGTTTTACAAAAAAGGCGACTCTTCTGTTTTCAACACTTTTTATTGACCGGTTCATTCAAAACCAGTGAACACAGAGGCTCAACTACCGGTGTACTCAAAAAAGCGGACTCCGCTGCGTATCCAATGCGGGTGAAGACCCGCTCATGAGTCCGTTTGACAAACTTGTCAAACAACGTTTTGCATAGCGTCATGTTTCAGGACGTGATAAACACAGCACCACAGCAACTGATCAAAACATCTCTTTTTGACTCCAATAACTGCCTTGAACAAAACTCCTGGACGTCTTTAAAGAGGGGTCGTTGAGAACGTAACATACTTTTCTGAATCCACTGTTTAATTATTCCTTATAATCGCTCATTTTTAGTAAACACGATGGATCGATCTTTCGTGTACGGCTTCACCTTGTTTCTCTCTGGAACGAAAACAAGCGCGACACTAAGCACAACTCATCGGATTGCGACTTCGGGATTCCCCAGTGTTGCTCGAAAACTGTTCCAAATGCATCAGACGTTTAGCCAAAGTTCCGTGGCCGTGACGTCTGAAGCGGAGACGACAGCGTTGATGGCAAACCTCATCTTTCTCATCTTAGAATCTGAGTTTACCTGGTATTTTAAACCTAAATCCAATTTGATAACTAAGAAAGCCGTAAAGTGCATTAATATATGCAAACACTTTTATGATATTGCTTATTATAATGTCATTTTATCTGAAACAGATTGAAATAAAACATGACGTTGTGCCTCATTTCGGTACCACAATATCTACAGCTGTTTGACTGAGCTCCCACTGTTAACAATGATCACAGTTAACAAAGTCCAGAGCAATCCTTTACTTCTATACTGCTCTCTGAAGCTCAAACCCCCACATGAATGAAAGATGAGCAGTGGTTTAAACAAGTGGTTTCTCTCTGGCATCTCATTACTTGACCGCTGACCACGCCCCTTTTAACTGGGTTTTTCTGTGTGTCAAATATTCATCTCTCTGCAGTGTTGACCATAAAACAATCTTACCACAACGAAGATCACTTGGCACAGCATATGAATAATCAGTGTTCACCTTTTCCTCCTCCATCTGACTTCTCATCTTTGATCTTCTCTTCATCAGGAACGCTGCTGTCGGAGCCCTTTCGTCTTAAGGAACGAGAGCCGCGTTGCTGGCCCGGTGAAGGCTGCTGCTGGTGCTGCTGGGTTAGTTGCTGCTGGGCGTGCTGGGACTGCTGCAGCTGCTGGGCCTGAGAGGCCTGTTTCGGGGTGGAACCAGAGGAGTTCATCACAGGTCTAGGGCTGTTGGCTTGGGCACGTGTGTAATGACCCTGCAAACCGAACACGAACAGCTAGCATTAGCATGACGCCGATTGAAAGCTAATGTGCTCATTGACGGTTGAAATGCTAAAACCAATGGCTTCACTACACGTCAACAGAGCTAGGCTTAAAAGAAGAGTTCCTATGGCTCTGAGAAACACTTAATAAGCAAATAATTCCACCTCAAACTGTTTAATACATGCAACCACAACATAACGGATTTAACAAAGAAACGGCATGTAGAATAAAATATTTAGTAAATGATAACAGGAGGATACACACGTGGAATAAAGGCATTTCCCACATTTAAAAACAATGAACTGAAAGAGATTTTACAGATTTCATGGTTTGGTTCCTTCATTTGCATTTCAAAGCTCCAGATACAGAGTATAAACCAACAGCTCTATTCTTTTCAATTCTAACAATTATTAGTCGTCAAGGATGAATTCAAGATGGTCATTCTTAAACATGAACATTGAAAACAATGCTCACGTTTAGCAAAAGAACACAATTCAGGCCTAATGTGATCAAATTCAATGTATTCAAGTATTTAGGAGCTGGGTTGCTCTGGGAAACTACAACCAGAGGTTCTGAGTCTCCGCCCTGACGGTACAGACTCAAACTCAGGGAACAGATCCTGTGAGGAATCCCGAAGGATCCTGTGCACTATTTTTACGGCTGGTCAATGATCTTCAAGCAGACTCTCACTACGCTCAAAAGGTTCCTATTCTGCAAAGGTAGTGTGTGCATCTAGCAAACAAATGAGAAGTTTAGATTACATCTTCGTTGTTGGAATCTAATTAGCATGTAACTATTAGTTCAGAATGTTTTCAATTTCCTCCAGAGGTTTTGTTCCTGATTAAGACGGCTTCTGTGTCAGATATCTATACGTTATGAAACAAAAGCTCAGCCTCAAAATCATGATAGTAAAGTTTGCTGTAGGATATTTACATCAAATCGGAGCAGAGCATCAAGGTGTAACTGAAGTTATTGATTAGAAGAATGGTATTTAACTCTAGATCACATTAAAATGATCACAATTGTTATAAAAGGCAACATCAGCAGAATTTTTAAAAATCTGCATCTGATACACAGTTATTTTCATGATAACGTTGGTTATTTTAGTTTATGAAATCGCCTCAAGTGGTCAGTCGAGGAACTGCAGTTTCACTCCCTTCTCGAGGCTCCAGCTTGATTTATACGACTGTCTTTCTAGAGCTTTGAAAGAAGTTTGAACATCTTGAGTTGCTTTCAGAAGAAATTTTTGGATGGACATGAGGTTGAGATAATTTGAACATTGTCCTGATGAACCATTTCCTCAAAGGAATTCTAAATCTACGGCGAGAGAGGAGGAGGAGGAGGAGGAGGAGGGTGGTGCGGCCCGGTACCTGAGTGATTCCTGCAGAGCCGCCTGGTCTCCCTCCTGTGGTCTGCTTGCATATCCCCAATTAATGTTTAAAACAGGGAAACAGAGAAGGAAAAACAAGGTGGAACAGAGAAATCTTGTTAATGATGAAGGGAGCAACGATCTTCTGCAAGGTTCATGTTTTCTTAAAAACAGCACATAGGAACTTTACTTCAAAGCTAGCTGTAAGCATCCAGCAGACAGACAGACGTGCAGACAGACAGACAGACAGACAGACAGAAACACTGCTCCAGGCGCAACAGAAGCACATGCGGAGGAGATCTTGGAGCTCAAACTCACATGGGCAGTGTTGCTGTTCTGGCTCGAGCGGGACCTGCGGCGTGAGGTGATGCCAATGTTCTCTCCCTTCAGTAAAGAATGGACCACATCATCCAGAAAGGTCATCTGCACCATGGAGGGGTCAACGTTCTGAGGTTCTAGTACCTGCAAACACCGACAGGAAGTGATGATCGCAATAAAAATAATTACCTTCACTTAATTAAAACAAAAAGGAAAGTGTGAAGGGTAATGAACCGCAATACAACCAATAAACACTAATATTGCTGCTAATACTTTAAATGACGATTTATAAATAAAACTGATGATAAACACCATCAAATCATGAAATTAATATTTTGATGATAACAAATATTTTCTAACACGTGGTTAATATGACCTTTAGAGTTCTCTCCTCCCCGTTGTGCCGTGCCTTGTTCTTCCTTTCCCCTGTTCTACCGTTTCTAGCCTTTCTCTCCGGGATCATGCGGTTCACCAGGACCTTTGTCAGGCTGGTTGGTGAATTTCCACGTGTGAGTTTTGTTAAATCCAGTTCTGTTTATTTTCATAGTTAGCTCAGCTCTTCTCAGTTTTAGTCATTTGAGGTTTTCCTACAAACGGCTGTTTTGGTTTGTTCCTGTTTGTTTGTTTGTTTATTTAAGTGACCATTTGAATCGTGCGTCTGAACTCTGCCTTTTTCTGTCACCGTAACAATAATGTTAATAATTTAACTAAATAACCAAATGATCATTAGAATATTTCAAAGTTCTACCAAACTAACAAATAAATAGAATTATAATACATTAATAGAATATTAACCCACAGTGAACTATTTTATCATCATAACTATTATTATTAATAATTCAGCAAACTGAAAATCATTTAAGAGTTAGAAAGCAATATATAATAACAATAATAGAAATTCTGTTCATTTAAATGATTATTATTAGTAGCAGTTGCATTATTGTTAGTTGTTATTACTGTTATTAATTGTATTAATGTTTTATTTATTTAGTTAGTTTGGGTGAGCTACAAATTATTAACTTAATTAAAAGTAGTAGTAGTGAAAGCATTATTTTTTACCATATTATTATTGCTATTAAAGATAATAACCTAGCAGATACTAAGTCATTTAGGACTTAAAATGCATTACAACAATTAGTGTTTTTATAATTATTACTAATAATATTATTTTTCTGCAGTGGACTGGTGACCTGTCGTCTCTCGCCGAAGTGAGCTGGAGCAGACCCCCCCGGAGACCTCCGTGACCCCGAAAGCAATTATGCAAAGTGCCACTTTATGCCACTACTAATAATAATTATACTATCAATAACAACACAGTCTCTAATAATCAAACAAAGAATAAAAAAAACACAGCTAATAACACCCGATACATTTTCTTTCAGAGAGGATGGGAATGACAAACATTTATTTGGAAGTGCGAGCTCGTTTGTGCCGTACCTGGTCATTCATGACAACCATAGTGCGGCTGAAGAGATCGTGGTGGGTGATGATGCCCGTGAACCACTGCGTGGCGGAGTCCTGTCTGTAAACCCGAACGCGGTAGCCATTCAGCGAGTAGGGACCTGCGCAGTCCAGATCACAAACATTTATTACCATCAAATATTATTTATTTTGTATAACTCACTGGTTTGTACAGAACATGATCGTTATAGAACGTTTCCTTTTCAAAGAGCTTTATTTTTACAGATCGTTTTACCAGCCCACAATGTTTACCGCAGGAGATTCAAGGATTACTCAAATATTCATGAATGATTCAAAGTCACAATTCAGTTTTTAATGAGGAACTGACATTAAAACACAACATAAAGCTCATTTTACATAATACCCCCCCCCCCCTTTAATGACATGCAGCAATATTTAGGTCATGTTTAGTTTTACCGTCATGTTTTTAAAATAAAAAATATGTTTTTAAAATGCTACCATCACTGCCAGCATTTAAAGAATCTCTCAAACACTGCTCTTGATAAAACTTACATTTAAATACAAATTCAAGTGTGTTTTGTGTTATTTTGGGTTATCTGAGGCCACGAAGGATGGTCGCGATGTATCCTCGGAATTCTGGGGAAAGTAGGACGCATTTTAAGGACTCTTCGAGTTTTGGCGAAATGAGACGAGCTTCGTTGGGATGTAAGCTGCCTCGGGAGGATGCACTCGTCTGGATTGGGACAGCTGATAAGAAAAATGGCCTCTGTGTCACGTCATATTTATACCCCAGGGAAACAGGAAGTGATACATTACAAATGAAATCTTCCTAGATACTCTGAGCAACTTTAAAAACTACTGTAGAAATGACAGAAATACTTCAGTTGCATTTATTTTCTAGGAATTGTTAGTCTCGTCAACAATTGTGGTAATTTTATGAAAAATAATTATTTGCTAGTTTGGGGATTTCGCCTTAAAATTCACTTTATATTTTTCGAAAAATTTCAGAGTGATGATTTGCTTCTGCAATAAAAAAACGTACATTTATTTTAAAGATTTAACACATTTCAATAATTATGAAGGACACCGTATGTCACTTTCTTTTGTCTTACAGAAACAGAAATGAAAAAATTGTGTAAATAAACTTAATTTGGTTGAGATTCTTTCTAAAACCGTAATTTTCCGTTAGATTTTTCTATGTAAGAACAGCATCTGGTTTCTTTGTGCTTCCATCAGACCCCTACACTGGCTGAATAATCCCTTTAATTTCTTTAATTCATCATTTGTTTTGCTGAAAAAACTCTTTTTCGAAGTGAACCGCGGTGGCATTTCATTCCTTGCGCCTGTGATCTGCTGTTCGGCAGGAGATCAAACTTGCTGGAGCTCATTAGTGGAGGACAGTTCATTTCCATCACTGACGCCTCTCGTATGGTGGAAGCAGCCATCCTTCGCCCTCTTTGTGCCTGTAATTACCCAGAATGCCTCTGTCGCACACGTGTTTGCACATGATCCAACGAACAATATCTGCAAAAACCCTGCTTTTCCCCCTTTGAGCTCGCTCTGCTTCCCAACCAAAATGTTTACCGCTGAGATTCTTTCCGTTCTCCAGTCGTTCTCAGCCAATTTCAACAATTCTCACTAACTGTGGCTCTGGAATTATGTTTCGGACAAAGACCACACCAGCAGCATCAACCCGAACCAAAGTTTTGTGATCGTAGGTCTGGGATGTTCCCAGAGCTGTAGGCTCCAGCAGAATCCAATTCACCTAATTAGCATTTTGTATGAATAGATGTGTGAAAGCTAACTGAAGCTAGCAGAATTTCCAGCGAAGTTACTCCGGATGATTTCAAGCTAAAAGAACACGGAAAGATTGTTCAGTTCACAAACTGCGAGACAGAGTTTGTCACAGCATCTACAGAAAACATGCAGGGACTTCAGGAACAAAAGGCGGACTTGTTTTGGCCAAACAGATCGTTTTCAATGAAATACGATGTTTGATGAGGCAAGCAGTCCGGGGGTGGAGAGTATCCGTGTAATACCCCCCACGAAAGGAAATTTATGTTCATGCATTGAACTTAATTTTTGTTTACAAAAGCTTTTATTTCTAAATGTTAAACATGAGCTGCTATCTAGTGAGGACGACCTCAGTCCGTTGATTATGTTTCTATCTCAAAAATGAATGAAAATGTACATATTTATCTGATGTTCTCGTTATAATTATTGTAACTAGGCCTGTTTTCAAACATGTTTTAATAAAAATCTATATGGTAACAAACCTCCAGATCAACAGTGCTCATAGTTTGTATGGAATATATTGATTTGATGGACTACTAATTTGGAAAATTGGTTTCAAGCTGAGAAAAGTGCTTAAATCAGAGGTCGCAAATTCAATTAATCTGGGAGAATCTGGGTGAGTTTTATAAAAACTCTCAGTGTTTTGGCTTCTGGCTCATCCAATGGATGGAATAGACGTTGTGCGTTACGTATTTTAGTCCACGTGTGCCCAATACAAATAAGGCAGCTAGCCAGACACAGAAGAAAACACAGAATCGCAACGCTGCTGTAACTTTCACTCATTCCATGTCCCGCCCTGAGAGGCATATAATCTACCGTGATTGGTTTCGTTCAGCTTTGGTTTCGACATCATTTAGTGAAAATTGTTTATGTGTGTGGCAACAACGATTCACTGTACATTTGTGGCACTGTAGATTTTTTCGGCCAGAAAAAAAAGGAAAAAGCATAGATTTATCAGTAAATCAGTTCGAGCAGTAGATTAATCGATTGCCAAAACATTCCATGGCAGCAGCCGTGATTATAATGATCACTTTAATTGACGGATAAAAAGAAAATCACAGCATTCAAACACAGTCTGGTCTCACCTTGCATAAAAATTTCCTGAACTTTTTGGTCTTTCACCCAGGCTTTCACCTCGTCGTGGAGATGCGGATAGTCCCTGAGAACAGGACTTAAGCTGTCCACCTCATCCTGCAGAACAGAAAACAAATGATCACTCAAAAGCAGCACGCAACTCTTTTAACCATTGCTCTCGTCTTATAAAGGAAAACGCTGCGTTGTCTGGAGACTCCGTGGGGGGAGGAAGGTGTAAAGGATGGTTCCATGGTTTACTAAACGGACAATACAATGCTACTTTGACTAGACACTGATTAAACGTAACCATTACTTTTGGAAAGCTAGGATTCGGATCAAATTTAGTTCTCAGAGCTATGTTTGATTATTATGTGATTATTTTCCTCTGAAATAATCAGCTCACAAATGGTAAATTACTGAGAAAGACACACACATAATGCTATTACTGTTAAAAAAAAAACACAATCAAAAGGCACAATTAGATGTTTTCAGCATTTATTAACAGCTCCTAATGTTAGTTTCAGATCGCGCATTTCATCTTATTTAAATATGAATTACTTAATTAATTAATAAATATTAAATTATGAGGTTTGTTTCAATCAAAACTTACAACATTTTTGAAAATTAAACAAAAGGTGGATTGTGTCATTTAATTAAAACAAACACACGCCATCGCTGCTGCACATGCCTCCAGACAGATGTGCAGACCAAACCAGCAGCTACTCCTTGGAGCACTCGAATAAATGCATTTAGTTTTTAGAATTTTTCATTTTGAAACTGTGTCTTTTAAAAGGCAGGGTAGGTGAAAGCTGAAAGCCAATGTTTATATTCAAATTGACTAAAAGGATCCGAGCAAAACATGAGGATGATGTCAACAGGTTTAGCATGTCCAGATTTGGTCCGAAACTTGTCAGTGTGGGCCAAAAAAAAGAGAATGCACTAGCGTGTCTGCACTTGATTCCTTTATTCGGTTCATTTTTCCAGTATGTTGAATAAAAGTCAAGAAATCACGCCATCGAAACGCTTGAAGATGACGTTTCATCATAGAACCGGTGTAATGGTAAAATATAGGTATTTATGTTATGCTTCTGTGATGCTAACGATTGCAAAGGGGCTTACGGTTTAATTTGTTCATTTTAAAACACGTGGAAAGAACACCCGTAAAAGACGTCATCTGGATTCCCAGTTTTGGACCCTGACCCAACGTCACGAAACAATGAGCTTTGGATGTAAAAATGTTTGCTGGGTTCCTGCTCCTAGAGCAAATATCATTTTCTGATACACAAATCACAAGCGGTGGCTACAGATCTCGGAGAAATCTGCTGCGTCAAGGAAAGAGAGGAGCTCTTCAGTTCTGGGGCTATTTTGTCTTTTCTGCTCGGACTTTCCCCGTTCATTTAAAAAGCTTCATCTTATTCACAAATGTTGAAGTAGACACTTTGAAGTTGTTTTAAATCGCACAGAACGCTTTTAATTTCACTCTATTCAATGTTTGTGTTTAAAACGACCCAGTTTTCAAAAAGGCTTTCGTTATTCTTCAGGAGTACTTACACAGAGTCAGATAGCCCATTAACTAAACATGGTTACAAAAAATGCAGTATTCACTTGAACATTACAGTAAACACCTTAAAAAGTAAAAATAAGGGGAATAAAACAATTCAATCCCTTAAGAGACGCAGGCGCTTAGACCCCAACAAGAAACCCCAAGCATCCAAGACGCTGCAGCATGAAAATTGTAAAAAAAAAATAAAAAAATGGCAAATTGTCAGCATTCAAATGACACAGAATCGTACTTTTATACATATGGATAAAGTGGATATTTTTATAAAGTTGTGTTAGCAGCATTTTCCTTTTTTATCACATCACAAACAGGTAAAAAAAACCCTAAAAAATGCTAATACATCCCTGAAATGCTTAAAAGTCTTTTAAGCATCAAATTTCTGCACAGTTCTAGGTTAATCTCTGTTAATCATTGATATATCGATAATATTTACCCTTCTTGAATCACATCCACACAAGAGAGGGTCAAAAATAAACCTAAAATGCTGTAAAATTCCCCTAAAATTCTGCCATGCCATCCACTTTCTGTATAGCTCTTGGTGAGTTAATATTTGATTTTCTCATAATATTTACCTGTTTAAAAATAGATAATGTCAAAATTAGGATGTGAGTTTTTCATCAATGTGAAACATTGTATTTTTCATGGAAATTCAACTCAAATGGGGACAAAAATTTCTTTTTAAATAATTTTTCCAGCGTTTCGGAACCAAACTCTTAACCGTTCTGAAAAGTAACGCAATGTATAATTTGGTGCTTGCTTCGTAATTTTGTATAGTTCTTTTCGGATGTGTTTTTGTTGTTTAACTTTGTTTTGTTGATATTTCTGGATCTTGATTAATGCTGGTGTAAAGCTTTCCTGTGGCTAAATGTAATATTCTCGATGGATCAATAATAAAGATTTCCACCTCGTTATTTCTACATTTCCAGCCCTACCCAGCACAATAATATCTTAATATGCCTCCCCCCAAGCCAAGACATACTTAGAGTTGTAGACGTAACAATTCGATGACACCACAGCCTGTAAATGCTCCCTCCTCCACATCAGGAGAACATGTGATTTGCTTCAAATCAGTTGCAAGTCCAAACATACTTTCTGAAGCATTTTTGCAGAAGCCGTCACTCTGCGATGGCAATACTTTTGCTCCAGAAACTTGCAGAAATGCAAGAAAAACATCTCTTTGAGTGGAATGGGCCGTCAAAATTGGCCTCTCAGTTCTAAACAGCCGACTATAGCAATAAAGATGAGAATTAAATCTAGCAAAGAAAACTTGTATTCTCATACCATTCAGATGTTTATGTCAGGAAACACTATAATATCGAGTCATATCAAGTTCAAATGAAAATTTTACCGTAACGAAAAGAATTTTATGACCCACAATTTTTCCTCAAATTTGGAAAAAAGCCAATGATGGTCGTTACAATAGAAGCGTAAAGGAACATGCATCCGTTGTCTCAGTCTGTATTTGACCCAGCTTGGGTCACGACAATCCTATAAAGAGTACTGTGATGAGTGAGAACACGAAATTGCAGCTTTTCACAATGAGCTCCGTTAGAGGAACGATTCAAGTTTTCTAGTATGATTACGGGCTATTTTCTGGCACATTACTCCAAATTTGAACACATTTAAAGGTTTTTGTCAATTATTTGTCATATAGTAACCTACGTGTTTGATTAAACCGTAATAATCATCGAACAAACTCGACAGTAGACGCTCATCAAGAATGAACCTTTTTAAAGAATGCGTTCATTCCAAGAGATGCAGCACCGTGAAAGAAATGAATGGTGCAAAGCTTAAATCAACGCAATCACCACCGAAACATTTATCTTATGAAGGTCAGTGACCCCGCAAGTCCGAAACACTCAGAGGAAAGCCATCAGACACTGAAACCCTACATTTCCGCTTCACAGGAGCCGTATAGGACTGGGTCTGGCAGGGTGAGAGGGATATCCGCTGTGCACTTCCATTAATTGTTAATGGTGATGAGGAGTGGAGAGAGGGCCGGGGGGGGGGCTGACAGGGGCGCTGGTTATTTAGACAATCACACAGCAAGAAGGACGAACACGTGGACTGAGTCCTGGAAATACCCCGCTGCCTCGCACAGATGAACAAATACACAGTGTAAACAAACAACTACAGCCTCCTTCTCAACCACTGAAACAGTGCAGAAGCATTCGTCCAGAAGTTTCCTCTCATTTTTTTGAGAAACTAAACTACAGAATACTTCAAAGAATGTGGGCTGTTGATTGCATGATAACAAAAAAGTGATTTTCCAAGCAAATTCATTCACGATCATGTTGCAAAAGTAAGTGCATCCCAATTATATTCATAGAAAACTACAACAGACATCAACCACAGGTGACTCTAGCGGTTCATTTTAGAGGTCTCCAGCAGACAGGGGACAATGCCCATTAAAGGGTATTAGTTCACAAAGAAAAGCCCCTCCCATTCCATGCTGTCAGCAATGGCTCCCCATGGATTAAAAATGGAAAGAAAATGATTTCTTTACACAAAAAGGTGAGGGCTACAAGAAGACACATCAGTGAAATACTGCCGCAAAAGCAAACCAAACATTTCAGAAAGATGGAAGTACAACCATCTTACAGAGCTTCCAAGCCGTCCACGGAAGTTAACATCTCGACAGGAGCGTCTTTGGATGAAGAGGTTGAAGAAAATCTCCTGCAAGTTCACTGGAGTTCACTATAGGGGAAGAAAGCCAAAATGGAGCGAGTTTCCAGTGACGGCATACGGCGCACACAGCAGAGGAACGGCAGCATGGGTATCGTCCACGAAGAAAGCCTCTCTTAAACCCCATGCACAAAAAGCACATCTAGAATTTGCTCAGGCCCAAGCTGAAGGAGATGAAGAGTACTAGGAGAACTACTGAAGAATCTCTATTTCACCAACAATTGCAGAGCTCACACCATTTATACCAGTGATATGTGACGGATATGTTTGTGCTTTGATTTTAATCTAGTAACTTTTAGAGAAAAAATAGATTTGGCTTTGTACGTAGATGTATATAACTGTTCATCTTTGAAATCTTGGTTGTTTGGTATTTGAATTCGTATTTAATGACAAAGTTTGGTGATGGCATGTTGAATTTATCTTTATAGATTGGATTTGATTCAAAGTTTGTCGTTCTAAAAATTCCTAAAGTCTGTCATTAAAGTGGTTCAGGATCATCAGCTCCCAGAACTGTCTCGACCTGCTGCGTTTCCATAAGAGCCATGCCCCGCCTCCAAAAGAGAGATGACACATATGTTTAGTCTACTTGTCCTAAGTTTTCTTTTGATATTCTGCGCCAGTTTATCAGAAAGTGATAATCTTTGGATGGAAACATGGCCGGTGTGAGCACATGGCTGTTGTTGCTTGCCATGTGCTCTCCTGTCCTAAAGTCTTGACCTCAGTCCCTTCTTTAACCTGTGCTCTGCCTTTATCTGAATGTTGAATGAAAATGTGTTTCCTTTTTAAGTGAATATTTAGTCTGGTCACACGTTTTTATTTGTTCCAACATTTCTGTAACATTTTCTGTTCAGCCCATTCCTGTAAGAAGATGGCATTTGTGGTACAACAGATGCACTCCGCGCCGCACGGGGAAAGAGGAAAGAAGAATACAACGACAGAGAAAAAATCCTGGATGTCGAGCGGTTTATTCTGTTGGTGATGGTCACAGGGAGCTGTTTGATAAAATGTGCAGAAAAAAGGTACAAAGTCGGAATGAAAATGTGGGATGAGCGCCACCGAGTGGCCCTTTAACATCCTACTCTCGTCATGAAAAGAGCAGCTTTCATTGGTCATCCTCCTTGTAAAAAATGAATCCAATATGGCAGTGAGAAACTTTTTTAATTTTCCGTTGGCGCCTCTCGTTCAGTCCGTTGTGTGATGTCCGGTTGGAGTCTATGGTTTTAGATCGATGCGCGCCGTCGCACAAAACTTCGAGTTGGTGTGTATTGAAACCTTCGGCAAGTTTGACCTCCACCACTTCAACACACGCCATGGTCCGAATCCACAACAGTTAGCAAAGATGCATCAAGCTAATTTGGTAAGATCCATTTAAAAAAAAAAATGTACGCAGCCAAAATGTCCTTGACATTAATCACTCACAACCTGAAATGACAGGATTTAATTTGTAATGTGTAACTGACAGCAGATAATAAACTATAGCTGTCTGCTTGAAAAAGACAGTATTACGTCACCGGTGTCGAACCCAGGTGAAACCTCTGGTCCCAAGTGACAGCCACTGTTACTCACACACACTCCAGACACCCGCCTCCATTCCAGATTCTATTTTAAAGCGAGAGCATTCCGAGACGCATGATTTATTTATTGCCCTGCGGGTTTCACACACTGAGCTTTGCCTCGGAGGCATCCAAAAACAGAATTGCTTGGACAGCCCGGTTTCCCCTACACCATTCCAATCATTAACTGCGAGAAGTTCAAACCGAAAGAAAGATCATAATCCATGTCAGATTACAGCCAGACATTAATGAAAGCAGCTCACAATCACACCAACGACGAATGTTCTGAACAAGGTCGATAAAAGCATCCCAGAAGGAGAGGTGAGCTCATTCCGACAGTCTGACTCGAGCACCTTCAGCAGCTTTAATCTCATCTCCGCCTCTGTGCACACACCCCCTCTGTGAAGGACGGAGCAGATGCACTTTCCTTTCCATCCCCCACCCCTTCCACACTGGGCCGTCATCCATCACTTTCGCAGCAATATGTTCCAGGGTTTCCACATGGCACTGCGGTGGAAGACACAGAGAGAACGGGGTGGTGCTCGGGAATAGGAAAGTGCTTCCAGATCCAAAATCTGACCCAGAAAAAACGTGTTCTGCAGCCTGGGAAAGAAAGCCAGGGTGTGGTGCTCAAACTCATTCTCCAGCTCCTCCAACAAACAGCCTCTCTCTGTCCAGCTGTGGACCGAGACCAGGTTTTCTGAAGGGACTCACGTTTCAGAAACATCTTGTTCGTATTGTCCGCGTGACTCAGTGCCTCTACAGTTTGGTACCAGTGTGTGTTTTCCAGCCATTGATTCGATACGAACAGGGCATGATGGGATGCATCTCAACAACATGGATCCCAATGAGGTCCAGGATCCATGTCTGTGCACCATCTGTGTTTGTTGACGAGCTGATCCTGAAGGAATATGACTTGAACGTCACATGGATTTAAAAAAAAAAAAAATTGTCCTTAATATCTTCCCCGGACTTTTCAGTCAGCTTAGAACCAGTCAGCTGTTTGGTTAGGTCTTTTAATACAAAGAGTAATATTATATCGGGAAAAAAAAGAAGATTAAAAAGTGAGTCATTTGGGAAAAAAATCAATTTGTGAATCTAAGGCAGCTTAACTGAACTTCTGTTTGTTGCTGTTGATCGGAGCATGGACTTCGACACTCAATTTTATCTTTAAGCTCAAATTAGTCAGTGGTCCCACCACCTTCCCTGACCCGACCCCCTCCTGCAATGCTTTTTCCTGTATTATGTCTATATGTGCTTGGTTGCAATGTGCAATTATGTGCTTTTTTTACCGGCTCCACACTGCCCTCTGAAGGTCAGTGCGGAAAAGGCTCTTTTTTATCTGCCTTACCCACTATATACCCATTTCTCTGTTTCTTTCTTAAATGCTACCTCTCAACACTGGCTTGTCTTCACCTTGTCTATGTTTGTGGCCAGAGGGGTCTCAATTTCACTGCGTGCAACAGTGTATGTCACAAATGAAGGCTACTTACTAAATTCAACGTAGAATTGAGCCAGAGAATCGACTCCGCACACGCCTCGCAAACGCGTAATGTGTTTATTCATAATGTGTTCTTTTCATAATGTTGTGTCGAACCGGTTTGACACAAATTATATTTAAAACCATATGACTGCTTTTTAATAACTACATAACACAATACTTGTACTTATACTTTCAGTACTTGTCTTTAAGATAAACTACTTACTACAAAATATACGTAAAATGTAGAATACTTTAGTACTTCTACTTAAGAATGGTTCTTAACCAGCACTTCTACTTAAGTCACTTTTTGATAGAGTCTGGGTCTCTAGTACTTATACATCTCTGAGAGCGGCAAAAAAAAAAACAGGGAGACGCAACGCATCTGGGACAGACTCTGTGTGAAAGCTCTAATCTGTTACCAAAATAAAAAAAATCTAGAGGCCGAGTGTACAGCAGCTCACTGCTGCATCCTTCACTACCGAGGGCAGTACCCGACCAATGGAACAATTCGTCCAGAACCTGAGATGCATTCACAGCACACCCACATTTCCTCATTACCACATTTTATTATATATTATAATAAACAGCCCTTCGGAAGAAGAAATACAACACTGACAAACAATCTCGGTGCTTCACTCATCTCGCTACATTAACAATTCGTACCATAGCAAATCCAAATCAATATGCCGTCTAGTCATCATAGCAGGCAGCTAGAGTCGTTACTGTACGTCAGTGAAATTAACAATGTGTTCATTAAGAATGAATGAAGTCCCATTACCGGCCTGCTCCACACGACTGAGTGCAGCTATTAGCATTCCTCCGCTTCCTCCTCTCTCTCCCCCTCTACGCTGATCTCTTTCTCCATCTTTCTCCACAGACAAGCTTCTGATCCGTCTCTCTCTCTCAAACGCAGCACGTGTCAAGGTGAGACAGGCCACATCTACACCCTCTACCTGTGCTTTAAAGGTTTGCTAGCTCATGATAGTGCGTTTGAAATGTCTGACGCTCACATGTCCAGGACCTCACAGCCAAATAAATCTATAACTGTATTCTTTCAACCATTTCAGACAGTCCACGGATCAGGCAGCCATTTGCCGACGAGCCACTAGAGGCTTGCTGCTAAAAAAAAAGGGTCCACCCTGATTAAAGAGGCCAACTTTAAGAGGAGAAAAGCACATTTTTTAAAGACTGGTTCCCAGGTTTTTTCCAGCAAGGAGATATTTTTTTCTTTTATAAATCAGTATTGGATTGTAGTTCATCCAAACATTGGATTCTGATTGGCTGGCAGGGGTTGATTATTCTCGGAGTGTAAGATTAATGCTTATCTCACTGGTCAGGTCAGAAATCTTGTATCAATAGCCATGTCAAAGCAACGCCAATCGGCTTAGAAACATTGCAAGAATCAGCTGAAGCTCTGTTTCCAGACAGAATTTAGAGAAACTGATCCATGCTTACATCTCCAGCAGCTGGACCAGCACAATTATAATATTTTAGCCAATTTTAACCAATAAAGAAAAACAAATTGGTTTTCAACAAGAAACTAACATTAATCCGAAACCAATCGCTCCTAAAGAAAGTCTTTTTGCCCGGACCACTTATATAAATATTCCAGTGATCTGTGAAATAGAGATCATCTCGACAATACGCTGATAAACAGGTTATTTTACACCCTTTAATCACACGATTAGCAATTACCCATGCTGCAGAATGACTCAACCATTTAGTTAGTCACAAAAACTTCCCAAAAAGTGCTAACGGTAAGAGCATTAAAAACATTATACAGAACATTAATTTTAACATGAACAGAATGCAAAAACTACCGTTATTTTTCGCCGTATAAGACGCACTTTTTCTTCCCCAAAACTGAGGGGGGAAAAGTTGGTGCGTCTTATACGGCGAATGCAGAGCGCCACGGAGCGGAGGGCGGTCACGGCCATAAGAGAGGCGTACGAGAGGCTGCGCAGCAAACACAGCAAATGCGGCTATTTATTGTAAAGATTTAGCAGTCTCAACGCATTTCCTGCGTGGATCTGTTCTTCCTCATTTCTGATAGCAGTGACGAAGAGGAATTATTGGGGTTCGAATAAAAACATTACAGCCTTTTTTTGTTAGTTTTACTGTTTACTGACTGTTCATGTTTGGCACATAATTGTTCTTAAACTGCTGTTCACTTTTACACAGTTGAGATAAAATATTTTACTACAGTATTTGGTTCAGAATCTTTCCTCATTTAAAATTTA
Source organism: Danionella cerebrum (assembly GCA_007224835.1). Classification (NCBI taxonomy): domain Eukaryota; kingdom Metazoa; phylum Chordata; class Actinopteri; order Cypriniformes; family Danionidae; genus Danionella; species Danionella cerebrum. The sequence continues at coordinate 150,603 of SRMA01027317.1, forward strand.
AAATTGGGTGCGTCTTATACGGCGAAAAATATGGTATATCAATTGAGCTCCACCGTCCCTCTTTTTCTCAAAATAAACTGAGATGTGGAGTTAAAACACACCCCTGAAAATCAACAAATGAACTCAAAAATACAACAAGGACAATTTCATTCGACACAAACTTTGGTCAGAGTCAAGAAATCAACTCCACAAGTTCTACTCTTTCACACGTGTTTGGCTAACTCCTTAATTTTCAATTTGCTGTGTGGAATTCATTCACAGGGGTGAGAACATAAATGTGCAACATCACATTCCCAGTTATTCTACCTATTACCAAGGGATGATGACAAAGGATCTCGTCGTACCAAAGAGGATGGATGCTTGCAATAATAATAATAATGGTGGATGGAGAGAGAAAATGCAGGTGGATGGTTGCCATGGGGAAGGACGGCGTGGTGATCTGACACAATGCTTGCATCAGTCAGAGGTGTAAACAGCGAACGAGAGCGCAGATACAGGATGTTCCTTCCAGGCCTCAACAAATGCTTTTTTACAGAGATGACGCATTCAGAGGATGATTCATTGTGCGCGGAGCCGGACTAACATGAAGAAAGAAAGCATAATAACACTATTATAGCATTAATGGTGACGTTTTGTAACAGCTGCGTTAATACCACTGCCATTAGCCGTGACGGCGGTGTGAGAAAAACGAAAAACGGCCGCAATAGTACAGCAACATGTGAGAGCTTTTGTTCAGGAGCAGACAACGTGTGCCTGGCTGTTGCTATGGCAATACTACATACGTGACGTGAAGGAGAAAATCTTGTTGCCGGGGTAAAAGAGTTTTGTGCACTGATTGTGTCTTTTATATAGGTTTGTGTCATTGCGCTGAGGTCATTTATTTAGTGGTGTTGCAGCGAGGTTGTGGCTTAATTCTACGTCTGTTTGCTCTCAATGTGTGCGAGAGAACGGGGGAGGGTAGCCGAGCCGAGTCTGATATATGCTTCTTCATTACAGAGAGTACGAGGCAGAGATTTATGGTCGGATTCGCAGAATGCTTCGATGAAATTAGTTTCGAAGAATACTGTGATTCAGCATCATTTACAGAGATTTGAGTTTCTCTCAAGTACAAAAATAGATTAACTGTGCCGCAAATAATCAATATGCAACGTTTCACCAATAGAGGGAGCAATAACCTCTCAGCATTCCAGTGTCTTTCCTGAGCTTAAAATGAAAAAGTACTGGACTGATGCTGTTATGTTTCTGATGAAAGTACACTAGTGTTCAAAAGATTGCGGTCACTTAGAAATTACCTATTGTTTTTTCAATGAAGGTAACTTTAAACTAAACAGAAATATACTCTGTAACGTGGTAATGTGATAAATTACTATTCTAGTTTTTGGTGCAATATGTGCATAGAGGCCCATTTCCAGCCACTATCCCTCAAGTGTCTAATGGTACAAGTGTTTAGCTGCTTGGAGAATATCTGAGTATCTGGAGCATCAAACTCGACAGTTTATTCTTGTTCTTAGAAATGAAGGCTAATCCAAGCTAGAAATTGTGAAGAAACTGAAGATTTCTGACAGCTGTGATTACTACTCCCTTCAGAGAACAGCACAAACAGCCTCTAACCAGAGAAGAAAGAGAAGTGGGAGCCCCTTCTGTGCAACTCAGCAAGAAGAGAAGTACTTTAGAGTCTCTAGCTTGAGAAACAGACACCACACAGCTCCTCAACTTGCAGCTTCATTAAATAGCACCCACAAAATGCCAGTGTCAACATCTACAGTGAAGAGGCGACTCCCGAATTCTGTCCTTCAGGCCAGAAACCCTGACCCTAACCCTTAGGGAAGAATATTTGTGAGATGGACAACTTAAAAGATGCTGGAATCTGTCAAGCAAGGTGGGGGTAACGTGATGCTCTGGGGTTGCTTTGGTGCTGGTAAGGTGGAAACATTTTTCAGGGTAAAAGGGATTTTGAAGAAGGGAGGCTATTACTCCATTTTGCAAGGGCATGCCGGACCCTGTGGATGGCTCTTAATTGGAGCCAATTTTATCCTACAGCAGAACAATGACCCAAAGCACACATCCAAACTGTGCCAGAACTATTAGGAGAAGAAGCAGCAGCTGGTCTTCTATCTGTAATGGAATCACCGGATCCAAACCCCATTGAGCCGTTGTGGGAACAGCTTGAGCGTATGGTACACAGAAAGGGCCCCACAGCCAATCCAAGTGGTGGGAGGGGCTTCTAGAAGCATGGGGTGAAATTTCCCTAGATTACCTGGGTTAAAAACAACCAGCTAGAAAGTCCCAGAGATAAAGGAACAGAATAAATTTGAAATATCATTAAAGTTGTTAAAAGTTGAAAAGAACTTTAAACTTTAGGTTGTTTTTTTAACATATAAAATGAAATTTTCCAAAATTACATTTACATCTAGCAACCTGTGTATTCACTTTTGACATGAAATCCATATTGAAATGATGGATTTCCTAATTTTGCACCTTTAAAAAATGCTGTGTTTGCTCGTGAGCGAATCTATTGTGAAACATTACCGTCATACGGCTAACAGTGCAGCATTTTACATGTGAAATAGAGATTCAATTACATATTCTGAAAAATATTTGTATTTGTTATATGAAAACTAACATAAAAAGATTGTTTTCATCATTTTGAAACGTTCATAAATAACAAAAACTACTTTATTTGTGGTTGCTGTGGCAGCCATCTTTAGTTAAAAAAACAAATCTGGCTCAAGAACACTCTTAAGTGTGTCTGAAAATTCTAATGTTTCAAGACGTACAACAGTGAATTTAATTACGTATTAGACTTTTTAAGACACCACAGAAACCCTGAATATTCTAATTATACAAGCAGCACCTGTATAACATAAAATTGATTTTTCTAATATTTTCATCAAAGCATTTTAACAAAAATCAGCAAATTGTTGTCCGGAACTTTTAAACAATAATAAAATAAAATAATTATAGAAACAATGACATAAAAAAAAACAAAGGTGTTACTTGATAACGGTAATGAAGGTACATAATGCGGATGAGAATTTTATCGTACGGTGAGGACCTGGATTGTTACCATCAACTCATTTCAAACATAAAAGTGGTAGACAAGAAAAGTGAGAACAGAAAAAAATGTGTTTAACAACATGGAACACAACAAACAAACTTCTTGGAGTGCCTTGCCCAAATTTCAAGTATAGATATGACAAATCAAAATAGAAATCAATTCAAAGCATTGGAAGAGTCTAGAGAGATCCAAAAGAAGGATTCGGCGTCGGAATCTTCCTGTGACTCAGTCAGTAGAGCATTGTGCTAGCAACAGAAAGGTTCTAACTCCAGGGAAAGCAAGAATTAATGGAATGTGTTAATTGCTTTAAATGTAAGTCGCTTTGGATAAAAGCGTCTGCCAAATGCATAAATGAATAATATCCACAGAATGATCCATTCATGAATCAATTTGAAGATTCATTCCAAAAGAAAAAATGGCAAGAAAACCTTCAATTCAGATCAAATCCCCCCCCCCCCACACACACACACAAAAAACAAGCAAGTTTCTAGAATTCTTTTACGATGTATTCCACTTTCTTCATTTGTACTTCCTGCACAAATTAACCATTGCCTTCCTGCAGATCTCCACACGAGATTAGTTTCCAGCACCTACCGCAAAGTGAACATTGAATGCATTCGCAAGAAAGCGCACCACCGCTGCAGCAGCCGCGAATCCAGAAGCCGTTTCATTACTCCCTTGAAAAAAATATCACGATTTCCACCCAGGTTTGGGCTCGAGGGAGGAGAGCACAATGGCAGATGGCTTTTCATTATCCACGGAACAGGATGGAGGTGAGCCTGCATCACCGGGGATAAAACATGCCGTGAATAAGAATCCAGCATGGAGCATCTCCTCCCATCTGCCACGAGTGTTTGTTTTCTGCGAATCTCGCTCTCGCTGTGCGTTTTTTTATCTGAGCAGATTAATTAAGCTGTTTATGAGCGAACAATAGAAGAGTTGTTATTGGTGCCGCGAGATGCCGTCCGCCCCATTCATCCATTAATCAGTTTCAACAAGGAATTACTAGATTTCCTCCAAAAATATCTCCCTCCTGCACCGTCAAACTGGGAAACGGTGTTTTCGAATCTGGATTTATTCACGTTTACTGAGATATGTGTGTAGTGACACACATCACACCACAAAATAAAGAAGAAGTCTAAGAGCTACAGCGGAGCTTTTGTTCTCTTGGATCAACAATTTCCATCAGAAGCCTCACATTAGAAGATCAGGTCAAATGTGGTTAAATGTAAAAGTACAATATCTATTATATTTGAAAATGCTAAAGTTTACTAGAAATGCAATACGCACATTTAAACAATCTCAGGTTTCATAATATTTTAATAATAATAATAATAATAATAATAATAATAATAATTTTAAATGGCTAAAAAAAACTAATTTAGAATTTTCAGCTAGCTATTTCAGTTATAAATGATTTTAACGTCAATTACATTCATCAAATACTTTGCTGTTTCACTAAATACTAAATTTCACAGTTCTGACAGGGTACTCTTTATGGCCAGCAGGGCAGCTCTATTTTTTCCCCTGAAATTGCTAAATCTCTAGCGCCAGCATGTTGTAGAGGTCAGAAGTGATATTGCAGGCCCTTACATCAAGAAGCTGATCAAAACTACGTGAACAATATTTTGGGGACTTTTTTTTATTCTGTTTCTCAAACCATAAAAAGTAACTGGCATTATTTATTTGTGAATTTTTATGACCAGATGTTTATCTAAACATTTTAGAAAATAAGGGAAAAAAAGCCCGCGAAAAATAGGCTGCAAATATTCTGGACCACAATTAAGTTTATGAGCTTCTTTACGGCTGAGACCGTATTTTTTTATTTTGGACTTTCTCTCAAGCATCATTTGTCTCTAAAGATGTTTGTTTCATTAACGGCAGTAAACAGACTCAAGCAATAAGATTCATATTTCTACACCACAATATCTGCAGCTTTTTTATTTGGCTCCCACTGTTAACAATGAGCAGCAGAGACTGTGATTAACAAAGTCCAGAAGCATCTGAGTAATCCTCCACTTCTACACTACTCTCAACTGGTGAAATTACGCATGAGAGATAATACGCTTTTAGACATTAAAATACTAGAATCTTATAAATAGCAAAAAAAAATTTTGAGCAACAAAATCTGCCAATGGGGGTACGCCCTGTACAGGTCGCCAGTCCCAAAACATCCCCAAAAACATGCTCTTAAATCAAGAAATACTTGTATTAAATCTCTTTAAAAGCACTAGCTATTACAATGTTAGGAGCAAAACAATGTGTAATTCCAGTGAGTAAAATAAACAATTCATATTAAAATAATATTCAATCCTCACTTGTTTCATGTAAAATCTTACTCAACATGTTTTCAATTTTATTTGCCTCAGATTTCTTAAAAACGACAATTTAAAGCCACATGTGAAATTCACTATTAAAGAGAATTTAATAGTGAAACTATTTCTTGTCTGGAGCCTAAAAGAGTCTCTTACCTGATAGGGCTGACAAGCTCCTTCATCCGTCAGGAAGTCCAGGTGTCTGTCAGAGAAGAACTCGATGGCGGAGATGGAGCCGAACACCGTCTTCCCCACCAGAGGCTTGAATGTCTGTCACGAAGGAGAAAAAAAAAACAGCTCAGATATTTACAAATGCAGCATATGTAAATAAAGGGATATTCACAAGATGCTAATGGTCATTAATTAAATGAAAGGAATTTCACACACTTTGTTCCGCTGTAGACACAAAAACACTTTGTTCCGTCAGCAGAACAAACAGCTAGAATCAGCTTGATTTCCATGTTTTCAGAACTTCTTGATTACTGAGGGTACAGAGAGTTTACAAAACTGACGCACGTGTGTCTCAAGTACCACGAAATAAACGCTATTCTTGGTATGAAAGAGATAAGAACATAAAGATTACTTAAAAGCAAGGTTAAGACAGGAACATAACAAGACGTAAGAGTCTCCTCGGTGTTCCTTCTAGACGCCATTGCAGCGGCTGTTTAAAACAGCGTTTACACCTTTGATTGCTAATGTTTAATTTTATAGTTCACAGATGTACTCAAAAAGAGGAAACCACTGCAGAAACATTCTTAAGGGGTTTTAAAAAACACCACCCAACATTCTTCTTCTCAGAAAACAGTGAAGCAAATAGAATTTGGTAAATAAAGCCGGCTCATCTCGCACCCTGACAAATGTACGTAGAACTTTTCAGAGGGTCGTTATCCACTTTAAACAATACGGTTAACATGTCTCCGTCATAAAAAACATGTTTCTCACGGGACGTTTTCACTGTGTTCTCACGTAAACACAACCCCACGTCCATCTACCGTCAACACACCGTGTTTCAAAGTTTTATGCAAATGCCATTTCTCTGTCACAAAGATTAAATATTTAGTTTTTCGGTTCAACTCGTTGATGACATAGTGTCTGAGAGCTTTTTTGATCACTACTTGGATTTCCAGGTGACACCAATGGACCATTTTGAGGAAGAAAACGTTTGCTGCTGAAAAGTGTGAATAGTTCCATTTCTTGGATGAGGTATGAAAACATTAGATATTTCACAAAAACTTAAGTGTGATCCTCAGGCTTGAGGCTGATTCAGAGCACAGGTTTGTTTGGCACATTGTAGAAGATTGCTGCATCAGATCGAGAGAGAACTGATTTCAAGAGCTGCAGGTTCCTCTGGAGACCTACGGACATCACGGAAGGACTGGAGTCCTCCAGAGTCTTGCAGCTGTGCAGAAACCTTACATTCTGCCACCGCTAACCAGCAGAATGCTCACCAGCAGAAATGGCTCAGTTGGGCAGAAAAAAAGGACTATTTTACAAAGTGCCCTGTTCACTGATGGATCCCGTGCAACCCTGGATGGTTGGTGGATAGCCACCATGTTCTGATGGCTGCAAGTCACATTTTGGGCCGGAATAATCTGAATAGGGTCCTCAAAAGGATGACCTCTGCAAAGTTCTGACTGAATACTTCCTGCCCTGGTGCAGGAGGAGGAACTGTGCTTCCTGTAACTAAACTATCTTCATGCACATCTCAATAGCTCTGCATCAATGGCAGCTATGGGGATAAAATGTCATGGTGTGGCCTCCATCCTCTCCTGACCTCAATCCTACTGGGAAGCTTTGGAGCTTCTCAAACAAAAGAGCAGCTCTGGGAGGCTAATATAAAATTGTTCAATGGATGCAAGAAGAGTGAAGCTGCCGAGGGTCCTGTAAATATGTTAAAAGTTCAAACAAAACGCCTTTCGATTTCATGAAATATGCTGCAGACGCACCAACAATTGAGTTCTTTACAAACTATAAAGTGTTTTGAAACGTATTGTGCTTTAAAACAATTTCAAGAACAATACTGTTATAATTAAAAGCTTTGTTCGATAAAATCTGAAGTGTAGTCTTACTAGCTGATAACATGAGAATTCTGATGACGTTTGTTCACAACAACTATTTAGGTAAATTAGATTAATTTGGAACATGGTGTATTTAGAAGACATTTAAAGCTAAATAAAGCAATGAAGAAAAGCACATTGTGGAGTTAGCGGACCTTTAAAGAGCTACGGATGTCACATGACCAGAACAATACATCTGCTTTTTCCAAACAATGCAAAATGAAAAGTGTATTTTGAGGCAAAACAATCCTTGGAAACCATAAAAGCACCAGCCAAACCAAGAACGAAATGCCCAACCTTTGCAAAGCTCACGACGGCGTACACATCTGCAGCTTCACCTCAGATCGGAGGTCCTTCCTTAGACTCTAATCGAATCAGACTAAATTGGCGCTAGTACGACTACACAAGAGCTGGACTGAGTGGGCCGTAATTGGATTCATTACAAGCCCAGCCTCTCAGAATACCAAACCGTGGTTCAGCTTAGTCTGTCTGTGTGTGCGCGTGCGTGTGTGTGTGTGTGTGTGAGAGTGTACATGGCATGCCATCTGGTCTCAGTCCTCATCCAATACACAGACACAGCAGTCATGGGACCAGCAGCACATGACCACCATGGTAATCTATTCTTCATGTCTACAACTGTACTCCACCAAGGGCTCGCAGAATGCCATTTACTGCAGACAACCCTCCCATTGTTCCTCTATGCACAAGCTGAGTCCACTTTTACTCAGAGACGGTTCAGAACTGGTTCTTGACAGCTACCGAGAGAGCTCCAAGCATCGAAAACCGTGGCAATTTATAAATAATCAAACAACAGTATAATGCAGAGGACGTCTACAAACAAATTAGGGTAAAAATAGCAAAGGACGGGGCTCGCAAAACACAGATAAAAGCTCCAAACCGTGTTACCACAGCACTTCAACAATGATGTGTTTCTTATTGAGTGAGAGTTCGCTTGCCCTCGATGACAAAATATGATATGCATCACAATATCAAAAATGAGGACAGTCACGGACAAAGCTAAGAACGCCAGGGTCTAGTGTAAGGTGTATTTGTGTGTAATATCATCCAGGCTCTAGGGGGCAGCAACAAACGTTTTTACATTCAGAGACATTCAGAGAAATTTTAAACAGGAAGTCGTCTCTTGTCCTCTGAGGCCCTGTTCACACGATTAAAATTGTAGCAAAATAATTTACAAACACGTCTCTCGATTTGTATTTGGATTAGCTAAGTGCGCTATCAGACTCCCGCTGAACACGTGATTCTTGGTTCACTTTTTCTGCGCGAACTGTAAATTGATGTGTATGTGTAGAGCGACCTGCAAATATGTTAAGATGTTATGGGAGGTGGCGCCAGACCCCCGTGTACAGTACTCTCACAGTCCGCGCCTCAATTTGTGGGAAGACAGGAAAGAAGGCTCGAGACACGCGTTTGTAAATAATATTGCTACGAATTTAATCCCACAGACACTTATGGACGCAATTTGTTTTTGTCCATGGTGTGAGTAGGAGCGTACTTTTATAATGTTCCTCACTCTTTCTCACGCGGTGAAGCTTCGAGACAGTATATGCGTTGCGCTTTATTGTCCCGCAGTCTATTTTCACATCATTATTGGTGAGTAGTTGTGCATTTATAATATTTTGATTAAAGTAGAGTGTTTTGGAGCATATCGATATACTTCATAAAAAGGGACGTAATGATCCACACGTTTAGGGTTCGCTGGTTCTTGGGCAACTGTGGTATGCGTAGACTCGGAGCCTCCCTGCATGTGTGCAAGTGAACCTGATCCGGCAGCAGCAGGGAAACACTATCTGCGGATTTACACAACTAACATAAACCTTTCATCAGCTCCACTCGCTGCTACTGCTGCTAATCCCCAAACGACAGATTTACACAGTTCAGTTCCACTGAAGGGACGCACTGAGGCACAATCGAATAGAACTTTAATCGTGTAAACATACATTTGCTGGACATCCATCTCACTATGTGTGACTTCAGATGTTTAATCTGCCAACACCAAACTGTTTACCTCAAATGCTAAACAACAATATGCTAAAAGAGCGTTCGCATTTAAACCAACTTTACAAACATTTGTTCCAGTTCACTGTGGCACTTGTCACAGAGAATCATTTCTGTTGTCTCTTTGGAGCGCAGGGTTGAATTAAGGCTACAGTCACGCAAGCCCTTTCTAGGACAGTTAAAAATAGCAGCAGCAGCAGCAGCAGCAGAAGATACACATCTCTTAAAGAAACGCTCCTCTGTTTTCACTCCTTCTCCATTTCCCCCTCTGTGATAATCACCAAAAATATGCATTTTGGAAATCTCCATTTGTCCCAATGGCATTGTTAGCATTAGCTTAGCATAGTTTATTGAATCCAATCAGACCAGTAGCATTTCAGAATAAAATGATCAAAGCGATTGTGGAAAAAACAATAGATTTTTTTTATGTTTAAAAACTTCACCTTTGCCAAAAAAGCTGAGCTTTTCTTATTATAAAGAAAAATAAATACAAAGCACACACTTAACGGAAAAAAGTCATCATTGTTGCAACCTGGAGAGGTCATAAATAGGTTTATTTCCTAGAATTAATATTAATTTCACTGTTTAAAAAAAAAAAAACAATATCATGAGCCTTTTAGAAAATGGTCTGATTTAGAGAGGGTTTATTGATTAAATGTTTGGCTGGAATATTACACTGCTCTGATTGGCTGAGAGCTTCGAATATTCATGTACACTCAGTAGGAAACGTTCTGAAAAGAGAGAAATCTCATCAAGGTCTCAGACGAACCTCTCTCAGGCAATCGCTCAGACGTCAAATTTAAGACATTTTAAGACCGATATCATACTTATGTTTATTAACTGCAATAAATTAACTATAAAATCTATAAAATGTAAATTACTGCATACAAGCGATCTAAAAACATAAACAATAACTGCAGCTTGAAAAATCTTGTGAACAGATTGAAAGAAAGGATAAAAACCAACATCTTATAAAGATTAAAAAAAAAAGATTTGCCTGAAATATCATTAGTTTTCACACATGAAAAGAACTTTTTGAAAATTGCTTCTGAAGGATCAGCAAATGCAGAACTTCTGGTCGTCTGTAAACTTTTAAACATAGAAACTATTAATTGTGTAAATTTTTTCATGTATAACTAGGATTTTTTGTAAAGGAGTTATTTATTTTTATGCAATTTATTCAGACCTTTATCTGCCCTTATGACATGATATCTAACAAGAAACGGTGGATTTCTAAATTTTGAATTTGAATTTTTCAAAATACTGTGTTTTCTAAAGGGGTTCGTCTCATGAGTGAATCCATTGTGAAAAGTTACAGTTATACGGCTAATAATGGGGCATTTTTTCATGTAAAACTGCAAAACTTACATTTTCTGACATATACGTGCATTTGGTGCATGAAATCAAACATGAAATTATCGTTTTCAAAATTTTAAAACCTTTATTACCTTGTAGTATGCTAGCTCGCGCAATGCATGGTGGGAAATCTGTCACAAACACAATCGATCTGAAGTGCGTCCAAAAAATTATTTTATCACCTAAAACAGTGAAACTGAATTAAATGTAGGGCTTTTAAATTCTTAAAATTTGGGGTTCTACATTTTAGACTTTTGATGGCCCCCCCGCAAACCCTGAATAAAGTCAAATAATATCCATTATTATTGTTAAAAATTTACATATTATTATTATTATTATTATTATAATTATGTTTTTATAGTTAAAAAATGGGGTTTTAATGATGTGGACCCTAGAGTTACAGCCCTGTTTTCCACCTTGCCAAAGTGTATTAGGATTCAACGGAATATTTACAAGCAAAATGCTAAAATCTCAGCTAAAGTCTCCAGAACACCAGTGAAAACTACAGTGATCCACAACACAATGCAAATCCACTTTGCGCGTATAATGCTACTGCAAATAAAAAAGAAATGGCTGCAGGATAAAATGACACAAATAAAACATAAACTATTTAAATGTCCAGCATTGTTCGCTGTTGCAAAGTTGATTTCCCCTTGAGTTTTGTACGGCCACCATAGAAAACTGTGCGGCAAGAAAATGATGGAAAATCACCTGAGCACTGTACACGTATAAAAATGAAGATAATAATGTTGTTCATAAATCAATCCACATACATACAAACACGCATACTTGAACAATTTGTAAGTTAAACTAGTCATAACTGCAATAGAAGCGACTGAGCATCTCAACTCAGAAAAGCATGAGCATTGAGACTTTTAGAATAACATTTGTTTTTTTTTCCTCATTGAGAAATTGGAAACAACCTGCACAACACTCTTTCGGCTCCAATTACATCCCAGTGTTTCCCCTACCGTTTTATAAGGGGGGTCGCCACTTCTGTCTACAGAGCATGAAGTAGGTGCATGCTTCATAATTGGACTACATACTCAAAAAACTACGACTCTATCAATACCCCTCCCCACCAAGATTTTCAGCAAAGTTTAATTTGCTTGTATTTCCATAGCTTGTGATTAGGACCTCAACCTTATGACACTACTTGGGGGAAACCCCCTAAACCTGTAAACCTAGGGAAAGGACTGCATCCCGTCTTAAAACCTCTAAGAACCGAGCGGTTGATTCCTGTAGAGCCAGATCACTCGGAGAGCAGAGTTTTCCGGAAACAAAATGCATTTCGAGCTTTGAAACAATACGTCAGAAAAGATCAAGCATTTTTCGGTTTATGCGTTTATTGCACTTTGAAACGAAACGGAAAGAGGTGAAAACAAAGACTCTTTAGCGGATGACGTTGTTTGCTGAGTGCATTTAGCCAAACCGAAACGAGATTTCAGCCCTGCGACTCCTCCACGAACAAACATCGACCCTGCAGTGCCACTTCCTTGAGCAAATGGAACTGGGTCACATCTGCCACTCGTCATTAGGGAGACACCTCTCATCACAACCCCGCTGCCAGACAGACAGGGAAATAATTGCTTTGCATCTCCAGAATACAGAAAACACCTGAGAGGGAACACAATACACACACAGCGTCTCTCCCTAAGAACAAAAGAGCTTAACTCTTGAGCGTAACCCAACGGTTTGCTTCATAAATGTTCCTGTTCGTTCTGACAGATGCTGATCCCTCCATCCTTAACCATCTCTCACTTCCAAGCTGTAGATAGACATCCGCTAGTTGCCCCCAGTGGTTCGCCACTAGAACCTCTTTCGAAAAACTACACTATGTGCTCTTCATTTTCCAGGTTTCATCATCGGACTGTACAAGACACGTTTACTAGCAAAAGCCGTTTTCTACAATAAGCTCCGCAATGACCTCCATGGAGCAGTTTTACGGTTTAAGTAAGCACCAGCTGGCTGAGCCTTTGTTCCTTCTCCATGGCAACCGTACATGCCATCTCGTTCAGCTTTTCAATATCACATTACATCCTTAACAAAGTAACATTCCGTTTTAGAACACCCACAAGGCAGCATCCTTTAAAAAGAAGAACTCAAACTATAGCTCATCTAAAATGTCTCTCCGGTCATCACAGGTATGAGTTCCGCACGGCGATCTTTTAACATCAGGAGAATGCAACACTAATCAAGGTAAAAAAAAAATGTGACTTTTGCAGACTGATCTTTAAACCCTTACAAGTCTCTGCACGCACCGGTGCATTTGCCGATCACAGCGGCTGTTTTAGGGATGATGCAAGCCACCTATTGTTTAATTTGGATTTCAAATAAAATGCGTAGGTTTCAAAAAGGTTATTATTTTGTTTTAAATGAACATTACATGACACATAATTTGCAAGGTAATGAAATGTGAGAAAACGCGCAATTGTATTTCAATTTCTTTAACAGACCCCAAATCAGTGCCATCTAGTGGTGAAAGGAAGGGATGACCCTTGGATGTACAAGACCTGTGATATGGCTTTTGTTTTTCAAAGTTCCAGCACAAACCCAAGCAAAATGGCACAAAAAGTGCCATAAGGTTTATAAGAGATTTGTCTTTTTTTAAGACCATGTCTTTGCTTTTTGGGGGAATTTATAAATTTTTGTTTTGTCTCAACACTTGCAATTTTCAGTTATGTTTTTAATTTAATTTTTGCTGTGAAAAAGTTACACAATTTAATGCTCAAAATTTATTTATTTATTTTTTTCAAATATTTGTTTTGCAACTGGGGTTGGCTAAAAAAAGATGTCAGACATTGCAAAAAAATGGTTTTAAAGATTCTTCTTTATCAGAGCAAATTGCAAAGTGATAAAAACAACCAAAAAAAAAAGACGGTCAAAAAGGACTTCTAAAGGTTAAGTTTATAAAAACTGAAAACCCGGGATTTAGCACAGAAAAAAAGCTCTAGAGCCCTATTTACATGGAAGTAGTAGTACCTAAGGACCTCGTTTGGTTTGTAATAATTGGCGACTGATGCCCTTCACATTTGTATTTTTTGTCTCCAGTCGGTAGGTAATCAATCACCTGTGGAAATAAGTAAATACTTTTTAATCTTTAAGTTAACTTAATTTTCGAATCCAGCTGCAGCACTCCCAGAATACGAGATACTCCTCGCTGCAGATTGTGACGTGGTGATGCAAGGTACGAACGTCACGTATGTATAAGCCTAACCGTAACCCTAGGTACAACTTTTAATCTAGATATCAAAACAAAAGTGCGACAAAGAGCCAATTGTTTTTGCTGGAGCTGTGGAAGTGATGTTGGTCACATGATCAGACTCAGCCACCGCTCAGGGGGAGGCTATAATAATAAAGATTATTCAGGTATTTTTGGTTGTTATTTTTGACCAGTGATTGCGTTTCTGACCCTTTTGGCCTGCCATAGCATTCTGATGGTGCACTTTCACCATTCCTGAAGCCAAAACTCTCTGAGAAAAATGGTACCTAACCAGTCAAGAGTAACAAGAACTAAGCATTAAACCTGGGAGATCTCGGTGAGTCAATTCAGCAGCTTAGCTTAACTCCCGTGTGAATGCATGAAGCAAACCCAGGAGACTAATCAGAAGACAAGGCATGCTCCAAAGCAGCCAAGAACACACGGAATCAGTGGTTTAGCCCCTACGAGGTGAAACATCTTTAATGCTGAGCACAGGTCAGCCAAAGAAGACAAAGCATTTCCAAAACACGCTTCCGCCCTGGTGCTGTGCAACGGCCTTTGATTCAGCTATGAATATTTGATGAGGCTGAGTGCACCGGAATGTGTGTTGAGCTGGTGGGGGTGGGAGGGGGCTCATGCATAGCCAAGTGTGCTGGAGATGTGGACGCTGCAGGACGACTCTATCTGATGAAGGTCATTGAGACGGCGGTCTATGCTTACACACGCTTGAGAGGGATCTCACGGTCATTAACTGTGACTGACGGCCACTTTGTCTCGCCACGAACACCTTCCCGCTGTCTCCTCTGCAGAATGCACTAGTGTCCTGTAGCCAAATCAGTGCAAAACAATCCCATTTTAACAGGAAAACCCTGTGTAGATGCATCATTATTCTGCTGGCATCCTTCATCTGTTGATGTTTTCTTTCATTAATGTTTCTTGTACGTGTCATGATAGAAACCATTAAATGAAATGGTTAATTAGGGCTCGAGCTCCAAAGGTGCATATATCCCTGTTGTTTTTCCTCAGGGTAAAATTTTGAGGTAAATCTAAAATTTTCAATATGTAGTTGTGATCGTCTTTTAGTTTCGTTTAACAGACCCCAAAATAGTGCCATCTAGTTGTGAAAAGAAGGGAAAACTCTCGGAAGTACAAGAGCTGTGATATGGCCTGAGTTTTTTAAATTTCTGCTACAAAAAAGGCACAATGGCAAAAAAGTGTGCAAGGTTTACAAGAGATTTGTCTTTTTTCAGATTTTTTTGACCTTGTCTTTGCTTTTTTTGTCGGAATTTATCTTCTTGTCTCAACACTTCGTTATCCATTTTGAGATTTTTGCAGTGAAAAAAAATTACAAAATTAATACTCAGAATTAAATTTTTTCTTGAAACAATTTCAGGGTTGTGGCATTATTGTGTAATGTAATGAAAAAAAGAAGAAGCTGGGGTTTTACTAAAACAATGATATCAAGCATTGCCACAAAAAAGAAATTGTTTTAAAGATAATTTATTAGATCAAATTGTAAAGTAGTGAGAAAGAAAATGCTGATAACTCCAGACTTCAAAAGGTTAAGTGTTAAGTTTGAGGCAACTTGGGATTTAGCACAAGTCACATGGAAGTAGTGGAACTGGTTTGTAATAATTTGCCATTGGTGCTCTTCACCTGGTGCATGGGATTTTAGCAATAAACAAAATAAATCCTCAAACGATCCTCACAGAAAGTCCATGTCATCCATGTCAGTGAATTGGGCGGCCTAAAGAATTGAGAATTTCTAAACATGCTTGAAATTCACCGGATTTCACACACATCAGAACTGCTGAAAAACTCTATGGTTGTGCTTTAAAAAGTGACAATTGAAAAATGCATTTCAGCTTATGGTGCGCCAACTGTTTGTTGTAGCCGAACTAAATTTGGCACAAAGACTTATATATTATGCATTTCCAAACTCAACAGGAAGTCAATTATTTTGCAAAAAACATCAAATGGTTCGAGTGCTTAGCACAGAAAACCACATTTATATGTTAACTGTTGTTTCTAACTGAGATGTTTGTGTCAAGTACAAAGGATTGCGCTAACTTTGCTATGCTAATCGCTAACTGGAGGCTAGCTAGAGTGTTGAAAGGAAGATAATTAATTGATAATTATCATTGTGTTTAGAGAATAGTAAAGTACTTGAAGCCATGTGATGAAATGTAGTTGTCTGTATATAATGTGTACATCTATGAATTCACAGATTTATTCTTAATTTAAATAGTGAATGAATGAATGAATGAATGAATGAAGGTCGTAAAGAGAGTGGGAGAGGGAGATCGCGGTAAACCGGGAGAGGACAGGAGGGTGGGTTCTCAAACTAAGAACCATGGAATCCATATTTCTCTGGTAGAGATCTGAGTTCAGGCAGTGTGACCGTGTGAACAAAATACAGTTCGAGGGAGATCGGAGACATTGAACCAGTCTGAGACAGATTTGAGTCTTCTCTCGAGCGAGCAACAAACCTCCACGCTGAATTAATAATCGTCTGCTGCGGCCGCACGCACCGAATTGTATTTTAGGCCTCATCAGTTTTTGCGTTGAGACTACGTTGACTAAATTATACTTTTGTTTGAGTGTTTTTTTTTTGAGTGTCAAACATTTTTGTTGTATGACTTGAGAGCTTACACTGCTTTATTTATGTTCAATTTAAAGTACTTTCTGTGAGGATTGTTTGAGGATTTATTTTGAATCAAACCCTTACATTGTTGTGAGTATTGGTTAGCCATAGGTGTGGTAACAAGTAGTATATTTTTAATCAGTTTTAGAAAGAAAAGCATTCAAACAATGACTCAGTGAATGATGCAGTAAAGCCCCGCGGGTCGATAAGCCAGGAACGATTACACACTGGTGTAGAAATGCTGACAATCTACACCCTTATAACAGTTTCTTGAATATTTAACCTCACAGTGTCCTGCAAAGAACGTGGAGCTCAGACATAACTGAAGCCACTTCAGGTTTCTCAAATGCAAATATGCTAGACCTCAAATATTCAATGGCCCAGTGGAGCTCTTACAACTACAAACAGCTCCACATTTGAGTACGAGCGGGCGTTAGCATGCATGAAATACCACTGTGGCTTGGTTTGCGTACTGACACCATACGGACACGCTCCTCAAAGAGGAAACGAGACCCTGCCGACATCAGTAACTGCTTATTTAAGATGAGAAATGCAAAGTGGCTCCTTTTCAATCAGTCAAGGTGTTGAAAAAACATTTGGCAAACGAACGATTCGATTCAGAATCTTTTAGATTGATTGTAAGAAGAATTAAAATTCATCTGATATTTTGTGAAATCTTTGATGTAAAAGACAGATTTCTGACCGACGTAAACAGGCATTTTCTGATGAAACTCAGCATCATTAAAACTGAGACGATTTCAGCCGCAGTTTACTGCTATCTATGGAGCAAACTGATTTTCAAATGTAAATTAGATTTTATGATTTGTAATAAAAATTGTACAAAATAGTACTCGCACAAGTCTTACACAAATGTTATTTTACAAATTTGTGCAGTTAATCCTGGCATTTCACAGTCCAAGTTTCACCCTTGCATCAGCCAATTATGTTCCTCTTTGTCTGATGAGTGACAGGAGCAAGAGCCAATCACATTCCTCCGTAATACGCAAAGTTGCGCTATCAACACGGCACAAGAACTCTCTTCTTAATGTTTTTTTTTATATATTTCTGGACATAATTAGCTTTTTAGCATTTATCGTAAGCATGACTTCGCCCATCACCTATTGGCTGTTGCTCCTGTTAGTCATCAGTCACAGAGGAACATGATTGGCTGAGGCAAGTGTGAAACTTTTCTCATGGACGACGGAACATCTGTGCAAAACATATCAGTATATGAACAGCAGCTTGTATCAGCAGGATCAGACTGCGCAGGATTGAATTCAGAAAATAACATTTGTACATGAAACAATAGTTTTGTAGACTTTGTGTGCAATCATTTTCAGAACTGAATTCAGATTTTGTGGATTCAAACACTCTTGTTTGTGTACTATTTTTTTTGTTTACACTTGTAAAAAATATATGCTTCGTATTTGCTCCACAGGCGTCACCCTGGAAGTGCAAACGGTGGAAAATCTTCAACAAACAGTGGAACACAGAGCAGGAAAACGCCTTTTTTCTCCTTCTCCGCCTTAATATCACAAGGTTATTTAACGTTAGCAAGTTGAACTTATAGCGATTAGCTATCATTAAAAATATTTCACATGCTCCGTCTTTCCAGTTCGTTCTACTACAACATCCTGTGCATGTTGCTATGGCAACAGTAAACAAAGAACTTGGATACGGGTCGCATTTGAAAGAACGGACATAGGCATTGAGCATCAAGGCCTGCAGGTAAATTCATTGCCATAGACAGAATAACCACTGCACAACAGATCTTGGTCACCATGAAACCCAGAAGGTTAGGGACACCCGGCTCTAAGACCATCTCCAGTTCATCGGTCACTTCCTGTCTGCTGGCTTTCTAAGTAGAGGAACAAAGCTGGCAGCATGTGTGCGTTCCTGTTCCAGAGAAAGCAGCTCATTCCCTCAAGCATCCTGAGAAAAGCCAGACGCCCTCCGCATGCTGCAGAGAAAAACATCCCGACAGAAGGAGACGGTACTTTCCCACATTTGCCTGACATCCCTCCTAGCAAACACAACATTCCCTCATAACCAAACACTACTCCGGCATTGCCACAACAACAGTGTGCAGAAGGACATCGACCTGAAGAAAAACTGATGGTAGTATTTCACTCTCGTTTTCCAAAAGGAAGATAAAGCCACTGTACACTGCGTTCGATCTCATAAAACTATTTGAGGATCTCAATGGCTTCACATTCCTAACGCTCATGATTACTCTTAGGGTCTTAACCTCTGAGTTCTGAGCAATTAGGTTATACAGCACGCCCGGTAGAAGGGTAACTGGGGTAATAAACATTTTGGATCCAAACATTCGACTGTACTGTGTACAAACATTTTTTTTGTCATTTTAGAGCACTTGAGTAATTCATACTATAGTTTAACTTTTATTTTTATCAAGTCTGATAAATGAATAACAATAAAGCTGCACAAATACACTGTAATAAATCTGTATTAATCCATTAAAGATACAGATTCTTCAGTCAGGAATCTCTGGCATCAATTTCTGCTGTTGCAAACTGTTTTCACAAACACAAAGTGAATAAACGCAAATGAGCAGATCCACTACCAGAGTGTGGCTTGTTTTTGGTAAATCTTGAGAGTGGGAAACTGAGAATGAATGAAAGAAAACACGTCTAAAAACAACACGGTGTAGTAAACTTCTGATCCCGACTGGGCCGGCTGTGGTAGTATTACCAGCTTAACACAAACCACAGACGAGCGTTACAGAGAACAAATGTTAAAAGGCTATTGCAATTTAATTTGAATTTAAATTACTTTTCTGTTTTTAACGTTATTTCGTGATTTAAAAGTAAACAGACTTTACCTGATCAGGTTTTGGAACAGAGTATATCTCAAAAACCAACTGCGCACGGTTCGTCAACCATTCCAAAAATACTCAAAACATGAATACTTTCACGTACCGATCAAAACAATACTTCCATCTACATTTATGATAAAAATATATTTAGTGATGGGATAGTATGTTAATAGACCATGTGACGTTGATGCAGCGTAACCGAAAAGACAGAAAACAAAGTAAATGGTTTAAGTAATAGTCTTCAGTGTACTTGACATTCTATAAAAATACTACAGTTACCGCAAAGTGTGCCGTTGTGTAAGAGTAACAATCCCTCTTCATCCACTCAAACCAAATTACTCGAAACATGGCTTTCTGTGTCGTTAAAGAGATGCCAAGAGGTTTCACTTTCCTTTCATTCAAGATGAATGAACGCCCTGGTGTTTGTTTTTGTACGTTAACTGTGCGTCTACTTTCATGAGCATTAGATATTCCACACGTGTGGATTTATATTCTGTCTTTATAAGCATCAGCCGCAGATTTATTGTGTGTTTTGATTCCAAAACTGAGATTTTCCTCTGTTTGACAATAAATGGCTTCACCCAACCACTAGCTATGAGTGTGAAACTATTTTTTGTGTCATTATTATTATTATTATTAAATTATTATTAAAGAGAGTGTAACTTCTAGTATGTGACAAAAGTGAGTGCACCCCTCACATTTCTGAAACTTTTCATAGGACACCAGTTCAGAAAGCACTCTTTGACGCAATGAAAAGTAATGCTGGTAAAGTTTGTACAGCAGTGAACATTTGTAAAATTTAATTCTACACTTAAGTAAAAATATAACCGTCAATAGCCGAACCCCTGGCAACAAAAAAAGAGAGAGTACAGCCTTAAGTGAAAATGTGGAGTATCAATATTTTGTGAGGCCACCATCATTTTCCAACATGGCTTTAATTTTGTTGGGCGTAGAATACTCTTCCACTCCTCCATCAAAAACATCATTTGACACCTTGTTCTGCTCCACCATCCTTTCAGGGTGCCCCAGAGGTGTTCCGTGGGGTTTAGGTCCGGAGACATGCTTGGCGAGTCCATCATCTTTACCTTCAGCAAGCCAGTGGTCATCTTGGACATGTGAACACTGCCCTGCAGCCAGGTTTCAGTACAGGTTTTAGAATTCACGTTTCCCTCAAAGAATCACAGCAGCACACGTGCAGCCCCAGATCATGACACTCCCACCATGTTTGTTGGTAGGCAAAACACACTATTAGTTTTTCAGCTCTTCTCAGAGTTGTTTGGCTTGAGTTGCCATGCTGAGCTTTCATTGGTCCGGTTGAAAGAGTAAAGAGCTTTTATACCGAATTTAACTCATTTGCTATCTGGTGACAAACGGAGAGAGTGTAACACTAATGAGTCACATGACACAGGGGAAGGAAAATCACTAATTGTGCTCAATTTGCACATTTTAACTTACGGGCTCAACTCGTTATTATAGGCTGAATTTGTAGTTATTTTGAGAGGACCATAAATGTACACCGCTATGGATTACTGTTCATTCCGTCAAAGAGTCATTGCTGCAGTGGTGTCCTATGAAAAGAGATCAATAAATATTAGCAGAAATGTGAGGGGTGCACTCACTTCTGTCATACCGTAGGAGCATGGCTGTATACTTTCCTTATTGTTAAAGCTTTTTTTACTTTCAGATAGAACTTCTATTTTTACCCCTCATTACTACATTTAATTGTTTTCTACTACAACGACTTGTTTTATGCGTTATGCACCAGCTCACTGAAGCAAATCCTAATAATGTGGAAACCTCAAAAACTGATTCTGACTAAAATGGCATAATAGAATTAACCAAATCGAAAACTCTGCAGCCAGACGCTCTCTCGTCCTTTAGTGTTCTCTCCCTCAGATCCGAGAGACATAATTAGAAACAGCCGCACTGTGCACAGTGCAGCATTGAAGGAGTTGCTTGGAAAATGGGTCATAGTGCAACCCTGCACCGCCTCCTCAACGCACACCGTTTCGGGCAGTACACTTCTCAGAGGATCAAGCAGATTAAATGCCCTTCCAGACTCAGAGAACAGGAAGATCTAATCAGCTTACTCAATGGAATGAACGAACCGGCCTGTCAAAACACAAGACACCTCCGGCAGCCATCACCCAAACCGACACTGGAGCATCAGCACCAACACCCACACAAAACCAGGCAGCCAGCTTTTCTCGAAAAAGTGGGGGGTTTCCACACAGCTGCAGTTCTGTCCGCTCACACGTCTTGAATGAAGCTGTTAAACAAACATATTCTGAAATAATAAAGCTACGTCTCATTCATTCCCTCAAGCTTTCAGCTTCTCTAACATTTCGAAAGAAGGCAGAGGAAGAATGTTGCAACTCTTGTTTCTCCCGTCTTCAAAAGTCATTACCCAAAAGGATGTTAGACATGTTCTTGTAGCGGTAGACACAAGAACCCGACCCTGCGCCACAGAGACATGGTTGAAAAACATCCTGTTACAATCCGCCCTCGGAGACCTTCACTGGATAAATGCATCTTTATCAAAATCAAGAGACCGTTTACCTCGATGCTGGTCTTGAAGACGAGCCCAAGCTGAAGGTGAAACTAACGAAGAGAGCGAGAAAAAAAAAAAAACAAGTCGAAAGGCCAACAATCACAAGTTTCTCTCAAAGGCGTCTTGTGGTTTTTAAAAGACGAGGCGTGCTTTGAAAAGAGTCCTTCCCTGCTCAGACGCTGGCCACATGTCAGACATTTTATGTGGCTGACAGGAAACACAGAATGAGAAAAGCCTCCTCTGCCGCAGAGCGAAAAGAAACAGGACAATAAAAGTGAGGCGGACCGTCTGTTCGGTTGCTCGCTCGCTCCCTCCCTCGTCTTCTACCGCCGGTGCTGCAAGAGAACAAGACGATTCGTCTGGGAAGCAACGTCTCTCGGCCTGCCTGCCTCTGGAACTGGGTCAGGCTGCCTGCTTCCTCCAGAGCCTGGTTACACAAGCGCACACACACACGCGTGCGCACACATACACACGCGCTCCGGCACTGCAGCGATCAGGAAGCTCTGGAGAGCCACGTACCGACAGCAGGCACAGGCTGCTATTGTATTTTCTCCTTCGTCATGGTTTGCTCATTCCCAGGCGCGTTACTCTGTGGTAAGAAAACCAGAATGGCATGGTTGAGAGTGAAAAGTAACAATCTGAGAGAGTGAGGTGTGTGTGGGGGGGAGGGGGGGTCACGGAGGCGAGTGTAAACCCTGAAAAGGGCGTTGCTATGTACACTGTAACTAATCTCCCACCATCACAGGTGGCACAGCGTGACTCACCCAGAAGAGGAGGCCGCTGGGGCACACACACACAGATCCAAACAGAGATTACAGGACGGTTTTCGAGCACCGTGACATGTCGAGCAAAAAGCCTTTCATCAAAACGGTACGACTTTCCCGTAGAACATTTTATTCCAGAAATCCTCCAACGACTTTGCAGCACCTTTGTTCTACATAGTCAGTGTGTCCCCTACCACTCAATAGAAGGGGCAGTCTTCTTAACACTAGCACTCCTTCTAAATAATATTATCCAATATTAATATTTTACTATGGATAAAGAAGTTCCACATGCTTCATGATCAGAGTAAATGCTGAAAAATCTGTGAATTACTCTCCATCTCACTCAGATTCATGTCAGAGTTGGCAACATCGACGATATCCAATGTGAAACATGGCGATGGACGATGACATTGATGTGGGGTAATGATGGGGGGGGGGGGTTGGGTGGGTATTAAAATATGAAAGAGGTGATGGCAAACGTACAATCACCAACTTATAAAATGTAACAAATCCAACATTACCAAGAGCATTGCTGCCTAATAAATGGTACCGCAGCAATATTAGCGGTTATGCTAACCAACCCAGCATTGCACAAAACACCTGAAATCTGTGAATAATGTCAACAAAACACCATCAGAAAGAACAAAACACAAACCTGATTTTATACTTGCATGAAATGGATACAAACTTTGTTCATAAACTTTAATCGATCATGCGCAGCATACACAGGTGTCTCAGCACTGAACTGCATGAAGTGCATCGTTATTTCTACATTTTTACGGTGGATTTATAAGTTTGTGATAGACACAGCACTTTGGAATTTAATTATTTTTCTGGGTGACACACAGAAAACTTTCCTGACGATGCCTTCGGCCAGATGTAAATATGTTCATTCAAATGTAAGTCGCTTTGGATAAAAGCGTCTGCCAAATGCATAAATCTAAATGTAAATGTAGATGTATTTATACTCGCGGCCATTATGCACTAAATTGCCCATAACTACCGAACTACAGGTTCCAAAAAAGCAAACCCCATTCCTGCATCACCGTACCCAAGGAGCGCATTCCCGGAGAGAAATACATTTAAATAAACTGAGATCACTCCCACCAGTGTGTGTTTGTTGCAAGCGGGTTGCTGCTTAGCTGGGGGAGGGGCAGACCCTCCGGCCCATCACGGTGTCCATTGGCACAGTCGATCGACCCAACCCTAATTCACGTGATGAAATCTTTTGCTCTGTTCACAGGATGTTGAGAAGAAATGAGAGATTGCTGCTTTTGGATAATAAAATAAGGAATACTGAAAATCTTTAGATTTAGAGCACTGCACTAACAACGCAAAGGTCATGGGTTCAAATCCCAGGGAAAGCAAGAACTGACAAATATGTGTTCAGTCATTCAAAATGTAAGTCGCTTTGGATAAAAGCGTCTGCCAAATGCATAAATATAAATCTAAGATATTTTCACAAGAATATTTACGTAACAGTTGTTTATCTCTCATACACACATCCATCCATTCATTCACACTTTGGGGTGGCACTAGGGCGCAGTGGGTAGCACTGTGGCCTTCCAGTTAGAAGGTTGTCGGTTTGAGGCTTGCCGATGACCTTCCTGGAAGGAGTTTCCATGTTCTCCCGGTGCTTGCGTGCTCCGGTTTCTTAAAGAAGGATTGGAGACTGAGAAAATGGTATTTCATCCAAACGAACCGAACTCGAAACACGTTTAACTCTGCTCTGTTTCCTTCCGTCAGTGTGAGGAAGCCTTGGGTGGCCAGATAATCAAACAGATCCCTAAAAACTTAAAGTTCATTATGTTTAATAAAATGCTAGGGTTCTTTAAAGCTGGAGCAATGTTGTTTATTAATAATCTTTACACATGAACTTATCTCATCCTTTGTTGGTTTATTTGTGATTTTTATTTTGCATTTTTAAAATATATATCTGCTAACGTTACCTGGTGAAATCCTTTCAAAAAACAGCCCTAAATATAGGGTTTTAGAATATAGGGAACACTTGTTTGCTCAACACAGCTTTTATCTAATTCACACAGCTACGTGTGCAGCGGTAAAAGTGAGCTAGACTCAAGTTATTCCTGCAATCACAGACATTTCAGACATTTGCTCCCTCCATCTGAGAGTCTTTTAAGAGATGGGAAATTACTAGTTTTAAACATAAACACTGTAAATGACTAGTTGTTTAATTTAGAGGTGTTTATATAAACCATGTACATGTTAGTCAGAATGGGCATAAACTAACAATATGGGATAACAAAGACAATTGTTTTCTTTACTCGTCTATGCCTCTTCCCTCAAGTGCTCGTGCTCCAATAATAACTACATAATTAATACCAAAAACCAGCCATGAAAGGCAAAATTACCAATAATCAAAACATACGTGCGGATTTGCTTTCTACATTTTTACCACAGGGGGTCTATGGGGTCGACTCTCTTTTTGCATGGAGCCTCATGTGGTCATTCGATGAATTGCCATTTCAGTCACCTCCATGTTTTCACCATCATTCTGTTTCTTTAAAAAGGCTATTAAGCTTTTTTAAGCAAGACCACAGACATCCATCACCATCCCATGTCTAGCTCTGTTTTCCAGCAGCCACGCTGGGATGAAATACAAGCCAACAGAAAGCCATTAGTCACGGGAGCACTTGCAGAGAGGACACAATAATCCACATGAATTAAAAAGAAGAGACAGGCGTTTGGCTCGCAGGTACGATGTCCTTGATTCAGACGAGGAGTGTAATGCTCTGAAGGATTAAAGGGAATGTGTGTGTGCTCACTGGAGCGCTGCGCACACGGGACACGAGCTGAGAGGCCTTCCTCACACTCCAGTGCCCACCTCAAGGACAGGACATCGTGTTCAGTATCTTCAACCAAGAAGCGAACTACACAAATGTTTGTCCAGTTTCAAGGTAACGACGGCTGTTATTGAGGTAAAACTTTATTCTGATACACACTGCCGCTATACTTCAACTCATGTTCTGAAATGCTCAGAAAAATCAAAACCAAAAATAGATCTTGTCTTTCAGCATCCAAAATCAGAAGAAAACCAACAAAGCACTGATTAATTTCAACCAAAACACCATCAGCATCTTTCCAAATCTGCACCGTTTGACAATTACACAGTTCAGAGTTCATACATCTCAAACGAACAGCAAAAACAATGCTTTCGTCCTTTAAAAAAAGTTATTTTTCAAATCCACTGAAGTATTTTCATGCATCCAAACTGGTCTGATACGGGTTTTTATATCGTTTCAGACTGGTACCACTAAAGGAATTCTGGACTTAACATGGGGTCAAACTTTGTTAACCTGTAACTCAAACTGAGAAACTCATAGAAACTTTGAAATTGCTCATATTCGCATCGGGGAACTTTGTATGATGGCACTAACTCCTCCATAGCAACCAAATATTTAATTCTTGGTAACCAATACTAATAAAAATCCCTATGAAAAGCACTCAAAAGTTTACAGCCGCTAGCACCACCTGCTGGTAAGAACGTCAAACAGCAGATGGCGATCTTCTACTGCTACTTTACTGCCTTTCCTGCAGTTCCCGGATGTGCGCTGCTAAGAGCTGTCGACTTTGAACCACTGAATTTTCGGAAACGAATTTGTAAAGTGAAATAAAATTATTAGAAAATTGTCTGACGAATGTTATTGTTGGAATTATTAAACCAACTGAATATTTTGGAAATGGACTTTGTGAGGTGAATATTAATAATTGAATTTTTAACAATGAAAAAGTTGGTGAAATGTTTGCGATTTAAATATTCACTAATTAAATATACAACCATGTTAAAATGCAACCCCTGGAAATACAATGTAAGCACTGTTTATTGCAATACATTTTTTCACAGTTGTGTAATTCAACAAGCTTTTTATTTCAAATCCTTTTGCCATTATTTTAGTTCCATATAAAAATGTCTCTGAAATGATTCCTAACTGAAAATGTGTTTTTCTTTATTTTAGATCACTTTAAATGTCTGAAATTTGAATTAACGGTAGATGTAAGTGCAACAACTCCCCAAGAGGACAGATGAACAACCAATCCACTCACAAAATATTGCACATCACAAGGGTGTAATAGACACTGCCGGCTATATATAGACAATGCCACTCCCACAATTCCCTCAGTCACCATAGTAACTGAACTGGGATCTGTACTCTTAATAGAATGCATAAAATAAATGCTAGTTTACAGCTACTTTTGGAAACTGGCATTTAGCTAGCGATGATGCACACCGAAAAACAGGCATGCCAAAATATTGACGAGGTGTTACGCATCACAATAATTGACAAAAACAAACAAAAAGACGCAGAAATGTAATCATCATTGTAAAATAAAATTGATAGAGTGTAGCTTTACAAGCTTGTGCTATCATCCATCCACAAGGGGGCAGCACCAATGTTCACGTTAAGTCACTTCTTGTACTGTGAGTGATGGAGAAAATGCATTTTATTATGTTCCTCCTGTTAATAAATGAAAACTGCTGCAAATGATCATTTTTCTCCTTGCAAAAATTACATAGAAGTTTCAGAAGTGACCAGAGACACCATCACTCCTAGAAGCAGAAGCACTTCAACTCCCAGACGATATGCATCGAGGTGTTTTTGTTTCATGATGTAGTGTGGCACAATATATTGTTACTAAATATTTAAAGCACTAAAACACTAACACATCTCAGGGGAGACGGAGAAGGAGCCCAACTCCAAACAGAGGAGGACGGTAACGTAAATGTAATTTATTAGTAAATACAAATGGTTTGGGGGTAAATGGAAAACATCTACAGCTTATACAGAACAAGGCACATACATCAGGATTGAAGAGCCAGTGGAGATACCAGGAGGACATTTGAAGCCGCTGTGTTGAAAAGCAGGAAGTGGCAGGAAATGAGTCTGGATTCTCCCTCTCTCCCTCTCTCTCTCTCTCTCACACTCTCCCTCTCTCTCTCTCTCTCCCTCTCTGACAGGATGATAAAAGCCTGCTGGAGTCCATAGCATCTATGCCGCAGTGTGTTCTTGGCAACTTGGCTGTCACGCTCAAAGCATCCAAAGTGCCTCAACGTGATCAAAGGGAGTTTCAGACTGAACCCCAATCTCACACTCCTCATCGTTCGCTCTCTCTCTGCGCGCACAGCGGCTTTGAAAACCACCTACACACTGCCTTTTCCCACGTATTTCATTAGCAGATAAACTCCACTGTTTCCAAACTAGTTTTCAGAAATTGTGCCAAAACAATGACACCATTTAATATAAAAAATATTAATTGTATATTTAATAATATATATATATATATATATGCCTGAAACGAATCTAGCTGTTGGGGTGGGAGGACACGAAGCAGATTAAACTCCTCAGCTTTGTGTGATTATAGCTCCGTCAGCCCACGCCGCTGTGGTGGAATAATGGAACTGGACACGAGAAGCTGACAGGAGCTTGTTCTGTACCCCGTAGAGCTTTAATGGTTTCCACAGATGTGCAAGACATGAATTAATTTTCGGCACGTTCTCATAACAATCATACACACTCGGTCAGAATTACTCTGTAGCATTTATTTATTTTTTTAATTTTTGGTAAATCTGTCAAAATGCTATGATTGGCTCCTTTGTTGTCGACTGAAGTTTTATTACGTCACATGTTTAGTCACTGATTTTATATGTACAGTGACCTTATGTGCTGTAATATGTTATGTATATGCGTTTTAATTTACCTTTATCCATGATTACATGTTTCCTGAGCATTTGAGACCTCTATAAAGTAAGCACCACCATTTCCTGCCAGATTAATGGGGTTTATTTCGAATCTTCTTTATTATTTCAAAAGCAAAATGCAAGCTTCAGACACAGTGACATTTGGTTCATTCGAGCGCTCCTCTGCCTGTTTTGCATAATTACTGTACCATTCAAATCTCTGTGCTCTGATAGGGTCAGGTAGCGTTTCAGCACCTGTGATCGCATCCATGCAATTAACGTTCTGCTAAATTCTCCTCAGAAGCATTTCCTTATCTTTTGCTTTTAAGGTCATGAAGATGAAATACGGTGCATCAGAAAGTGCTGTGATTTTTCATACGATCAATAAACGAAAGTAATCTTCCGCCTGCGGCACCAGGTGTAGAAACTCGTACTGCTGGGACATCAACCTTTATAATCTGTCTGCAACAAAACCCATCCTGAGATGTTCTTTGACCTTTTTTTAACAAAACTTCTGCAAAACTACGAAGAAAACGACAACATTTGCACTTGTAGAGCTTACAGTGTAGCATCCGCAGAGTGCTGTTTCATGATGTGTGAAACTAATGGAGCTGATCACATGACCTGCTCTCAGTTTGACCCAGGAATCCCCATCAGCGCTTTGCCGTAATACCAGCGGCTCCATCTGCCACCGCCTCTGATTAACAGCACAGATCTGATGCAAATGCCAGACTGCTCGATAAACAGGAAGTCAGGGAGCTGAGAGGCTTTAAGGTCCACATGAATTTAAACGACTAATAATATTGCATCCACTTTTGAATCACATCGTGAATTTCATTAAAGGGGCCTTTTTGAAGACTTTAGTAGAAATGTTAGACCCCTCCAGACTAGCACTACCTATACTTTCAAAACTGTATAATGTCCTGTATTAAATAATGCATATACTAAAATAATAAGTGTTTATTTAATAATTAATAAATCAAAACCTAAACAATTGAGCAAAAAAAAATAAATAAAATTGGATTGCTTTTTGTCTAGGACTACTTCACTAGACGCTTTTAACCACAAATATTTGGCAACCCAAGGCTTCCTCACGCAAGGACTATGAAAGCTGGTTCACATTTGCAGCACATTTGTCCATGGTAACACTTTTCAGATAGAAACATGATATAAATTAGATTTCGACGAATGACGAAAGAGATTTACAGATGCTCAGGAAAGATGGTTAGAGATGCGTCTCTTAAACTGACGCAGAGCCTTTGAAGTGCTACTGTCCCAGATCACTCCAAATTACTATTTACTTTATTTAAAAACAATAAATAAATAAATAGGTTATTTTTGCATTTTGGGGCATTTTGGCACAAACAAAGTTCATCGATCGGTTTTATCAGATACAGCTCTACGCTATAGGGTAGATGCCCACCACACATTGTGTCGGATATTATCTCCTCATGCTATCGTTAGCATCTTTAAAGTGCTTTTGACTATTCAAACCCAATGTGTTGCTTATATGCATCGACTCTTTGCCCATTGGTTTGGACCCTTCGCTTAGCTTGTTCAACCCAATTGTTCTGAAATGTTCCACAGACCTCCTCCCTACCAAAACATTTTGCCCCTTGGTTTGCATAACATGGGCTGAAAAGGAGAGCCAAAGGCTTCCTGGCTCCTGAAACGTAGTTCTCTTTAATGTCGACATTCAAATTTCTTCTCTTTAAACTTGAAACTAAAGAGTAAAAACAGATCAAATTCTCTTCAGATGATTCCTCACTTGCCTCAAGGCATGTAAACAGTGCTCTCTTCAGCCAGACTTTCCAAAATAAGAGTCTACGAGTCGTTACACTGGAAGCTTCAGCTGGTGCGTCAGATATCTCTGACATCCATCTCATCTCAATGGGGCTTTGTTCTCAAGCCTCCTCTTCACAACACAAATCAGACAAGTGTCACCACAGGCAAATGAACATGTCAGAGCAGCACAGCTTGCATTTGACCTGAAAACACTGAAAATCTACGTTGTTTTTTATATATCTGTATTCACGAGTTCACCACCAGGACCTGTCTTGTAGTTGAGCATAGGGTGGGGAGTATGATCACCCCCCAGTGAGGAGTTGAAGTGGTTTAAATATATTTGCATGCTGTGTGACTGGTTTAAATATCAGTGTGCTTGAAGAAATGACTGGGGCCAGCTGATAATTCCTCCCGAAACTTGTTTATAACGTCACTTATGAACTATCTGCAAAAACATAAAAGTTCAAGCAATTAAAGGCACCCTCTCAAATATTTCATATCCATCTTCATCTGAGACAATTGGGAAAATTTGTGAATTTAGATCTGGCCATTTTAGCATTAGCTTAGCATACCTCATTGAACTCACTTAGACCAGCAGCATTTCAGTAAGAGTTTCCGCATTAAAACCATATTTAAAACTTGACTCTTTCAGAGTTTCATCTTGTTGTAGTACATGAGAGGAAAGATCAGGACAGACATTAAAGCACTCTGCAACTGTTGCTCAGAATACACAAATAACAGCCAATGAGCCGCCTCAGTCTGTCACCGTGTGCCGCTTCTAAAATAAGATACAAAGACATTACACACACCCACCGCTGCCTGCTCCGACACTTGTGACTTATTACACAATTCACAGGCTCTGCTGAGATTGAGCTAAATGATTCATTATTATTTATTTACATTGAATACGTGTGAAAATTCACATCGATGTTTGTTTATTTGAGCATCATCTGTGACCTGCCTCCACTGCAAGGCAACATCTGGTGCAAGCCTCTTTTTTTCAAAGCTTTTCATTTGGTCTTTTTGGAACCTTTAAGTTCTATGACGGAACTGAGCCGAGCTGACCCGGGACGAGCCAGAGTAACGTTCTTTTATACACCGGCGGTGACAACATTGTTTTCCCAAACGATAAGCTGCCAATGAACGCTTTCACATAAACAAAACTATAAAGTAAGTGTATCAGACACACTGTTGAGGTTTACAATTACTTTTCGACGCGCAAATTTGGTAAAAATTTTTCCTCCTATGCTTTCTGCAAAAATGGTAGAGAAAGGTAAAAAAGGATTCAGGAAAGTTATTTAACAGAAAAATACCAAATGTCATTTTACGGTAGAAGTAACTAAACAAATACAGTTTGCTTCTCGGTGTAATTTTACAACTAAAACAATGTAAAACAGAACCAGATCTTTTGCTCTAGCTTGGTTTAATCCATTTTGAAATGCAGACAGTTTTATCCCGAAACAATCGTACGATCAAAAATAAAATTGAGCTCACATTGTGTCTATTACACAAACACACTGCCTCGGGAATCGCAATGAGTTGAAATTTTTTGCATTTCCTTGATGCGATTTCAAGTGGGTTTGGTCCTTCTGTGGTTCCGTGGGTGGGCAAACGTCATTCTTCATACAAACAGTCAGGCTCTGCTCAGGATCAGTATGTTCAGAGAAATTTGTAGATTTTTTTTTTTTGATGTGCGTTCCTTAAACAAGTTCCAGTGTGCAAGGCTTGTGGAACTAAAAATGTTCTGAAATGTTTTAGCTGCAAACATGCAGTCAAAGTTTTGGACTTAGACACTTTATGATAGTTTCAAATACTTTTAAAGGGCCTTAATTTTACCAAAAATTTATTTATCAACTTGTAATGCCTTTCAAAACTCAGCAGAGGGCTTTTCGAACATTTCTTTAATAACAAAGATACTCCTTCGCTGCAGGGATCCAACAAGAACACACTCTAAACAAGTAATGGCTAATTAAACTGGTTGTCAGTGAATGCCGTTGTCGAATATTTGGGCTGCTCAATCCACAGGATGCACGAAAAAGAAAAGATGCACACAGATACGCAGCCACTCGTGCAATGGAGGCTACAGAAGCGTCTGTTGGAAAAAGCGCGCACCCCCAAGTCTTCCCAAAGTGTGGGAGCATTTTACATTAAACAATACATTCAACAATAATACTTTATTGTTATTCTCTTTTTTAACTTTTCTCTACTTTCTATTTTCTCTATTCTCAAATTTAGTTAAATATTTTGACAATCCAAATATTTTACCAAAGTAGTCTGATATTTAAAAAGCAGAGGCACATTTTGCTCAATTTTTAAATTTTGGGTTACATTTTTCACTTTTTTAAATATAAAAAGCAAAACAGCTGCTAGACTCCCCTGAGGCTACTGCACCACTGTTGATTTTCTCATTTGGCTCCTCCCAAGCTCACCTCCATGTTCTCCTTGAAATCTAGTTCTGAGTTGAGCTGAATTTCTTCCAGTTTTCTCAAATAGGGCTTTCCTCAGATTCCTGCACACTCTTGCCTTTCCATACCATTTCCTTATTTTGGAAAACAAACAACTACTGCATCTTGGTTCTCTTTTGATCCACGGCAAACAATCCAGAAGCGTAAGATATGGTGTTACTCTACATCAGATTAATCTCTAAATATAGCGTCAGCTCAGATCTGAAGCCAAACAGTCCTTCTTTTGTGCCCCTGTCAACAGACCCGCTTGCTGCCACAGGGATTGCCCAGATAAAAGAAGATTGCGGTCGGCTAACCTCGTGATATTGTTCGCTGTGTGTTCACTCATAGCTGGGGTTATATTAGTGGAGAAAACCATTGAAGGGAAGGGATTCCAGACAGTTACTGTTTGCTTTAAAACTATATAACTTGAAATCAAAGCCAGATTTGCAAATATGCAGATGAGCGTTTTCTAATCGGCAGAGCTGTTGCTGATGAGGTTTCCTGAGAACACAATCGCAGTCGAACGAACTTCCTGAAGGAGCACTGGCCCCAAACAGCCATTTCGTTTCCTTCTCCTGAGACTGGGAGTAACCCACACATATTAAATACCGTTGTGCTCAGCGGAAACTCCTCTAAAAACGTATCTAATTCAATTTCATATCCGTTAACCACAGCTCGAACGCCATGCAAATAAACAACATATCCGGAGTATAATTCATGACCAAGTTTTTGTTTATGTGCGATATGTATCCACAATATAAACGGAAACACCAAAACCATGGCATCAAATGAAAGCTAACAACCAGCTGAATCCAGCGATATGCAACTCATTTACATTGCATGAAGTATTTCAGAGCAGGGAGCGAAAGTTCCCCGAAAAAACGCCAGCAAAAACCAAGCAAGCATGTAAATTTTGCCTTACCTTTGCTGTTTTTTCAACAAAAAGTTATTTCCATAGCGATAAAAGTCCGTTTGTTGTTAAGTCCGGTCAATAGCTTCGCGGAAACTCCATTTTGGCTCTTTTCTGTAGCTCTGTGGTCGCATAACATCACCAAATATGGAAACACTCGCCGTGCGTAAGAGCACGTCTCTCCACACTCCGCGTCGTGTGATTCGTCGGGATCCTGTCTGTCTCAAATATCTGGATATCATTGGCTTCTACAGATTCAAAGCTTTTCAACGATGTATAGAGCTCCCGGATTGGAGCGACGGTCGAGGGGTGGGTGCACGGGGAAGTTACAAGGTTGGAAGCGGAATAAACAGAAGCTTATGCATGGCGCATGGAGACAGCTAAAGGGGTGTCAACACCCCTGCCCCCCCCTTAGCATTTCTTTAGGAGTTTTTTTGCCGAAATCATGTCCCGTAAGCAAGAAAAGAAGACCATGAACATAGTGGAAGCTTTGGACAAGATTTTTTCCATATTTCAATTATTGTGCCAACATGGATTACGCCTGAACTTTGTTCAACCAAAACCTTTACAGAATATTAGTTTCTTGTAGTATGAACACCAAACATGCTACAGATGTCCTTGACATGTAGTTGTTACAATTGATTGTGTTTATTTGCTTCGTTACAAGTAAAATAAGGAGATATTGGAGGAAACGTGGTTTTTTTTTAGGCGGAGTTCATTTTTTGGCCAATTCAACATCAATTACTCTTACCCAGTGTTCTTGACTGTCAAAATAACTCATCCACACCACTCCCCAAGAACCTATCTTCATTTTCGGACTTTTGGAAAATTGGCCTTAGGGCTTAAGAGGTTAATGCACAGTTTGAATGTTTTTTTTAGGCCCAAAAACGGCACAAGATGTAAAAGTGGTAAACATTTTTTTAACAGTGTTTGCTAAAATTGCACCAAATCTTCTGCGGAATGAACAATCTCTGGCACAGATCTTTCAGTGAAAACCTCCAAACGTACAACTGAGCACAAGTTCAACGTTTGAAAAGAGCTTCTGTTGCTCTAGAATAAGACGGTAACCAGACTCTAGACACGGGCTGCAAGAGACTCACTCTTTGGAATAATTGGGAAACGGATAGAAGCCAGGTCACGCTTTCAGTCCAAACACAATCTTGTTTTCCTCCTATTGGTTGAGGGAAAGGGCCGTGCCTACACTGCTCTCTCTCTCGCTCCCTCATGCTGCGGTCGCTGTCAAACCCATCATCCTCCCGCCGAAAATGAGGTCACACGGAAAAAACGAAAAAGTAAAGCTATAAATAATCCAAGGCTACCGCAGTGAGTGCATTCAGAGAACAAGATCTTTTCGGGGCACTGCAGAGAAACACACATCTTCAGGCAGATGAGAACATCTGAAGCCTTTTAGATGCTCCCCGCAGCTGCTATCATTACATAAAAACAAAACAATGAAAACAAATCAAAAGTAAAATCTGTAAACGTTCTATATTACACGCACAACTTGTGCCGGGATCAATTATGAACTTTAAACTTTGGCCTTTTGATTTTTTAAGTAGATACAGCCATCCAAACTGGTCTGGTTTGGATTTCTACATCTTTTCAGACTGGTACCATTAAAGGAATTCTGTAAAATAGCAAGGAATGCTGGGACACTTTCACCCAACTTATCCTGGGGTCAAATTTGGTAAAACTGAGAACTCATAGTAAGCTCAAACTCACCACAGCTCATCATTCTGTGCAAAGGCATGCCAATTACTGTGCAAAAGTATTTGAGCCCCAGGCTCTAGACGGCATTTAAAAAAAGTACACACGTCACAAAAAAAAGTAGAAACCTACTATTTTTATGACATCACTGAAGGCTGCCTAGCAACCAAACTGTTTACCCTAGCAACAAAACTCTCTTTCTCAGCTTTGGTAAATGATAAAGACGTGGGGGTAGGTTTAAATAACGCATAGTGACAACATTATATTATTTAACTGTTCCCTCCACAGCAACCAGGCTGTTTACAATAGCAACCAATTTGGATAACGATACATTTCAAGGTTAGGGCACATGATTAGAGTAAGAGCTTAATTTGGTTAAATTAAAATTATATTAATTTAAAAATCATTCATTCATTTTCCAACCCACTTATTTCCTTTAGGGTTCACGGGGGTCTGCTGGTGCCTATCTCCAGCACACATTGGGCGGAGTTACACCGTGGACAGGTCGCCAGTCCATCGCAGGGAAACATTCACTCCCACATTGACTCCCACATTCACTCCTAAGAGGACTTTAGATTC
This sequence comes from Danionella cerebrum, assembly GCA_007224835.1. Lineage (NCBI taxonomy): Eukaryota > Metazoa > Chordata > Actinopteri > Cypriniformes > Danionidae > Danionella > Danionella cerebrum. Next base: position 186,528 of record SRMA01027317.1, read on the forward strand.
TTCTCAAGATTCTTTAGATTCTTTTCAAACTCAATATTATAGAAAACTTCAAATGAATTTGAATTGTAGAGAACTATGTTTTACAACATTCCCTGATTTCCGCTCTCTCTCTCTCTCTCTCTCGCTCTCTCTCGCTCTCTCTCGCTCTCTCTCGCTCTCTCTCTCTCTCTCTCTCTCTCTCTCTAAGATGAAAGCCTCAGAATGAGGACAGAACAGCCTGCCAAATAACATTTTTCTGAAGCTGGAGGCAAGCGGCCAAGAAAAAAAGAGTTTTAAAGAAAAAGGAAGGGCACGCGTGCATTACATTTATTACACGATTCTCTCTCTCTCTCTCTCTCTCTCTCTACAAAACTTTTATTCTAAAAAAAATAACCCACTCTTAAGCTCCAAACAGATAATTTTACTAAAGCAACATCTGAAATAATAACAAACTTCTATGATTTAAGGCATAATTTTACCATGTGTTATAATTGTAAAATAACTATATATTTCAAAACAATACTTGCTAGTGACTCCCTCATGTCAACAACCTATTTTCACAGTGCAAAAAAAGAGGACAGTTATTGGCCGGCAAACAGCATTTCCTATGACAAAAAAAAGACAGCAGTGTGAGAGACAGGAAACTTATTAAACGGAACGTAATATTGATATATTGTAAATATGAGCTGTAAACTATGTTTTGATGCACAGTTATGTCACACGCATCTGAATTTGTAAAGGTTCTGTGATTGATCTGTACAGGTCACACAGATCTAACTACTAACCCTAACTTCGGGACTCAAGTCTTCGAGACTAAAGGGCCTTCGATGGAAAAGGAATGGTCGCGGTTTCTCCAAACTCTGTTGTATATTCAGCTCCTTTTCCGTTGTGTGTTTATACAGCAGTGCGTTTGAGCGTTTGATTCGATTATGAAATAATTGCCTTTCATATCGTTAATTCCGATCATTCTCAATGTGTAAAGGCCTTTAATGAATATTGCATAATTAAAATATGCTACAGTGGTCGTTTTCCTGTGCTCCAATTTTTTTCTATTAATTTATACTTTTTTATACTTTTTTTTTTTAGAAATGCCTGAACTAATCATGACACATTTTTAGGCGCTAAAACCCAACCCTAGTCCACAACATCTGAAATGGCAAATTGATGTTTTATATACAATAATCGTTTAGGAAATAAATCACTTAGTTTACATCTTCAACCATTATGTTCAAAAGAATGATCCTTCTCTCGAAATGTATTATTTGAACTTTAAAAATTCTTTAACTAACAGAAAACATTATAATCATAACTCTTAACAATTAAAAAAAATAAAATCAATCCTGTTACCTATTCAGTGGTATATGCTACTATAACTTAAAGTATTTCATTCTTAACGAAACACTCCAGAGTTTTTAAAGGGATCTCTATAAAAGAGATGTCGAAACATGTTACTAAATAAATTGTTGACTCAAAAATAATGTTCTTCTAGCAATTAATGTGAAAAACTCAAGTGTTTTGGCCTCACCACCTCAGTTCTGTCTGAATGCATCCAATTCGTTCAGATTGATGGCTAACAACAATGGGCTGCACATCGTGTTTTTATTTATTTGTGCACTCCACGGCCTAAGATATGCAGATTATAAGCTTATAACTCATCCACTGTGATCGATTAACCAGTGATTGAAACTAAATCAAGGCATTCCAAACCTGTCGATCAGTCTCAACACAATTGACTGGTTTCCATTATTCAAAAAGTCACCCCAAAGCTTAGTTGACGAAGAGAACATATGGCTCACCGAGATCACCGAAGAAAGTCATCCCCGGATTCGTAGACTCCCAGGGATTCTCTCGTTTGGAGAACTACGAAGTCACCAGTGGCACTACAGAACGGTAAAGTGCCGATGCATCAGATGAAAGAAGAAGGAAGCTGTGATGCAATCGCTCTTACATCAGGCTTCCACTTGCATAACAGGGAGCTACAACAGTGGCCTTGATCTAAAGCTGACCCGAACACCTGCTGACCTCAAGAGGCACCTGAGCACCGGAGCGCTTGGAACTGTAGGTCCTCTGATAAGCTTTTAATGTTCTTATCTTAACAACCACAAAACAAGGCGAGCGGGTTCAGTATACCAGCGCTAGTGTGCCAGGGTACAGTTGGTATTAGATCTGCGATTAGTCTCTCACCTAACAGAGGCCTAGACGTGCTTTAAGTGAACTGGAAGAAGAGAGTCTCCTGAATGTAAAGATGCCTCTTCAAAATGTAATTTAAGAGAGAGGGATCTCAGGTCAGATCTCGTAATAAAATAGTCAGTTATTGAAAAATAAAATGACTTCAAATGAGAGTGTACGAGGCTGAAAATCGACCATAAAATGTATTTAGGATAAATCAATCTGCAGATAACAGCAAGAAAATGTTTAAAACAAATTATAACTTTATAATTAAATAATATTAATAATAATACCTCTGTAATAATATAAAATGATGCAATAATAATAATAGCACTGATGCATTTCGCTCTAACTGTTATTTTGTTTTAAGTGCACAGTTATTTTATTAATAACTAGATGGCTAAACTTTCATTTGATGCTGGCTTGTGTGAGTGGCATTTAAAACTATTTTTAAACCTTGGCGATGTCACGCAAGTAACGTAAGCCAACCCCTTAGCTTTTCCTAAGCTGAGACAGAGATACGCCATATCGGTTGCTATGGTTAACAGTCTGGTTGCTATGGGTAAAAAAAAAAAATCAAATTAATGAAAAAAAAAATCTTTACCTGGGCCTTCAAGGATCGTACATTAGAGGGTTTATGACTCAATAAAGACCCGCCGGACTCCCTGAGAGTAAACGCTTCTGACAGAACTTTGAGATGTGAGTTTTGAGGCTCGTCTTTACGACCAACGCTAGAAAAGTTGCGATGTGGACTTTACAGCAAGTAAACATTGTTATCTGTGCCCTTTACCCCTTTATCAGTGACACACTTCAGTCAATCACTGTTGTGCAAACGCAGTCTGATTCATAAAGGCTTCAAGGAATTCCAGACAGACTTAAGGGAAGTCTCTCTATAAATAACCTGCACCAGACGAGCACCACCTGCCAGCGACGAGATGCAAGCCTGACCCCCACATCTTTAATATCTGTCATGCACTGCTCTGATAAAAACATGAGAGTTATGCAACCAGCCCTGCGCTTGCCACATTATACACACAGACGGTAAGCCACAGAGGTCTCACTTCCTGCCACACAACAGGAAGACAACTGAGAAAGAAACAGAAGTATTACGACACAGAGAAACCTTTGTGGGGATAGAGCGGGTTTTTTTTCTTTACTGTACGTCTTACCGGAGGGTCTTTGTACGGAGATGAGCATTAGAGGCTTTACTGAGCCCAGACACTCTTACATAGAGCTCACGGTTACACCGAAGCCATAGATGTTTTCCTACTGTGACACAGCTTTGCCTCATCTCTGCAAACTATGCCTTGTGAGCAAAGTGACTTGATTCCAAGGAGGTCACAAGACTGCAATAATTATTTTTTTATTATTATTATTATTTCTTGGGTCTAAATACACAGAGAAGAAGTCATAATGTGGTCTATAGCTTTGTAACTCCTCCCCACTGATGTTATTTCCAGTCAGAACATGTTTCGACCAGTACATTTCTGAATCGCCGACAGCTCCGGATGTTTAGCACGTCAAACATCTCACCAGCAGCCGCAAATCTCAGATTACATCTTTTATTGTTCTCGCAATGGTCAACCAACTGAGAGAGAGACAGCGACGTGATTGGTCCTTCGAAACGACATCATTCACTCTCATCCAATCAAACACATGAGGAAGCATTTACATCGGAAACAGAAACAATACCCCAGGGCTTGTAACCCCACCGACAGATGTCGCAGATGTCGCAGATGTCGCACGTTACTCTGTCGTCCACTCCATAACCGGTTCATTCAAAAATAAATGGCTTGGATCGATTCAAGAGAGTTGTCATGTTTCCATCCGAAGATGCAAATTAAATGTAGGGCAGTGCAATTAATCACAATCACAAAAAAGAAAATCGTGATTTAAACACATGGAATTTCTAAACCACATAAGGCTGCAATTTTATCCGTTCATTTATTTAGCTTTTTACTCAGAATATATTCTTGTGCGCATGATTTTAATATGTAAACCAACCAGAGCTGACACAGCAGGCGATTACAGCGAAGCAGAGCGGGAGAAAGATGTTAACCAATCAGAGATCACCTTGCACACAACCAATCTTTATATTCCTGCCACCAGCTCACGTTCGGAGAGAGTGTTTAGTACTGGGAGTTCGTACTGAAAACCAGAAATGAAGGACATGCTAGTTTTCCACCGGAACAGATCCACCTGGAGATGTTCCGGTGCCCCCTGGACCTCTGCCCACCAGCTCCACTCTTCTTCCCATACTCATCCCGAGACTCCTGGAGGCACTGCCCACCAGCTCCTCACCCTAACAACCAGATTCACCTGGAGATGTTCCAGTGCCCCTGGACCTACACCTAACACAGTCATCATCTGTTTATACTATATTATCTGTTTATGTTTATATTATTATAGGGTATATATTTATTATATTATCATAAAGGGTTTCCCTTTTAAGTCCGGTTGCTCTCAAGGTTTCTTCCAAAAAGGGAGTTTTTCCTTGCCACAGTCGCCCCAGGCTTGCTCATCAGGGACATATACACCACTTATTACTTCATTTTTTCACTTTGTTGAGTTTAAACTTGTTGGTTTATTGTAAAGCTGCTTTGAGACAATGTCTGTTGTGAAAAGCGCTATATAAATTAAACGAACTTGAACTTGTTAGTTTTAATTTATTGTTATGACTAGATTCAGGTTAGTTAATCCTTGTTTTTTTCATGTTGTCTGTTTTTAAGACAGTTTTAGGATGTATGTATGTACCTTTCTAGTTGCCAAAATCACAAATAAAAATTGCGATATAAAAACAAACAAACAAACAAAAAAAGAAAATCGCAATATCAGTCTTTTTATATTATTGTTTCAGTTGTTTTGGTTGCAGCTCTGCTCTCACTCTTCTTTGCGATACTCAACCGAAAAGCTCTGCCACCTTGCGGCGGAAAAGTAACAATAAGAAAAGGAAAGAAGATCCAAAAGTAAATCTTGACATAAACATAAACTGCAACAAAGACCATAAAATTGTGCTCCTGAGATCAACAATGCTAATCAAAAGCGAATGTGCAGAGGGGGTTTTGCTGAAGTCATATTCGACTCCCACTCATCAGCCGGGGGTTTTTAACTCCGAGAGAGACGCCCGAGCCATCCCTACACACGCCGCCATCTCTGATTGGTGCCATTAAGCAGCCAGCTGTGCTACTGGCAGTGAATGATCATCAGTGTATTCCTCCATCTCACCGCACCACCACTCTCTACCTCTTCTCTCACACGCCGTCTCGACACGGATGACACTTTGTCCTCTGCTCCGCCCGCATGCAATCCAACAGAGCTGGCAAACTCAGCGTCCAGAAAGCAGCACATGGCACAGACGGATACACGACACTAGTGCAGGAGAGCAAGTATTTCCCCTCAGGGTTATTTTTACAGCCAGTTAGAGAGAGAGAGAGAGAGAGAGAGAGAGAGAGACAGAGAGAGAGTGACAGAGAGACAGAGAGAGAGAGAAAGAGAAAGAGAAAGAGAAAGAGAGAAAAAGAGAGGGAGAGAGAGACAGCAGAAGCAAAGGTCAGAGGCAGTCGAGCGTCTAGCCGCAGCAGCTCCTTCATGAGTAACAGAAAACTTTGTGGATTTTTAGACGGTAAGATTAATGCGGAGCTGTACAGTTCCTGCTTAAATTTCGCTCTCTTTGACAAACGAAACATACAGCAAAGTGAACGTGGAGCGCAAACAGCTCATTCAATGAACACCGATCTCCAAATACAGACAGAGATTTCGTCTAACACAGCTTCTCGTCGTGTTTTAATCTGCTGATCACAGTAGTCATACGCATCCCAGTATGAAAAGCGCCACCACAAGGACAGGAGATGTACTCTTGCAGTTTCAGATTACACAGATTCCCTTAAATCTCTGCTAACGCCAGCAAGTTTTTAGTTTATTTACCTTAAATGCCTGTAAAATGTACCACAGAGCGAGATATTACTTTTTGCAAACAAAACTGGTTGAGTTTCTTAGACTCGAGTTCTCTTGCACGAGTAAAAATGTAATAAAGTAAGCAGCGGACAGAGAACACAAGCTCAGCTCATCCAAGAACATTAAGGAATTCATATGAAAACTAGGGCTGGGCGATAAAAAGAAAACCACATCTATTGCGGTAGACACATGATCGATATCAATCCAAATGTGTTTGATAAAATGTTTGATATTTTAGAAGATAACGGAGGCTTGAAGCAAGTTTGGTTGCATTAAAAAAGGCACTCGCTCTCTGGTAACTTAGCAGTAACGCAGGGAGTGCCAATCGTGTTACAATCATTTTGGTTGCGCCATATCATTTTATTTTAATTATTTTCCTCTGTCATTTAATTTTCCTCTTTACCAGAGGAAGGTTAAGTTTATTATACAATGTTTTAACGTAATCTATTTATTCCTGGTCCTTATTTTAAATGGGTCAAAGATATCGATATCGACCGATTGCAGGGATAATATTCTGATACAGTTTCCAGGCACATCGTCCAGCCCTGCTCAAAACTCAAGAAAATTATTTTGTTTTGGGGGAATTATAACTCTTATGTGCATATCGCCATCTACTGCACAGTGTGTAAAGTAACTGTTATTACTGTTATTATTATTATTATATAGCTACTAGTGCTGCCAAAATTAGCGCATTAACACATGCAATTAATTTGGAATATTTACAGTGTTAAAAAACTATGCAAGTAACGTGTTTGCAGTTTTTTGCATTGCCGTGAGTTCAACATGCAAAGGAGCATGGATAAGACCAAGGAAGGATTTTTTTTGTTGTGTGTTTACTTCCGTCTTGGTCAAATGGATAAATACTATGGAGTTACTGAAATGATAAATTATACGGATTATTAATATAGTGAAGTTTCTTTTTGTAATAATATTACTTGTTTTATGATCAGTAAACTACAATAAATATGTCTTTCAAACCAATAGTTGATTTAAATGTCGTTTACATCAGAAAATCTGTGTTACAAACTAAACTAAAAACTCAATAATTCAAAAATCTGATTTTAAATTTAAATAGTGTCTTTTTCTTGGATTTAGATTGACAGCAATAATAGCTACACTTCAAAAGCAAACAAACTTATTTGCACACAACAGTGTTTCCCTTACCATTATATTAGGGGGGTGCCC
>SRMA01027317.1:204204-360237 GCA_007224835.1 Danionella cerebrum
TTTATATATAGCCATATATGTATATCCACAAGGTTATCCATCAAAAAATTATTCTGATTTGACCAATCCAGGCACAGTTAGGACTGCCCACATAATTAGCATATGTAGAATAAAATAAAATAAAAACTATGGATCAAATATAAAAATAAGGAAATACATTTAAAAAGATGCGTTGAAATGTAGACATAAATTATTTGTAATTCAACATGAAATTGATTTTAAAATCTTTTTTTCATTCATTAATTTTCCAACCCTTTTGGGGTCACAGGGGTCTTCCGGTGCACATTGGGTGAGAGGTGGGGGTAGACCCTGGACAGGTCGCCAGTCCATCGCAGGGCATCACACACTTGGGTGGCAGTGTGGCTTAGTGGATAGGGTGGTTGACTGGAGATCAAAAGGTCGCTGGTTCTGGTCGCTGGTCGCTAGGAGTCGAAGATGGGATGAGTGTTGAAACTCTCTCCCTCCTGAGACAACCATGACTGTGGTGACCTTGAGCAAGTCACCAGTTACCCACAGCTCCCCGGGCGCCGCAGCCATGGCAGCCCACTGCTCCCGGTGTGTGTTCACGGTGTGTTTATTCACTGCTGTGTGTGTGCACTTGGATGGGTTAAATGCAGAGCACAAATTCCTTGTATGGGTCACTCCATACTTGGTCGTAACGTCACTTTCACTTTCACTTTCACACATTCACACCGAACCTGCCGCATGTTTTTAGGATTGTGGGTGAAACCGGAGTACCCGGAGGAAACTCATGCAAGCACAGGGAGAACATGCAAACTCCTTCCAGGAAAGTCACCGGCGAGCCTCGAACCGACAACCTTCTAACTGGACTGGAACTGAAAGGTTAGAAGGTTGACCGCCTTGATATCTTTTTAATATTTTTTAATTTGAGTAAATTTTAATTTTTTTACTTAATTATCACTTTATTATTTACTCAGTTGATGTCATTTAAATATGTATTTATTTATATTAATATTATGTTTGGTCCTAAAGTCTGTCATGTTATCTTGTGAGAATATAAATATAAATATAAAAAAGACTTTTAACGTAACACTTGTCTGTACTGTGTAAAGCAGCAGAAAAGAAAATGTGTAAAAAGGGAAATAAAAAAGCTGCAATGGATTAAAAAATGAAAAAGTGATTTCGAGAGCAGCGATATTTCTCCAGAAGCAGATATTCTGAGCAAACAACTCGTGCACCTCTCATCTCCGATGGGAAGCAGCTCTGCTTCGGTGTTCAGCAGCTCCAAACGAGTCTCTTACTTCAGCAAACAGCAACAGAACATCAAATATTACTTAAAAAAAAAAAAAACAACACACTTTCCTGACCGGAACTGGAGCTCAGGATGGATGAGCACGAGCACACACCCGCCCTGTCCTAGAACTTCCCTTTCAACTCTTTTATGGAGTGCGCCTGACCCAGATGGCGCTGTGCTGCTGCTCACGTTACATAATCGAACCAGCATGAAACATGAACAATCTCTTCTAAAACCGTCTCCAACCTTCTGTTCCATTCTCTCTCTGCAGAAGATCTTTGATCTGAGAGACATCCAAACATCTCAAATCTTCCCAGACACACAAGGTTTCGAAAGCTCCCCAGCTGCAGCTCAAACGCTGAACTCACCAGAGCTGGCCACTGGATCTGCTTGCCTTTGGTTCCCTGCAGCTGGCTGGCCTCCTTCCTTTTGGCCCAGACTAGCTGATGTTCCAGCAGAAAGATCTGGAAGTCTTCGTAGACCTTGACCCATTCGCGCTTCTCCCACTCCAGGTCATCGAACTCCACGTAAACCTGCATCAGAAGATGGAGAAAGGTTCAGATGTTGCTCACAGAACCAATCAATCGATCACGTTTACAAAAAAAACGTTATATATAAAACGTTTTTATTCATCTCAGAAACGTCTCAAAGGATACAACATCAAACACTTCAAAGCACAAGGTCCAGAGCTTCAGCTCTTGCTGCAGAACCACCGAAACCTTCCTCACAGCAATGGTTTAAAGAGTCACAACAGCCCAGCAGGTGCCGTCACACCACAGAAAAGCCCACAAAAGGGGGCGTGGTCATCCATGAACTAATGAGATGCCAGGGAGCTGATTTGCATGAAACACTACGTGCACAAACCACTGCTCATTTTTACTGTTCTTCAGAGAGCAGTGTTGAACTGGAGGATTTACTCAGATGCTTCTTGCCTTTTGTATTTAGTCTGGTGATCATTATTAACAGCTGGAGCACAATCAATCAATTGCAGATATTGTGGTACAGGAAAAAGGAGCAAAGTCGCACATGATTTCTCTTTAGTACCATTGTTACAGCCAGCAAACCCAGTTATATTTTGCAAACAGCCGCGCGGGAATGAAAAAGATACGATATTGAAGAAAAGCACATTTGCAGGCCATGTCTGGTAGCGACGGACAGAATACACAGAAAGAAAAGGGCATATCTTATTGGATGTCTGTGTAAAACAAGCGAGACAAATGTGTTACACGGTGCCCCCGGCTGCTATGTTCTAATATGTTTGTACTTCGTAGTTATTTAATTTATTTTATTTTATTTCTTCTTACGTATTGTTTCACTTCACTTTCCTTGATTTATTTGTGTTTTGTTTTTTTGTTACGTCTTTCTCGAAAACCAAATGCACACGATCCCCTTCATCAGCTATTCGAAAAATATTCTTTCGAAACGTTTTCGTGTATGAATAAAAACAATGTGTTCACGCATATTAATGTTGTTGTAATACATTCATGAAACCCCTCAGTGATTGGACAGTTTCTCCTATATATTAATAACCAGGTGACAAAATGACCCAAAAACAGAAAATTAAACCTGTTGTTGTTGTTGAAAATAATGTATTTGGTTTAGCAGAAAGTGTCGCGACCCTTTAAAAACCACAACGTGATCACGGCAGAACTGTGGCAAGATGGAGAGACTGTGTTTGGATGCTCTCACAGTATGCAGTGTGAGTTTTTTGCTCCTCTTGCAGCACATTTGTGTGTGTGTGTGATGGGGGGGGGGGTGTTATAGCGTGACCTACTGAAGAGCTACTTTCCAAAAACTAAGCTGCACAGAGGGTTTGGCACCAAGCTTGAACCTGCATTCCAACCGGAGAAACCACTGGACAACATCCATCTGTTGACGAATGCAGCTTGCATAAAAAGCCGCGGGTATAATGTCACTTAAATCGTGGCCAAGCTGCAGGGTATTTACTTTAAAGGGTCTGGTAATCTAATTTATTTTTGGAAAAACCAAGCAAAGTTCTGAGCAGGTTTTAATTTTTGTAAAGCACATGGATCCGAGATGAAAAGGAACATCTGCCCAGTTGTGTATTTGCTCCATTAAGCCTCATATACGTCATCACCTGATGCTTATTTTTGAAGAAACATGATTAGTAACATTGAGGTCCGATACTAGTTCCTCGTTAAAAATACCTCAGTATCCCTTACACCCCAGCAAACACCGCTGCTGCTGCTGCTCACGCTTCCAGGCAGACATAAGTGGGAAAATGTGAGCAGCTATTTTGATTGGCTCACAGGGTCAGCAGGTTGCTGTGGCAACGGGTGCAATAGAAGCTTACAAGAGTGTACTCATATGTGTTAATATAAGAGTAAACTCGGATTAATGTCGAAACTGAGGCCGTGTTCACTCACAAGTGTCTTTAAATCGTAAACTTTTCAATTGAAAATGTAACTTTAGATTCATTTTTCGAAAAAAAAACTCCATCCACAGGAAAACACAACCAAACACAGTGAAGTTCTATAAAGAGCAGACGGTCGAAAAGGTGCAAGAGTGATTGACACTGAGGCGCCTTGATACAGCGCTCTGGGAACAGCTGATTCATTCAGGAATTTCTTCCTGTGCCTTACCCTCCTGCTTGAGGGTGTCAGTGATGGTCTTCTGGACGGAAGTCTTACCCATGATTGTGGTTTTGAGTAATGAACCAGGCTGGGAGTTTTTAAAAGCCTCAGGAATCTTTTGCAGGTGTTTAGAGTTAATTGGTTGATTCAGATGATTAGGTAAACAGCTCGTTAAGAGAACCATTTCATGATATAATAATTTATTTAGATTTTTTTGTAATTTTTTTGAGGGTTTTCATGAGCTGTTTGCCAAAATCATCAATATTAAAACAATAAAAGGCTGGAATTACTTCAGCTGTGTGTAAATGAATCTGAAATATATGAAAGTCTAATGTTTATCAGAACATTACAGAAAATAATGAACTTTATCACAATATGATCATTTTTTAGAAGGACTAAAATGGCAACGATTTCTTTAAACCGTCATGGGAACAATTTTGTTTATTTAGGCCAGTATATTCATTCATTCGTTTATTTATTTTATTCATTTGCTCATTTACTTATGCATATTAATTCATTTATTACTTTTCAAAAAAAATTCTTTAACCGTTTATTCATCATTCTTGAATTAGTTCATCCATCCGTTGGGCAGAATGGGCAGAACTCACTAGGGCGCAGTGTTTTTTTTTTTAATGTACGGTAATACCGTATACCGAGGTTAAATGGGGAGGAAGTTTGCTCAGGGTACTAGGCAGGTCCAAACGTGAATTTGGGTAAAATACCCAGTTCTACGAAACCGGTGCTGCATTCACACATGAAAAAAAACAACAAAAAAACAACAAAACCGTGCAGGAAAATGTTTGCACTAATAATCAAGGGGTCTACCTCAAGTGATCATTACACCTTCTGAATTTTCTGAAACTTTGTCGTTTTTTTACGGAATTGTTTATTGTTAATGAGACATTTGGCTCTTGTTTAAAACATTATATCAAATTATAGATTGACGATTCGAATTCGAGTGGAGTGGACCTATAGAACCAACATTGGGAGAACCCGCATCGTCTTTGCTTACCAATTTTATAAAACGGCGACATACGCTAGAGAAATAATTTATGTTGCTTATGAAACCATAGGGGACTCCTCATGCCTTTGAGATCTGTTGTTTTGCACGAGCGATGGGTGTGTTACAACTTCAGCTACAAAATCATCTAAACCCACTCCTTAAAGACATGAAACCGAACCCACTCATTCTTCATTTATTGGAGTTGAATTGCAATCCTGAGGACTACGGCAAATAAAAAGTACAATTATCCTCTGAACGACTTGGTTCTAGTGCAGGTCACAAAGGGCTAAGCAGTTTTTGACGATCATCGGTTGAGCTCATACTGTATTTCAGATTACAAATGAAATCCTCTTCTTGTTCATCGATTGTCTCTCAAACAATGTTTACCCACTCCATCGTGATGTTGAGATAAGAAGGATTCAACGCAGAGCTTGTTTTGAGACTGTTGTCTTTGATAGAAAATTAAAGAACGTCGTTTCAGACGGCTCTCGATCTTATGGGAACAATGAAATAAACCTATTTCAAGGAATCTGTGCAGTAATGAGCTGCAGCGCACAGATCTAGGGGAATCATCAGCACATTGCACAACCACAGTGCTGAGCAACGTGCCGGAACAGGAGCCCGTTTCATAATGTGCATTCATAGCAGAAATGATTCACGGACCCTGCCTGCCATGCTTTTCTTACCGTGACTGAGGCTGCGAGCCTCTAATGAGGGAGTTTGGACGGGGGGGTGAGTGAAGAACAGACCTGTCAGGACAGATTTCACTTCAGGAACCCCCTTGTTATGTGCAGAGTAAGCTAAAGTAATTGAGTTTAAAACATAGCTTGAAGCCACGTTTTATTCCATTACCCAAATCAACAAGAACCTCGGCGCTGTTTTACAAAGAAGGGGTTTCGCCTCTGGAGCTACACATGACCTGTGACAAAAGGAATGCAGTGCGAAATTCGTTTGCAAAATAAAAACAGAGTTGGGTTTGTTTGTATGAAGTGTCATTTCAGACCGAAATCACACTTTTCTCGATATTTACAGAATTGTGGTTAGTTCAAAAAAAAAAGTCTATAGAGGCTCTTGAAACAGCCTTCTGCCGCTCCTTTGATAAACCCAACCACCATGCATCGTCAGCTTTCAATCTCTCCTTGTAAATAATAATCCTTCATAATACAGAACCGTTGAGGAGGCACCACACGTTTTGTTCATGACCGAGGTTGATACCAAAAGTTTGATCTGTACTAATGGTTCGTAATCAAAATTCAGCTCCAGAGCATGTGAGGGCTTTTGTTTTAGCACACACTCCAGCACTTTTTAGTGTTTCCAGAGATGTACAACCAATCATTTTAAAGTCTATGGCAAAAATCACTAACTAGGATTCAAATTTACAAACTACGCTAACAAAGCAAAAATGCACAACGTGTAGAACGAAACAGTGGAACCCAACTCCCTGCTACTGGTAATACTTCAGGGTCAGACCAGAAAAGGAGAAATTGTAATCGAGCAAAGTGAAGAAACAAGCAAAGGTTTAATGTCCATCTACCAACCAATGATATATTTAAAAACTTAGAAGCTATAACAACGTGACAAAAAAACATGGACATATGAGAATACAATGCTGCGCTAGTACACAACAATGTATGCTTTGTGATTTTTTTTGCCACAATACAAAGCAAATTTCAAATACTGCCTGTAGTTTATCCCAAGTTTAGAGCGTGGATTACCCATTTGACTTTGAGCAATGCATCAGTGTTTGCCAAAAATAACCTAAAACACAGACTTTAAAACAGAAACACTTTCACTTTGCAACCAGTCAACAAAGCCCCTCCTTTCTGACTGTGATCAGCACAGACACAAGTCATTTTAAAGTGTCTGTAATGCCCAAAAACGGTAACTACTCAGCTTACAACAGCCTCTTTGTGTATATGTGTGTAGGCATGTAAAGTCCAGCCTTCATTCCAATAGTCACACACGTGACCGATGTCTGCTGCTCTCCCTTCCCCCTACCAGCTGCCCCCCGCCATCCCATAATCCCCCTCACTGCAGGGGTGGTGGAGGACGACTTCCCTCATTCTCTCTCTCCCTCTCTCTCCCTCTCTCACTCTCTGTGCCTGGGAATGAAACATTAACTTCATATTGTGTTTCTGCTGAACCTTGTTTCTATGTCCAGTCTCTGCTGCTGGCGAGGTGAAAAATTCGCTCTCATTAAAAATTGACGTGGGGTGGGGGGTTGCTTCTCATAATGGTTATCCAAGCTGTGGTACTGGTATCCAAGGACTGCGATACTGGTATTTGTATGCATCTGGCAGAGAACTGATAACCCTCCGGTTGAAAACCGGCAACCCCCTGGTTGAAAACCTGCAATCTTCTGGTTGAAAACAGGCAACCCTCTGTCTGAAAACCACAAACCCTATGGCTAAAACAAACAATTTTCTGGTCAAAAACGGGCAACCCCTGGTTGAAAACCGGCAGACCTCTGGTTGAAAACCTGCAATTCTCTGGTTGAACACCAGCAACCATCTGGTTGAAAACCAGTTGTCAATTAAATTGTTTTATTAAGTGCATAAAAACAAAAATGCTTCTTTTTAAAGTACAAAAATCACTTAAATATAAACAAATAATGGTTAAAATAAATAAAGTAAATAAACAATATACACAAACACAAAACATGTATAAAAAGCATTTAAATAATAAATCGTAAATACAATTAAGCAAGTTAAATTAATCATTACATCAATTAAAACAAAACATTAACGTATGAAATATATTCTTAACCTCTTAAGCCCTGAGGCCTATTTTCCGAAAATCCTATACTTTTACTTTTTAAGGCATTTCTCAGCTTTTACAAGGTCTAAACTGCAAATCTTGGTATCAAAATGAAGATAGGTTCTTGGGGAGTGGTGTGGATGAGTTCATTTGACAGTCAAGAACACTGGGTAAGAGTAATTGATGTTGGAATGGCCAAAAAATGAACTCCGCCTAAAAAAAACCACATGTTTCCTCCAATATCTCCTTATTTTACTTATAACGAAGCAAATAAACACAATCAATTGTAACCACTACATGTCAAGAACATCTGTAGCAAGTTTGGTGTTCATACTACAAGAAACTAATATTCTGTAAAGGTTTTGATTGAACAAAGTTCAGGCGTAATCCATGTTGGCACAGTTTGGCACAGTTTGGCACAATAATTGAAATATGGAAAAAATCTTGTCAAAAGCTTCCGCAATGTTAATGGTTTCCTTTTCTTGCTTACAGGACATGATTTCAGCAAAAAAACTCCTAAAGAAACGCTGTAAAAGGGGGGTGGATGCCCATTTACGCAATCTGCGCGCGCTTTGCGTAACCTCCCATTCACAGGCGCTTTCGACGTTCAAGCTTCCACGTGTCCCTACCCCCCGACCATCTGTCCAATCCGGGAGCTCTATATATCGCCGAAAAGCTCTGAATCTGAAGAAGCCAATGATGACAACCATTTTGAGACTGACTGGATCCGCGACGAATCACAGGACGCACTGCGTGGAGAGATGTGCTCTTACGCACGGCGAGTGTTTCCATATTTGGTGATGTTATGCGAGCGCAGAGCTACAGAAAAGAGCCATAATGGAGTTACTGCGAAGCTATCGACCGGACATAACAAACAGACTTTTATCGCTATGAAAATAACTTTTTGTTGAAAAAACGCCAAAGGTTATTCTCAGGGTTAGTGAGCTATGAGCGAAAATGCAACGCACAAGGGGGCAAGTCCCTGGTACTGGGGACTCTCAGGCTTAAGAGGGTAAATAATCACTTGTATAAATGTTTCTTTGGATTGGACTCTTTTAGTCTTGCTTCTTTGCAACAGTAAGGCAACAGGGGGCACTTCTTTGATTTCAGAACTAGGAAGTAGTTTTATGTTGACAAGCAAGAGATTTCATCACCTTGTGCAACAAATCCTGCAGAATGCCACTTTTTGTTCCTTTCTTCCCATCTGTTGGATGAATCGTAGAAATGCTAAATTAAAAGATTCCGGAGCAGATTGGACTGGTTTAGGTGACCAAACTCAACTCTTCACGGCTAATGATTTGCTGTTTACAAGAAAAGATCGACAGGCATGTGCACGGACAAACTGAACTAATTAAAGTAGCCATAGACACTCTTTGAAAGCAGGAAGGGGTCGCCCAAGATAACAAGCAGAACAAAAGCAGGAAGAGGCTGGGAAGGCTGACAGATGACACCTCCCGACCTGATAACCAGATGGAGGAAGCCTCCACACGTGCCTCTGCTGTGGCCCACAGAAGCCATCGGAGGCCAGGTTTCATGTTTAATCTGATTATAGATCCGCTGCCAGCTGTGCGTGGATGAGTGAGGGTTATGAAGATAAATCTACCAAAAACTGACCATTCTTCTGCCATTATTCCCTCTTGAAAGGGAACTTCCACACCTCAACACAAATGTAGACGTTATCGGGATGTCATTTCTGTTTTGAGGCCACATTCAACTTCTGTGAAGATAATGACAATGATGCTCAGCCTTTTAACCTTTTACCGGAGTGCCCAACGCAGCAATAATTCTTTCATATGCAACCAGAGAACCATCTCAGGGAGCTGTTCTCTTACACAAACGGATGTGCAGAAATCCAATAAAATTCTGAAGAATACATCAAGCATGGCAAAATATTATAATGTCAGCGGGCTCTCGCAGCACTTCAGATGCAGGAGAACATGAATTCATCCATAAATTCACCCCAAACCTCACCTTTTGCTACTAATTCCATTGCTTTTTGGCAAATTAAAATACTTGTGTACATATCGCCATCTACAGTACAGGAATGACCACAGATTGTTCCACTACACTATAAATGTTATTCCCAAAAACGGATTAAGGCCTTAAATACCATGCTCGACGGACCGTAAACTTCAGGCATGTGTTTGATGAGGAATCCCCAATAAAATATTGCAGAAAGCTGAAAAAGTATAAATTTGCATAATACGGCCCCTTTAAGATTTGTATAAATAAAGTTACTAGAGATTGTTTAGCTTCACTGTAATAAATACGTCCATGACAAATGTGTTGTTGCTTGTGTTGTGGAAAAATATTATTAATAAAGATTTTTTTCATTTCTCATTTTACTCACAACAACTTTTTGATCTTGTTTCAGTGGAAAACAAAACATTTATTGGTAAAACCCATTAGCTGCACTTTATGTCCATCCACCTAATGTGCGTAAACTACGATAAAAACACCCCAGCATACAGCGTATTTATGTGTGTGTGACTAGCTGTGACTAATAATGGATCGATTAGGATCATATAAAAACAACCCCCGTTCTCTAGACCTTCACATCAACTGCAACCAAACCTGCCGAAGACTCACCCTGAGACTAAAGTGTTGATTATCAAGAGGCTGAAGAGCAGCTCCACTGCTGATGTGGCGACACCTCCCTTGTGTCTCAGCATCAAAGTACAAAGGGTAAGAACTGGAGACTGGAGGAGTTTTGACAAGCCCAGGTCATGCAGACCCCACAAGACAACTGCTCGAGAAGACGTATGTTGGTTCAAACCTGGTCACCTGAAGTCCATCCATCAACCTGAACAGTTTGTTTCAAAATGGCCTCCAAATGAAAGACGATTGGAAAATTGTGTGGCATCTCACACTTCAGATGAATCTTCTGTAGAATTAAACCACAATCACTGCAGATATCGCCAGAAACCTACTGGAGCCGCACAGATCTGAGATTCACAGAGAAAACAATGAGGTTCATCCAGTATGGTGGTGTGACGTATATTAAAAATATATATTTAATAAAAATAAATAAAAAGCCATCGATTGCACTGCTGTAAATAATGTCTTGGAAACTTTGCGCCTGGATAAACATCTACATTGTGGTTCACTCATTGTCTTTTATTGAAAAACATATTGTAAATTACATCAAAGTTATGTTACTACCAAAAAACTATTGAACCAGTGGCATCCAGTGAACAGAGAAGCCGAAATCGAATTCACGTAATGTGAAGGAACATTTTGATGAAGGCCTCACAGAGAGCGAGGTAAAGAGGAGACGTCTCTAATAGGAACAGTTAGAGGGTCAGTTCTGGTCTGCCCAGTCATGCATAAGCGTGAGGGTTTGTACTGACTCCAAAATCCTGCAGGCAGCAATAGTGTTATATAACGATGTTCAGTCAGCCGCTCGAAGGAATGAGAGGCGGCTAGCTGCTTGCTGAACCCAGCACAACTAGATTAGGGTCTGGAAAAGCATTTAGGCCGGGCCAGGAACGTCCTGGATTTGACCGCTTTATGTAACACTACGGAAATGGCCAAAAATGGAAAATAACAAGACTGCAAAATTCCTAGTTCCTCAACAGTGCTGGCATCCGTCCATTTGTGTCGAGTGGTGGCACAGATGAAATTCCAGGAGATTAAGTGGATGGGGAACCAGAAACAGACCACAACTGACCAACGGGTCTGACCTGCCCCAGTATGGGAGATAATATAGTTGTAGTGGAGTATCTGGCCCAGAGACTATGAAAATAATCAAAAATCATTGAGCAGTTATCACTAATGAGGAGTCAACAACAAGAGCCGGCTCTGTAGCCTGGGAGCAGTCCCCCTCTCTTCTGTTAAATGACGTGATTGGCTAAACGCGTGATGTGAGGAGCTGGGTTACAGCACACCTCCGCACTACTGGGACAGACAGAGATGTCAACTTGAAACAGAAACCACTGAAAGTGAGAGTGAAGTAAGAAAACATTGGGCCACTACACAGCAATAGCATTTGAAACCTGTTGTCATGACGATCTTTGTTCACCCAACCCTCTGTTCTTATGTATATACCGCGCTAATGAAATAAAGAACAAAAATAGCAACCACACAAATTAAAACAGTTCCAATTAAAAGGTAACTACAACATGCATTAAATGGTCTCGAAGCATGTGAGTGGAGTAAAAAAAAATTATGCACCATCTAAAAACATAATTTCTTGACCAAAACATTAAAGCTCATTGGGTGAAATGCGAGGTACACCCCGGACAGAAAAGATATTCAGTGCATGACCCATTTAAAACGTCAAGTCATGGTCCGGAATCCGAGAAACATGTTAAGTGCCCAATACATCGATCACAAAGGTGCTGTAGATCGTCTGTCCTCACTAGGGCTGGGAGATATGGGAGAAACCATCCGCTCTACGGTCTCTTGTCGCTCCGTGTAGAAGCACAGAAACACAGCCGCTCATTTCTCGGATTCTTAAACCCCTCCTTTTTGACGTTGCTAATTGCTAGCATGTGTTTAGTCACACCATACGCAAGGGCACTTTGTCTTTCAAATTGATTGTTTTCTGAAAATGAGTGTATGAGGCTTTACTGGGAGGCTCCGACTGAAGGCCTCTACACACCAATCAGAACTCAGAGATTCGCACGAATCTTCGGAGGCTTCTCAGCAAGGAGCTCTTGCTCCAGGAAATATTGATGCAATGACGTTCCCTGTCTGAAGATGGCATAGCGGTACAACAGGCGCTAACTGCGACAAATGGGGCCAACAGAAAAGAAGAAGAGCAAGAAGACGACAACAGAACACAATCCTGGAAAAAATCCTGGATGAGAGGTTTGTCAAAAAGGTGGAGTAATTTGTGGAGCGCTGTTTCCTTTCTGTGCGAAGTCGTTATGAAAATGTGGGATGAGCGCCACAGAGTGGCTTCTTTACAACCTACTTACATCATCAAAAGAGCCGGCTTTCATTTACCGTTCTCCTTGCGGAAAACAGATCCGATACAGCACTCCGAAACTTTTTTTTTTTTTGTTGGCACCTCTCGTTCGGTCTTATGTGTGATGTCCCGTTGGTGCCCATGGTTTAATATTGAGGCAAAACTTTGCAACGAAAATTCGCCTTTAAATGCAAAAATTCCTGGTGTGACCTATTTTTGTAGGAGCAGGTCGTCTACACGGTTTACAATGCAAGCTGCTTTGTTTTTGTGTCGGATTGAAGGAAAAAAGAAAAAAAAACTAAATATTTCCTGAAAAATTCAGTGACTGATTTCGTTAAGAACACTCCGTTTTCTTTTCTGCATTTGTTTGCAATGTGTCTGCAAAAACATTATTGATGTCTCATCGAGAAAATTAATATCACGATTATTATTGAATAATCCCGAATAAGTCCGAATGTTGTCACTTGATTGATGTATCAGTCAGCCAGTGTGATACAAGCGTATCAAAAAATGCTCCAGTTTATTTCTTTTAAACTGATTCAGAGCAAAGTGAAGGCAAACATCTTTGTTGCAATATGGGTTAGTGTAGAGTTGGAAGATCCTTTGGTCGTTTATAAGTATGTTATAACTGTAGATCAAAAAAACCTCGAAATAAGATCAATTATCTCAAAATGAACCAATACAACTCTCTGTGATGAGAGCTCCGGTATAAAGAATGAGTAGCACCGCTCGAATGGATGAAAAAATATAACGAATGGCAGACATTTTGATATGTAAGAGCTGGTTGCTATGCAACTAACAGAACACGGGCCAGTTTGCCCAGTCTTTATCTTTCTCTTTATTCTGGCTTTCTTTCAAAGGGACAAAGTCTGCTCTGAGCTCCAGGGAACATGGCGATCTGCAGACCTCACCGTGGGTCAGTGAATTTACTGGAATCATAAGAGAAGCTTGCAGCAGACTGCATGAACTCATGCGACCCTCCCAAAGACCGACGGAACCCAATCAGAACGTCCAGATGAACCCAGAACCATTCCACCTTGATTCAGGAGCATCGGGTCATGCTTTCAATAGCTGATGTAATTACTCCACTGCTGTTTATGTTTTATTAGGGGTGCTGACACTACGACACGAAAGAGGGAAAAAAAATAAAAATATATATGTTTTTGAGTTGATTCAAGCTTATAGAGCAGAACAAATGTAATTTCTTTGTAGTTGTGCTCCTCCTTTCTCAGCGTTCTCCACCCTTGTTCAATTTTACACAAGTAAACTACAGATACAATGTATTTACTGGAGTTTAACTCAACTTTACATGTTTTCTTAGTAAAATAATAAAAATCCTTCCATTACCTCCGCTAATCCTCACAAATCTTTAATGCCCTCTAAAGACGAGCTGCATTTGTGACATCACAAACCTTAGAAAGCCACCCAGAAACCTCTGATTGGCCAACATATTGGAATAAAACTATACATAAAATTCCCTAAACAAATAAAAAGACAGAAAACATACAAATAAAAACAATTCTTAACGCAGCTCCTCCTGGACCGCTCGGGCTACAGCCATCAGACTTTGCCAAAACATGCAAACTGGTCTCACATGAGTAGCTATATCTTTTCAGACTGGACCACTAAAGGAATTCTGGGAGAATCGCTGAGAATGCTGGGACCTAACTCCATTGAGATAAAATGGTATCAAACCACGTAAAGCTGTAACTCAAATGGAGAACCTCGAAGCAACTTCAAACTGACAGCACCTGTGGAGGTCATCAGTCTGTGCAAGAGCTTACCAAGTACTGAGCAAAAGTATTGGAACCCTAGGGGTTTCATATTTGCTATTGACTCATAATGGTCAGAAAATGAAAATAAATGGGAGACATCTTACAGTTAGAAACAACTTACATTTCTATGCCGACATCACTGACGGCTCCCTAGCAACCAAACTGTTTAACCTAGCAACCAAACGATGGATACATTGAGGTTGGTTTTTACAACTTATAGTGAAATCATGCAGATATGGGGATTGGTTTAGATCACTTTTTTTGAATAAGGGTCTTTGTGTGGTGTAGCTGACTTCCATAGCAACCAAAAATGCTACCTTGGCAACCATTGTTTTGCTTATAAAATATGTTTAAATGGCAGTTTCGATGTTTGTGTACAAGCCATCTAGTTAGGTCTGTTGTAATAATGAATACAACAGATTTCTTCCACAATGACTGACTTCCAGATGGCGGGAGAGTTGCATCAGCAGTAGCTCAGGATCAGACTAAAAAAAACATCAACTAGCTTTTACAAGGTATGCAACACTGACCAATTAAACTCTAAATAGCCCAAAGATTGGCTTCTAGAATAACGATAAACACAGTTTCATCCATAGATTACATCAGCGTCACACAGAAGAACAAAGAACTGCAAACGCAGTCGTCAACAAGCCCAGTGACATTTACAAAGATGCTTTCATCAATAAATGACTTCTAAAAGCAGTTCTGCACGTCCTCCCGTCGTTTCAGACAGCAGAGTGATTATCATTCAGTGCAGCGTGTTAGTGTGTAAGCTCGAGCGTACGCCGCTGGAAAATCTGCCCCTCACTAACAACAGCAGGACTAGCCTGACTGGCTGGACCCAGACGGCTGCAGTCCAATCACTGCAGGCACAGACGGCGCGCTGCTAGCACAGAGCGCTAACCTCGCATGAACACAAATCTGGCTTTTAAATCACTCGAGCAGACACAGGGAGAAAGAAAGGATGAGAGAGAAGAGACTGAAGGGAAGAGATGAAGATGTGTGAGGCGTATGAGTCACTATATATTCAAAACAGCTGCTAGTGATCATCAATGTCACACAGTGATGAACTGAAACAGAGAAAGCGGTGTAGGAGGCTCAAACTGGGTGATGAACAGTCAATGCAATGGGTTGAGAAAGACAGCTTCTTGTCATGACAGGATTGAGATTAGCAACAAGACACAGGGTAGTTCTTCTGCATCAACAAGGTCTCTCCCAGAGAAAGACTGCTGTTTTGAAGAAGCGCAAAGAAACAGCAAAGTTGAGGATGTCCAACCAAGGAATCTTGTGCAGCACACATCAAGCTAATTCCCCTTTGCTTATTAAACAAACTTTGTATATTTGTGTGAGCTTATAAAAGCTAATTTATTGTTATTCAAATAAAAAAAAATTCTCCACTAAGAATGTTTGCCCTAAAGCCACAACTTTCCGAGATATTGTGAGGAGGTGTTACTCAAGCAGCTTTCAGACTGGTACCACTAAAGGAATTCTGGGACATCGCTGGGAATGCATAGGGTCAAAACTATAACTCAAACTGGGAACCTCACAGAAACTTCAAACTGACCACAATTGTGGAGGCCACCAGAATGCATCATCCACTGTGTGAAAGTAAATGAACCCCAGGCTTTAGAACAGGTTAAAGAATTACCATTGATTTAGAAATGGAAATTGAAAATAAATGGGAAACGGCAACACAAGATGAAGCATAATAAATAAAGGGGGGGGGGGGTTGTCAATGCTAACTATAGCAACCAATCAAAAACTTAATGCCATCACTGATTGTTCCCTAGCAACCAAACTGTTTTCCTTTGCGATCAACTTCCAGAACTCTTATCTCAGCTTTTGCAAATTTATAAAAGACACAGAGATTGCTTTATATACCTTATAGTGACAAAGAGAACACTGAATTAAGTCACTGCCCCCTCCATAGTAACTCCATAGCAACCATTTTGGCATATCACCATCTCAGCTAAAGAAAATCACAGACATGGGAGTTGGTTTAATATTGACATAGGGAACTTTATATGGCGTCACGAACCCAAAATAAATCTACCTTGGCAACCTTTTTACTGTGCACATAAACAATACCAACATCAATTTTTTTTCTATTCTACTGCTTACATGCTGAAGCATTTACACAATGCTTTTGATCATTTTATTTTATCGTTATTGCGAACGTAGAACAAGATCCGTGTGATCTGTATTTGGATTCAAGATTTATAAAGCACTGTGGAGATAGTAACAAAGGATTCCGCAGCTCTTGCCTTGTTAGCATCCTCAAGGTGAGCTAAGAACAAAACGAGTGACGAGGATGATGAAATGAGATGTTAATGCCTCTCAAACTACAGCACGCAGGGACCATCCCTCCGGCGTTGATCCCTTTAATCATAAAAGGGACAAAAATACAACTGAACACTGAAAGCAAACCTGCGCAGCTGCAGATATTGGTGTCCTCGTTTGCCCGGCCTGTCACGGGCCGTCACGTCTTCTCTACATCTGTCACCTACACACAAATGCACACACACACACACACACACTCATGGGCTACACATGGCTCCTTGGAGCCCAGGGGAGAGAGATCGGACAGTTTCTTGTTTACGCTGCTGTTTCATCATCCAGCATCAGTTATCCAGCCGTGGGGCTCAATATTATTGAACCGAGCTGGACAGCTTTGAGTCAAGAAGAATGTGGTGATCTCTCTCGACCGTATCTGGTTTGATCTGTTGCCTCTTCACGTTCACCCTCGGCACCACGAGACCAGAGCATCAGGAGCACGACTGGTCTTCCATGAAAGATATTGAATAAATCTGTAAAGCATTTCGCTGAAGGGTTTCCAAGTTCTCCTCAAGAGCCCATGGGTTTCTTCCAGGAACTCCAGTTTCCTCCCAAAGACAAGCAAAACAGCAGATGACCGACAACGTCCACGGCACGTCAACAATGACCACAAGCGGACCTAATGATGATAATGCTTGCTACCTGGTTGTTGTAGATGTTTGCACCAACAAAACACCAAGTCCTAAACTATAATTATAAGCAGATATAGAAAAATAAACAATTACCCTAATAAAAAAAAAAAAAAACAATAAATATCTCTCAATAAAAATGATGTAAAACACTTCAAATGCCGTACTTATTCCAGGCCAATTTTCTAAGATTTAGCGGGCCATTTTGAGTTTAAAAAATATTATAAAAAATTAAATGGTTTTTAATAAAAGCCCGTTCTAACAAAATTTATGAATGAATATGGTTAAGCTAGCCTGCTAATATACAAATTACCCACCCCCCTTTATTTTGCTAACATATGTGAAATGTTTAAAGTTTAAATAAGCTTCAAACTTCAAAGCAGATGACAATATAGTTAATATGAAGATAATCGACTAGCATGCAAACGCTAACATAGCTTAGAAGAGAAGCTTGTGGCTGAAATTATGGAATTTAATTAAGATGTTCAATACCCCATTAAAAATGAATATTAAACACCAATATAGTGTAGAAACTTTAAAAAAAAAATTAAAAAAATAAAATATATATATATGTGTATATGTATACATGTACAAATATTTACATACACAAGCACTCTGATGCTACAGTGAACAGTTCGGTAATAAAACGCATCACACGCTAGTAAACATATTGGTGACGACGTTAGCATTAAAGCTAACAAGAAAATAGCATGTTCTGACAACATGAGAGCACATTTTCCTGGTTTTGGCATATTTAACAGAACTAAAGTTGTGCATCCACACAAAATATCCGGAATATTTCCTCTCGATACGGTTAGCGAGCAACGTGCTCTTTTCAGATTCCTTACGCTCACTCAAACCTCGACTCGCTACTTCCTGTCAGCAAAGGATGCAGCACAAGAATAACAACAAACACAGCCGCGTGTGGAGAAATTATTATGCAAACGCCGCGCTGTTGTGACCCAAGGCAACATCTGTAGTGAGAGAACGCGTCGTACTTTCTCCAGATTAAAACGATGGCTTTGTTTACCACATTTCCTTTAAAGCCCCACTCGCAGGCATGCTCTTCCTTCCTCCTACATGGCAACAGCGACTGCTCAACGCGGCCGTGCTGCTGAGCTCAGCCGTCAGATAACAGTCTGTCCTTCAGAAGAAACAGAGCCACTCAAACGTGAGACGTGACGTGATGATAGCCCTGCGTAATAAGTGAAACTGATAAGAGCCAGATGTACAACGAGCAGATAAAGATGGTAAAAAGCACTGGTTTGCACTTCATTAGTCCCTTACAGACACTTTCGAACCACAACCAGACATAAAGTTCTGAGTTTTTGAGCACGTTTAACCTCTCAAAAAGCCTCAAAACAATATTACTCTGAGCAAAAACAAATGGGTTATATGCATTTTTGGTACTAGAGCCCTAAAAATCAGTGGTTTCGTGATATTGGGGTCAGATCCACTCCAGAACCTTCACTTTGTTCTGGTGGAACCGATGAGGAGTGGGTGCTTTCATCTTCCATCGATTCTGACCAAGTTTCCTGTGTCTTTGGAGCTCACACATCCCCAGAACATCAGTGACCGCCTCAGTGCTTCACAGTGGGGATGGTGCTCCGTTCATCATGGGACTTGTTGACTCCTCTCCAAATGTAGAGTTTATGGTTGTGGCCCAAAAGAACAGTTTTGTTCTCATCTCTCCAAATAACTTTATTATAGAAGTTTGGAGCTTGTCTCTGAGATGTTTGGCAGATCGTAAGCAGCTACTTTGTGGCATTCGTGTAGTAACGGCTTTCTTCTGGTGACTCGACCATCATGCAACCCATTGTTCTTCAAGCGTCTCCTTATTGTTCTCCTTAAAGCAGCTGCACCACATTTTTTCAGAGAGCCCTGTGTTTCTTCTGAAGTTTTTTATAGGTTTTTCTTTGCATCCCTCACAGTTTTTCTGGCAGTTGTAGCAGAAATGTTTGTTGGTTTCACCAGAATCCCTCACTTTCCACTTCTTCATCAGAGTTTGAACTCTGCAGATCGGCATTCTCATTTCCATGGAGATCTTTTTATCTCCCTTTGTACAGTTCAACTATATTTTCCTCTAGGTCTCTCTCATAATTCAGAAATGTCGGCGCATCACTGGATGAAAGAGGCAAAGGTCAATCAGGAGAAACTCAGAAACCTTTTCTGCACAAAAATTGATTCCAAGCAAACAGGTCGAGGTGATGATGGTTCCCTTCACCAGCCGCTCGAACCCGTCTGTGTCACTTATGTCAACATGCAATAATTTATCTCAATTTAATTTGCAGATAACCTTTCGTTCCCAGGAGGTCAAGATAAGTTTGTTCCCGCTAGATCCTGAAGCAAGAGGGTCAGCAAAGATCAAGACTGCAATATACTTCAGATATACTTTATATTTCCTCAATGCGCGGACCTAGAGCTCTTCACATCTTGCGAGCTAGGGGTCTTAACACACACTACAGAGACTCAAACATGGTGCCATAAACACAGGCACCTCTGTCCAGGGATCAAACAGCAACACAGTCTTCACTTCGGCTGGCATTAGATTGGTCTTTGTAAACAAAGTAGTGACTCCAAATACAAAGCGTGGTCACTACAACAAACCCCACCTCCAATCCACAAGGAAATCCTCATTTTCATCGTCCACATGGAAATGCAGTTCACAGCGTTTTCAAAACAATGCACCCTGGCAGTCATTTAAAAAATGAGTGGTTATGATACAGCTAACAGCATAACCGTGCAGAAAAATCCCCCTTTTCCAAATAAAACAATGTGAGAAACTGGTGAATTGGTGCAAGAACTTGCAGAACATCACAGACTGGAAAATGCAGTGTTCAGACAAAGCTTTTTAATGAATAAAATGGTGTTGAGAGGTCAGCTTGACTCTCGTCGCCTCTCTACAGCGAACTGTTATATAACCATCAAACAGATCTTTAATCTGGTGAACGGAGGCCGTGCTCCTAAAGCAAACAGCCCGTGAAGCAGACGAGGACACTGTCCCACATGTCACCAGCAAAAGCATGTCTGGCTGCAGACAAACACAGCCCAGAGTAAACAAACAAAAGTGGGTCAAGTCTATTGGGTTTATCTATTAGCTGTAGAGCTCAGGAATCGCTTCATGAGAAACGTCCTCACCGCCTCCCGGACGCTACAGAGATAATGCTGCGCTTGCATAAGAGCTAAGGATCTCGTTATAATACAGCGCATGCTTTCAAAAATTCAAGAGGACCTTGAGAAGATGGAGAGATCGCCTTCAGAAACCCGAACTGCAGTGGAGGTGTGCATTAAAGCATGAAACACACTTTACTGGATTTAAAGATAAATGTTCTACATCAAAACGAAGCACACTTGGTTCACGGCAGAATGATGAGCAGTGAACACAGCTTTCAGATGCCATCTTTATTTTTGGCCTTGACTGTCAAAAACACACAGGATTATGTCACAGCGAAGGAAACTCGTCATGCTCAGAATCGCCTGGAGAAAATAATAAAAAAAATAAATCACTTCCTTGCTTTTAAAAATGTATTTTCAGATTTAAAAACTAGGAGTGCAACAATATATCGTAATAAAAAAAAAATAGGCAAAAAATGTATTGTGGAATTATTACTGGGATACATCGCCTAGGTTGTTAGTGATGGTGTTTCAAGTCACTTCTGAAACTTCTACAAGTAGTGTTTCTGCTATATTTACTACTGCACAATTATCCTTTAGTCACTTTTTAAATGAGCTCTCTCCGTCACTCCGAGGAAACAAGATGACTTAATGCAAACATTAGCGTTGCCCCCTAGTGGTTGGATGATGTTAAATGCTTAAACACAAATCTTGCCTTCTTGTGGTCTCCCACTGATTATATGAACAGTTGATTGAAAATTGTTTGGCAAGATAATGTGATGCATATCATATCGTGTACATAATAATATTGAGCAGAGTGTATTGTTACAACCGTATAAAAAACTATTTCCTTTTTAAGCAACGTTAAGCAAAACGATCTTGGAAAAAAACGTGTGAAGATCATCAGTAGAACTTTTTTTTTTTACTTACAGTTAAATATGTTCTTTTGATGTAAACATTGGCAGTGATAGAGGAGACCTGAAAAAGGCGGGGCTCATGCCCCCTTTAAAAAGGATGGGGGAAAAAAAAAAAAAACAGGCTGCTGCTAGATAGAACAACCGTCACGAAACACCTGTGCAGACGCCATCAGTTTGGAGCATTAATGTTTTGTGCGTAGTGTTGAATTTCTCTCACGGTTTGGTTCCGTCTGCGAAAAGTTTCCCGAACTAGATGACAAATAAACGATCTGCAACAAATCATGCAAGAGAACCCTCCCAGGGTTGATCCACTCTAATCTTCTAATGTACTTGCTATCTGGTTTATTCTCCCAAAGAGTGGTGTGTGTTTGCATCAAGTTTCAATATAAACCTGCCAAAGAGATATCAATACTGCCAAAGATAACTTTACGTTCGTCACATCTTCTAAGAGAAAGGGTAAAACTAGGTTTTTTCCAGTCTTGATGCGTTCCTGTCCTTAAAATGCACTCTTCGAAGATAGGATTCCAAGCCAGAGACTGATACAAGGAACAAAGTCCATTGAAGAGCCAGACACACTCTCATCTTCCCTGAGAAACGAGCGCGTATGGCAAGGCATACTGATGTAGGAATATCAGAGTATTATAAAACAGTTTAAATCGATATTGAAACAGTGACGGATTAGTGACCTCAACATATTGTTTCTTGTTTTCCGCATCGGACCAGAATCTCCTCCTCTCATTCGAGCTACAGCCACCAAACTTTTCCAAGATATTCAAACAGAATCTATTTTTACTGGAAAGCATTAAATGAACTCTGGGAAATCTCTGAGAATGTTTGGAAATTTTTAATGATATTACTGATGGCTCCCAACTAACCAAGTCTTTAGTCTAGTAACCAAATATTCACAACTCCATCTCAGCTTTGGTAAATGATAAAGACACGGGGGTTGGTTTATATAACATAAAGTAACAAAGGGAGCATTATGTTATGTTACTGACCACTCCGTAGCAACATGACCTTACCATAGCAACCATTATCTCACCTAAGGAAAATCATATAGACATAGTGGTTGGTTTATATCACTCACATTGGCATGGAGAACTTTGTATGATGTCCCTTACTCGTCCATAGCAACACAGCAAATTAGCTTGGCAACCATTCCATTTAAGGAATAAAAATACTTTTAAATGGCTAGTTTAACCATCTAGCTTGTATTTGAGATCTTTTTTCTTTTGGTCATGACCCAAATCTCTTGAGCGTCAGTGAGTGTCAGAACATGGATTGATTTGAAAATCACTAGCTTTTCTTTTTAACACCACTCCGCTTGAAAAATTGATAGCATTACTAGAGCTGATCAGACAATCTCAAGAGCAATCCCTTGTGAAAAAGACCTAGCTATACTTGGAGCCTTCAACTTGAGGCAGGGACCTTTCTGACAGAAGGAGCCAACCACCATTGTAAAGTCAAGAACCACTGACCCTCAGACCCAAAGGTGCCAATCCCCATTCCCAGAACGACTCCAGTATCTTCACAAAGCATCTCCTGTAGACCCTGGATCGATGGAACCAACAAAACAACCACAAAGAATAGAAATGAAATCGCAAGCTAAACACTCTCCAGCTTCGCACTACCCAGAAATTCTGTTCAAGAAACTAATAAACAGAACTGGAAACAGAGGAAAGTCCTTCAAGAGTCCAACACAAAGCAGCAATGCAAACCAAGCTCCCGCTACAGCTGTACAAAGACCAAACTTTATGAAAAGCACAGTTGTTTTAAAGACGGCTACATTAGCATTGACTTAGGAAATGTTGTTCTTTTGAAATCAAAACAAATATTTTTATTTAGCTTAGCCTAGCTGATTAAAGAAGCTACAGTTGGTTTGATATCATTCTAGTTTAGGCCAAGGATCCCCTTAAAACAGTCCTTGTAGAAACCTCTTTATTTATGCCTACAGACATAAACCTGACACAAACTGAACATGCTCCGTTTTCTAGATCTCCTTTTCTGTGAATTTAACAGAGAGCAGGAGAAAATGGATATTCACAGTGAAGGAACAGGCCTGAAGGAAATGGGTGGAGGGAAAGTGAGCTAGCATGAGTGTTCGAACCTGGAGGAATGTGTGTGAGTGTGTGTGTGTGTGTGTGTGTGTGTGTGTGTGTGTGCGTGCGTGTGTGTGTGTGTGTCTGGCTGCTAATGCAACTCACATGAGCACGCATGAGAGAAAGCAGGCCTCATGTGCCTTGCTCTGGCTAAAGGAAGGGGATTTCCACGGGCCCCTAATAAAGCCATAAATCCCCAATCCCCTCCACCACCCCATAAACCTCTGATGACCTCAGCTCTGATTAACCCCCACACCCCGTATATAGCGTGTGTACTCTTGCACGACTTTTCTGTGCTGCTAGATTTTACATTACTTCTGACTAAATTAGCTTCATACTTTCAAGAGTCTCAAACAAACTGCAATTTACCCGAAATGCATCAAACGGTAACACAAAGCCAAAGAAAATGGCTGAGTAGAAAGTAAACGTGCAGTTCACAGTTACAAGAGGGGTACGGTTTCCAGGACCCTTTCCCCTACAGTGTGCCAAAAACAAGTCTAAACACATAGGAATCCCTCAAATTCTTACAACCCCTTGGTGAAAAGCAAAAGTTGGGGTGGTGTTAGGCCCCAAGGTGACGTTATTAAGCTACATTTGTAAAATGAGACTCTTGCCCAACATTAAAAAGACAAAGATTCTGAATTTGACGATGCACCATGGGAACATTTTTGAATTGGATGGAGATAAACTGGAGATCAAATGAAAAATAGTCAACGATGAGGTCACTGGACACAGCTGTCTAAAGCGACCAGAAGAGGACTTACCCATACATTGGATAAGGAAACAAGGAAACAAGACAGAAGAAGGATTGATGCTTTTGAAATGTGGTGCTGCAGAAGAATGTCATCAATATCATGTAGAGTTAGATGAACCAGCAAGTCGATCTAAGCCAGAAATGTCACTCGAATCAAGGACCACCTCACTCTGGCACGCATTGTCAGATGAGAAATATCACTGGAGAAGGGCGTCATGATGGGAAAAACAGAAGGCACAAGAAGAAGAGGAAGCCCACCAACAAGATGCTTTGACACAATCGAAACAGAATCAAAGATCTTTCCGAGTCGTCATGGCTCAGGACCCACCTTTGGTATAGTTTTGATTCGATGATGTAAAGTGTATAGCGCACCTCGCACCAACCACATCTGCCCCACAGTTCGGATCGCATCTCAAAGGCTTCGGTGAAAGCATGTCGTCATCTTCATTTACTTTCCGTATACATGGTTTCTTCAGATTTCACAATGTCACTTTTAAGACCTTTAAAGTCCCTTAAAAATCAATATCATACTTGTGTTAATCTAAAAATATCCCTTAAATTCTATAACTGTAGTAAAAAAAATAATCTAAAAATCTAACACCTGCAGCTTGAAACAGATTGTGAACACATTTTCTCCACCAACATCTGATAAAGATGAAAAAAGTCCCAGAGATAAAGGCACACAATACATTTGACACATGAATAAGAACTACAGATTAGCAACCGAATGGCTGTGAAGGATCAGCGAAAGCAAAACTTCCGGTCATTTGTAATTTTTTAAACATATAAACATGTGCCACACACGATTTTGTGAATCGTTAATGTTATTTTTCCTTTAAAGAACCCATATCATGACTTTGAAAAGTTTATTTGGTTTTTGAAGCCTTAAACACCAGGTTGAAATGCATCCAAGGTCAAAAACACTTTAATTATCGTTAAATGAGCGTTTATTCTTACCAGATTTTTCAAAATCTGCACCTAAACACAAACTACACACACCGATATGATCTATTGGAAGAAACGTAAAGATGACTGTCAGTGATGAGAGCTGCCTGCATTAAACCGGTCGGCGGTGTGAAGGAGCACTGATCTCCAGCTCACCACCAGATTATTATAAATGGCCATCACACAGAACATGTTCCTATGGGGACAGGTCCTGTGTCCCGGAGTGTTATTGTGTATAGTGTGTGTGGGCTGGTCTGTGGGTGGTCAAAGGAGAGCACATGACAGCGAAGGACACCTACACAGAGAGAGAAAGAGAGGTCTGTTTGTGTTGCTCTCCGACCGCCTGCACAGTGCTGATATTAAAAACAATGCTGACAATCGGGGCACGTGGGTTCCCTGTGTGTACATCAGGGAGGTCTATGTCTGCAACAAAGCAGAACCAGTCTGCCTCCGTTCCAGACCTGACAGTCAATGTGACGCTTAAACCAGATTAAAGTGCCCATCATCATCATAACACTGAGAACATTTCAAGAGGGCTCTGACACTCAGCTTATATTACGACCTCTAATTGCTCATGTAATTATCATTTGACTGCCGCAGCTTCAGAGAGATGCTGCAAGAACACGATACGAGAGAATGTCCGACGGACGGCTGCATTACAGCATGCTTTCACACATAACACGATTGAAAACGAACGCCATCAATCTGAACGTGCTCACTACAAGAGGACACGCAATCGTGACGTCAACCTGAGATAACGCTCATCGTTTACGGTCGTCATGGTGATATCTGAGCCGTAGCCTCTCCTAGCATAGCTTTTTTGAAATCCTAAGGTGTGTGTGTGTGTGTGTGTATATATCTATATATAACTTTTTCCATTAAAGTGGTACAGACTCTGCAGCTACGTTAAGTGAAATTAAATACAATTCAGTTCGGCTTGGAACAAAAGTTAATAAATGTAAAAGCCAGCAAAAAAAGTCACTCATGTATTGATTTTAAAAAAATTATAAAAACAGCTTGAGATCAATGGAAATTACGCAGAAAAACAATTCTCACGCTTTTAAAAGTAAAGTATGTTTTTGAGGTAAAATATCATGAATCCAATAAATTTCATATTTTTGTGTTCACAAAGCAGTGATGTGTAGTGAGGTTCAAGGCTGGTGAGGCACTGAGGTTACCATGAAGCCTCCAGAGTAGCTATAAAACCACGTATAACCATGTAAAAGTTGTTTTTATTACAAGTTTGTGACGCCATTGTTTAATTTGTATAATACAATTTATTAACGTACATCTTTTTCTTTTTGCTTGTTTCTTTCATTTTAACTCATCCTGAAATTGGAAGTGCCTGGAGTTTGTATTGTTTCTTGAGATTTTGTTTATTGGAACAAAACGATAAAAATCCGCTTTGATTGACAACTTTTGTCCTTGTACAAACTGAAGCAATATCAAAGCCTTGTGACTTATAAGTAAAGTCTATACGTACAGCTCCTTATGAAGAAAATAATCGATAACTACTCTTACCCAGTGTTCTTGATTGTCAAATTATCTCATCCACACCACTCCCCAAGAACCTATCTTCATTTTGATACCAAGATTTGCAGTTTAGGCCTTGTAAAAGCTGAGAAATGCCTTAAAAAGTAAAAGTATAGGATTTTCGGAAAATAGGCCTCAGGGCTTAAGAGGTTAAATGATGGCTCTGCAGAGGAAACGTGGGTCGTGTGAATTTACATGGAGAATTGTTTCTAAAGTGAAGGTAATCGAAATAATCAACCTGGAAGGAATTTGAAAGATTAAAGCTTCTCAGTGGCAATAAGGATTACTTTTCGATTAATCGCCCAGCCCTAATACATTGTTTGTAAAAAAAAAACAAAAAAACAATGTACATCATATAGATCAGTTAAACTATGTAACTATATTTTATTTAAAAATACAGAGAGACAGCAAAAACGTCTGATTGCACACAAGCACATGATCTGGCAACCCAAGATACTCTTCTTAGTATCTAAATTACAGAACCCGGCGAGTGCTTTCCAGTGCTTCACGAAAGTACGGCAATCACAAATTAAAGATAAAAAAAACACAAGACATCAATTTTACATTTTCAACATCCCCCAGATCTTCAAACTGAAAATAAATGCTCCTGCACACGTACAAGACATTTACAAGACAACGTAACGAAGCCAATGATCACGGTGTGCACACGTCGAAGGACCAGAAAATGTGCAGTAGAGCATGACGCTTTATTTAAATTTACGAATAAAGCAATAATATGTTTACACTCCCTTCTAAACCTTGTGAAAACACACACCCCTCACAGCTGATCTCCTACAACCCTATTTTGGTGAGCCAACCCAACGCTCTCCGTTATTATTTCTGTGCTGGATTGGTGACCTGTCCAGGTTGTATCCCCGACGCTAGCCTGAGCGGTGTGATTTCTTGCTATATGTAAATTAACGAGCAAAACCGAACAGGGTTTGTCAAATCAGTGTGTTTCACAAAGAAAAAGGAATGAAACGATGGAGGAATTTCTGGTAAATCCAATTAAATACTCCTCGGCTGCACCTCTAGAGCGATGCCAATCCCAAAAGGCGCTACTCCTCCTGCCTCACGATGAGACAGAGCAATTAACTCCCGACTACTCGACTCACAGAGACCCACCACTGTGTTCTCAACATGACTGCAGCCATTAAAGCCCAATAAAGGAGCCTTTGGTCCCAACAAAGCCATCCTTTGGCAAACAAATAATAGAAATGACGACTTCGACTTTGCTTTTTGTGCTGCCGAAGGTCATTTATTCGTTGCTTCAATCTAAACGCTGACCGTTTCCAAGCTTGCAGAGCAGGTTAGCATGTTGTGTGCATGGCAACAGGCGTCTGGTGAACATGTTCCGCATACAAATGAAACCGAATAGCACTGTAGAAGACGCACAACCGTCGCCTGGCTGATGGAAAACAGTATTTGACGGTTTGATCACGAGGACAACGATTCCACCTGCGATGTTAATGAACACAAACACAAATAAAGAGAAGTGTTTGTGTTTGGTGGCGGGCTGCAGTGCAGACCCTTTGTGTCTGAGCGTTTCCTGCATGGTGAGATCAGCATTCAGCAGATTGATGTGCTCTGGACCGGCGCTGAATATAAACTAGTACAGCTCCGCCAGCCGCAGCCGGTGGGCTCTAAAACACAGGTCTTGTTACGCTCATAATGACACCACATCCTGTATGAAACTAATCCCTTTGTCTCGACACGCAGCGCACTCCGGTATCACTCATTACCAAGGAACTGCTGGTAAACAAAATCTCTAACAGAACAACTTCAGGAGTCAAGGGTTGCAGAAATGAACGGATCAAACACTAGGTATCTAATTTTCAAGCAGTTTCTTTTAGCGAAATATTGAATACAATGACATTTTTAAACAGATGCACGTAAATCTTCATACATTAAATTGACCTCTTAACCCTGTAGCCAGATTTGATGCAATCAAATAAACATTTAAAAGAGCAGAAGATGTTTTTTCCTCTACAGTGAGGTCAACAAGTATTTGATCCTCATGTCATTTCGCATGTTCTCCTAGTTGGAAAACACAGAGGAGTCTAGAATTTTCAGCAAAGGCCTATTTCTACCATTAAAAGCAGATAATCATACAATGGGATTTTTCTGCTTGGATTATAACAATTTATTTGTACATCACTTGATTAAACAAGTAAAGGAGTCGGAATTCTGCAATACATTTCGGTGGAAAAGCAAGCTGATGAAGACTGAAAAGGAGACCTGCGCTCCTGCAAAAGTGCATCTATTTTTTTCCCACAAAATAGGAGGTTTTTTCCTGCAACTCCCCGCAAAAAAATGCAGGTAAATAAACAAATGCAGTCATTTGATCTGGCCACATCTGAGCGGACATCTACGTGGTCGAATCGTCACGGTTTCCCTGCATTGTGTGATATTTTTAATTAAAATATAGATATATGTAATGAATTTTATGTAAATTTATTTCATTAATTCATGGGATAAAGCCTCTACACACCAGTTCGAATTGAGAAAAGCACAAATCTTCAGATGCTTCTCAGCAGGATATTTTTCGTCTGCGTCAAGGAAATATTGTTGCAATGAAGCTCCCTTCCTGAAGATGGGGTTTGCTGTACAGCAGATGCTTACCACGCCAAACAGAAAGGAGAAGACGACGACAGAGAAGAATTCCAAGAACACGTAAGAACAAATCCTGGATGTCGAGTGGCTTATTCTGTTGGTGCTTTGTCAAAAATGTGGAGAAAACAGAGGATTTGTAGAGCGCCGTTTCTATGAAAATGTGGGATTAAGCACGATCGTCCCACTTTTTTTACATCCTACTCATCTGCATTAATTTGGTAGTTCTCCTCGTTCTCCAAAATTCTTTTGCACTCGTTCAATACGTTTTGTGATGCCCCGTTGGCGCACATAGTTTAAAATCGAGGCGCATTGTCACACGAAACTTTGGGTCGATGTGTAGAGTATCTATCTTTAGAGTCTGATAGCATGCTTTTAAAATGTGATTATAATATTAAATGTAATAATACACAGTCTAAACAATATCAACTGGGTTTACACAAAACAATTTCACGCACATAAACAAATTATCAACATATATAGGAAAATATGATAGAGTAATTCAAATTTGGAAAATAGTGTGAACAGAAGAAGTGTGATGCATATCAGTTAACAAATACTATAGTAACTTTTTAAATAATGCACCCATCTATTCTCCCATAAACCCTAGCAAAAACCAAACGGGATATCTACGTAATCCAAACATCATAGTTTGCCTACACCAAGTGCATAAACGTCTGCAAATCGTGCAAACGACAAAACTCCCTGTGCACTTTTTTCTGATAACTCGTGTGCTTTTTGCAATTAAATAAATAAAATGCTTCTGCAACCCTGGAAGGCCTTTCGTTGTTTGTTAAAAATATTTGTTTCATCTTCACCATTTTGCAGGAGTCCCCTGAATAGATATGTTCTTGAGAGTACCTCAAGATACCTCAAAACATAATCCACTTCATTCAGATTTATAATGCGTCTATAGTGGCAGAAAAGTCAGTAGGGCACGGCTGAGAAATTAGAGCTACATCTGTAATGACATATCGGAGGATGAGTGCCGCGCATTACGCTGCGTTTTAATTGGGGCTGCAGCACACTATTCATCCCGATCATAAAAATCAATGTGAAAGCTTCTCAAAGGAGGACTTCCTGCACTGCTCCAGAGAGATTTGTGGCACTTCACTGTTGGAAGAGTCTTAACTCTGGGCACATAATGCTACAAAACAGCATTACGGGACAAAAGAGTCTGGGTTTTTGAAAGAGCATCTCCTCCCCGAAGGTACAGGAAGTGCTAATTAAAAAAAAAAAAGCCAAAGCTTCAGCTTGAATGAAAAATCTCATTTAAGAAATGCAAGGATTAAAAGGTAAAAGTTTGTCCAAAACCAAAAAGGTTGTATCTACTCTCCCTTTCTTTTCAAACCTGATACTGATTGGCTAACGTGGTTTGTTTCACAGTCATTAATCACAAATAGATTTTTGCTCAAAACTTGTGTGAAAACAACAGAGGGAGCATTTCAAGGAAAACCAGGAGGCTGTAAAGCAAATGTTGATTAAATCAGTCCCAATCAAACTAAACAGAATTGAAAAAGGAGCTCTGGTGATGTTTAACCTCCATCAATGCAATGGATTTAAGAGAAATGGTGGTAAAAGCTCTTTCAGGATGACATGTTTGGCACATAAACTGAAGAAATGCTCTGCGACAGCTTCCATAAGCATCCATTTAGCACCAAGGTCATGCCATCTCAGAGAACTCTGAGAGAGAGAGAGAGAGAGAGAGAGAGAGAGAGAGAGAGACTTTGCATTTCATTCTTAAGCTGCTAAACCCCTGGGGAAGATCTCCAAAGAGAAACCCTTGCTTCTGCAGCTTTGAAGCTCAGAGTAGGGAGCAAGAGGAGCTGATGTTCTTTTCAAAATTCAATGATTCCTTGATTCTTCTGATGCAAGCCTGGGATCATTAAAGCCTTGAAAGACGGTCTTTATGCAAGTTTTCAACTTGATCTAAAGAAAAACCCTCTAAATCTAGATCTCACGAATTTCACAAGATATTACTCTACTAGAGAGCAGTGGTGTAGGCACTCACTCAAGTGGCCAAACTACAATTGTTAAAATAAATCAATTAATAGCAGGAAAAAAAGAAATGAACCTGATAAGTTTGCAGACTATTTTAATTTGCATGTTTTTTTTTTACTTTATCTCTTAATAAGTTAAAAAAAACATGCTGCGAAGGGTCGTTCTGCAAAGTCATGAATGTGAAATTAAATAAC
This sequence comes from Danionella cerebrum, assembly GCA_007224835.1. Taxonomy (NCBI): domain Eukaryota; kingdom Metazoa; phylum Chordata; class Actinopteri; order Cypriniformes; family Danionidae; genus Danionella; species Danionella cerebrum. The sequence goes on from SRMA01027317.1 coordinate 235,631, forward strand.
CTTAGTCACAAACACTGTTAAATGCATGATATAAGACCCCTCTGGCCACAGACATAGACAAGGTGAGGACAGGCCAGTGTTGAGAGGTAGCATTTGAGAAAGAAACAGAGAAATGGGTATACATTAGGTAGAGTAGCTCAAAAGAGCCTTTTCCACTGTCTTTCGGAGGGCAGTAGAGAGCAGGTTAAAAAAAGCCATTGCATCCAAGCACATATACACACAATGCAGGGAAAAAAAAAATTTCAGGAGGGGGTAGGGTCAAGGAAAGTGGTGGGACCGCTGCAGTCAACAGCTGACATTTTCCTGCTACCATTAATGGCGCTGTACTTATGGCCCATTAGATTACAGCGGTTGGGAGAAGCTAGCAGAGGTGTTATACTGCCTCCGCCGAGAGCAAGAGAGAAGAGGGATGCGCAGATAACGGAAGGACCCTGTGGTAACGGAGGGACGCGGTGTTAACAGAGGGACGCACTGCGAATAGAGGACAGCACTGCTAACAGAAGGACGAATAGAGGGACTAGGGATGTATATAAATATATATTTACTAAGAGACATACAAACACTTACACATTGTGCAGTGAACACATGAGGTTGAAGAATTTAAATAAATAAGAGGAAAATTTACATTATTTTTAAAATAAAATCAATTTCGTAACCTATTCAACCTGAACCTGTGGATAATAATATTATTTAAAAAATGCAAACATATATTTTATTCTCATCTAGTCATTATCGTCTTGAGTAAATTATAGTCTAAAAAACAAATGATGACTAAACAATGCAGTAAAAATTTAATTTTGCCATTTAACTGTTTCCTCTGTTAGCATCTGCTACGCTGCGTGTGCTTGTGTGAGACAGCTGCACGAAGAATGCCCCGTGATATCACATCCATGCTCCATCTTTGATTTGTTCATTAAATACGGTATAAAATGCCCTTCCTGATGCCTATCCATGATATAGAATGTTTGACACACAGTCAATCTATTTAATTTGTGCTTTTGTGCATTATTGTTCTACATACAGATGTTTGGGCAGCACATGTCGCTTACTCCATGCACAAAGCATTTCAAAAATAGCTGTGTGTGTGTATTCAGAAATCTAGGGCGCTCTCAGAATAACACGAGGAACTACTGTCCTCATCCTCCTCCAGTAGATGCCTTTGTTTCAATACGACGGCAAAACAAAAAGCGTCTTTTAATTTAAAGCGACTCCTTCAAAGCAGATGCAGCGTCGACTTCCCCTGAATCAAAGGGAGAGAGTGAGCTGCACAGGAAGACGCCGATTATTTTGACCAGTAGATAAAAGCTGAATGTAAACCAACCGGCCACACAAGCTCAGCCAAGGAGCAACAGTTTTAAAGATAATCGTCTGTTTTGCTTGGGTTTGGTGGAGCACAATGTGAAAAATCTAAAAGATTTTCAAGCCCCAGTTTCAACCCTCTGTGATTTTTATCCTTATTTCGTTGTTCACAGCCTTTGGTAAACATATGCATTATGCACAGGAATGCAGTATAATTTACTGGAATCCAGTCAAGCAAGCTTGAGCGCGGCACGGGCAGGACTGGGATGCACTGGGCTACATTATTTATGGGCTGTTCGCATGCACTTAATCAGTCGGCTCTTCAAGAAGAACCTGTCAAAGGCAGCTTGTCTACAAACTATTATTCTCAAAGACGCGCTGTAAGAAAGATTTTACAAACAAGATTACGTTTATTAAAAAGTTTATAAGCAACAGGGAAACCAAAATTGTGTATCTCGGCATTAGCGTAGAAATATGCTCGGAAACTATTCAGACGACCTTTTCACTCTTTGTTATATTGCTGCCATTTGCTAAAATCTTTTAAATTAATTTTTTCCTCAATAATGTACACACAGCCCCCACACTGACAGCAAAGCTCATATATTTAACTCCGGTGCTTCCAATCATCCTTCAGATAGTTCTACACCTTCCTTTTGAGTCCTGGGTTTGATTAAAGTGATTGGACTTAAATAGGAAGGCCACACACCCATCTATATAAGACCTTCTAGCTCACAATGCTCAGAGCAGATGACAATCATGAAGAACTGCTCAGATCTGGCCAAGGTTCAGTCTGGCCTTTATAGAAAGCAGCTTACACTCGATGGAAATGTAAGACACATGAAAGCCGTAAGAAAAAAAAAAGTTGAAGGACTCCATGATGGGACCGTTATAGAACTTTCTGGTATTAGTACTAATCACCATTACTGCACATCAGCATCACAATGAAAACAATACTTTCATATTGTCACATTTATAAAAAGCACATTTGGAAGTCGTGTGTGATAGCGACAGATTAACATTACACAACACAAAGGAAGAAAAGGGCCACCATCTTATTCATATTGATGCGGTTTAAAGACATTCGTGAAACTGCTCTGTGATTGGATCGTTCTGAACTGCTGCTCCTGCATATTATTAGAGCTCTGAAAACATCGAATCATTAGAAAACAATGACGAGTAGCTGTAACATCATTTCCTCCCAAAATGATCACCAAAAAAATGTGGACAAAAAACTTTTTAGTTGAAAAGGTAAATATTTGAGATTGCAGATTGCATATCTCAAAAAAGTTCTAGTTTAGTGAACTTTAAAAAGAAGTAGCATTTGTTAGATCTTCAACGGTCTGCTGCTTCAAATGGAACCGATTTAACTGATAACATAAATCACAGGAAATTCACTCATTTAGTACAAAACACAAAAGAATGTAAAAGCAAATTAAAGCTTTACTGAAAGAAACACATTACCAATAAACAAAACATTAACTTGTGGTTTGATTCTTTCTTTATTCTTTGGTGCTGAACTCTCACTTTATACGTTACATTACACCAGTGTTTCTCAAAACTTTTCCCATTATGAATTAGGCTATCTAGATCGAAAAGTGGTTCACTGTTATAAAACAGGTTGCTATTTTTATAACTCCAGCTCACAATAGAAGAAAAAGAAAAGTGCTGTAGTTTCATCACATGTACCAACATAAAATAAAAGTGGTTTACCGTGCGACTTCTCTGGCTCTGAAACGTTCAACCTTTTAACCCTAAAAGTGACAACAAACTGTTTATTTATGTTTTATAACAAAAATTGAATGTGTTGAGACAAAATATAAAATTCATAAATCCCCCCAAAAGCAAAGACAAGGCCAAAACAATATAAAAATTGTATTCCATTCTCTCCTAAATCTTATACACTGTTCCAGATACTTTTTGTTCAAATTTTGAGGATAAAGAGCCCTTATGACAAGTCTTTTACATCAAAGACATTGGCACAGACTTGGGGTCTAAAACCAAACTGAAAGAAGTCACATTTAAGATCACACATTTTATCTCATTCAAATATGAATTACCTTGGAAAGTATGGGTCAAAGCTCTTTTAATGTTTGTTTAAAACACAAAATATCAAAACTAATAATGTTTTTGAAACCTACACATTATATTATAATCAAAATGAAACAATAAGTGGATTGTGTCATTCATATTTATTTCAAAACAGATGCTGAAATGGCCACACGCTCCTGGCCATAACTTCTAAGAGTTAAAGATATTTGTACATTTTGTAGATGGAATCACTGATTCAGTTTGTTTTGTCACACTGCAAAATATTGTGAAGTCAAACTCCCTGCTCTACGGTTCCAGGTTCTGGTTCTGTTATAAAGAAGATTACAATTGCTAATTTATTTGAGTGTGTTTAATTTTGTGAGAGAGAGGGGAGTTGGTTGATTTAATTTGAGAAACACTGCATTACATAGATGAAGCGTTTAATGTGAGGTCAACTGAAACACAATGAAGGAAATAAATGTAGCAGTTTATACAATAAAACATGAATTGCACAAATAAATGGCAATTATGTCAAACAATGGAAATATATCTTAACAGAAATATCAAACGGAATGAAATCGTGACTTGACAAAATTCATATGAAATCGTTAAGTGGCTAACATGTCGACCGTGCAGTCACTAACGCAAACATAATCCTTTTAGGAACAACTTTATGCAAAAAAAATAGAGAAATAAATTTAACAGTCTTACCACGGTGTGAAACAAGAAAGAACAAGTGTCAGTGTTAATTTATAAAGGTTGATAAACTTTTCGTAAAGATATGGCATGAGGCGAGATATACACTTGACAGGAAAAGATTCGTTCTAATGAAACGATTCATGTGCTCAAGCATCATTAAACTTTTAAAGGTACAAAACATAACAAAATGTAAAAAGAACATAAAAGATAAAAATACATTTATTGCATTTTGAAGCTTATTATTATTAATCTCTATCATTAAAGACGCCACACACCCTCACCATGAACTGCTCTCCTCACTACTCTCTGGGAGGAGGTTCTGCAGAGCTCCAGGTTCCAAACTAGTTTCCTCCCGTGGGCCATCAGATGTATATCGTATGGGGTACATGACCTAGAGCTAGGCGATCGACTCTGTGGTGTATATTGATGTACTAGAATGAAAATCGATTTTATCTTTAACATAACATGCAATCACTTCCCTGTATCCGTGTGAGTTATCCGCCCGTATCCACTCTCTGAGCTTCCATAAAATGTGAATATTGATAATTAATGTATCAACTGTTTTAAAGCAAAATTTGCTGCTGTACTTTGTTTATGGGGTGAGTTGGAAGAAATTGCATTGTGCCTAAATGGTTCTGGTTAATTTTAAATGTTTTGTTTTATTTACTGATGATATCAGCCTTTTAACTTTGATACTGACTGATTTATGGCTTTTATTAAGGTTCTTATACATTTATTTCTTTAAAAAACTGCCAATGCGACAATTTCTTGTGCATTTATGTATATTGAATGATAAAGTTAAGTCTAAGTCTTTTTAGACCTGTATGAAAAAAAACATCCCAAACTTTCCAAGGTTCAGCAGATGGCGAAGTGACTTTTAATGCCTGCATTTAGACTTTCAGCTGTCAACACTTGTGCTTTTCTCGTTTTTTCTCGTTTGAGGTAAAGAAAAATAAGTGCACAAAAATGACACCTTGGAGTAGGGGGGAGGCAACAGCTTTCCACATGGTGCTTGAACAAAGAGGCCTCTGTTTCTCATTACACATGTGCTCACTGAAGGAGTGTGCGGGGTTAGATTTCTTTAAGGGCCCGGCACATTTCTCAGACGCCTTCCAATGTTTGGCTTTCAAACCGGAGCTGAAGAAAGACGATCCCCTGACAGCACTGCTTCATTATGGAACAGGCTGGTACAAGTGGAGGGAGTGGCCGACCTGTTTTCCCTGCACCCTGCCCTCGGGCCGTCACACCGCTGGCTCACCATGCCTCAGCATACACACACAGACACACACACACACACAAAACCTCAGACTCCGCCCCCTCTTCCTAGCCTGGGAAAACAGATTCCTGTGTTATGGCTGTGAAACCTAAACTTGAACAACTTTGCCTTGAGTGGAGCACAACCGGTTTTCTGGGTTGCCGTCCAGGTCGTGGTAATGACACCGAATGGCACGATCTCGAGTCTCAGCGATTTATTTATTATCAAATAAAAAAAATTCTCTGTCTGATGTTCTTAGTTTCGTTTTGGTGATTTTTTAGAAAGTTCCAGAAAGCAAAGTGGAGCTTAAAGAAATAATAACAATGAGAGGTCATGACATGTTGAGTCTTCTAGTGGCTCTTATAGCGATTTTTAAAAAATGAAACATGGACGTTCTTGGAGGAAAAAAAAAACTAGTTTTGTTTCTGTTAAAAACCAGTTTTATTAACAGCATTGACGATGTCACACGAGTTAAATTGTTACATCAAGGCTGGAGATGAAAGGCCAGGATGGGATCCTGTTCCCACCACAAACGGACCACTCTAGAGTTCATTCGCTACCTCCTCGATTTTTTTTTTGGTTTGATTTTGGACAGCTTTTTAGTTATTTGCTGCTTTCTCACCTGACCAAACGAACCATACGAGAAGGGAAAGTAAACTCAAGCTCGAATGATTCGAAAATAGCAACTCCGCTGTGAAAGCGCCTTCATTGAAGGTCTCCCAAAGAAACACATTTTTCAGATTTAGACCACCAATGTTTTAAAGATATGACTCGTCAATACTACCTCCCAGCTACAGCAACCATTCAATCCAATCACATCACCACGGAGGCAGCTGGAAGGTAACGGGACTTCAAAACTACATGACTAACTACCCTTGCTTGAGATCAATCACAAGGCAAGAGGACGAAACCTCAAATAACTGATTCCACATCAGTCCAGACTCCCGACACAAGTCGTTGAATCTTAATTTCTAGTAGAATTTACCCAAAAGCAAGAAATTGGAAGAAACCCAGAGGCATGCACACATAAAAGCATCGAGAGCCAACGCTCCAGTGCTTTTAAAGCTTGCCGCACGTGATCTAAGAAAGCAGCGGGTCACGCTGATGCAGCCCAGTGCTTCTGTTCAAGATGAAGGCATTCATAAATAATGGACAACGCTCCGGTTCCAAGGTTCATCTCATTATTGCAAATGGCTCGCTATTCTTCCTGCACCTCATCAGGCTGAAGCCTCATGTAGACCGAGAATGACAGCTGACATCACTCACTGCCCTCCATTCGTTAGCATCGCATTACTCGAGGAAGGATGACGGTTGCGATAGGTACAACGATACAGATTTATTTACATAAACTCACTGATCAACCAATCACACGGCAGCAACTCAATGCATTTAGGGAAGTAGACATGGTGGTTGCTGCCAAACAGTATTTCAGAAACGGCTGATCTTCGGGGATTTTCACAACCATCTCAACCACAACCAATGGTCAATAAAGGAGAAAATAGGTCTGCAGAAGATCATATCTGAACACACAACACATCAAACCTCGAGGTGGAAGGGCTACAGAAGCAGGAGACCACACCTGGTCCGACTCCTGTCAGCTAAGAACAGGAAACTGTGGCAACAATTTGCTCAGATTCACCTAAAGTGGACAATAGACAATTGGAAACACGTTGTCTGGTCTGATGAATCTCGATTTCTACTGCAACACTGCGACTGGACAGCAACACAAAAGCATGGATCCCTCCTGCCTTGTATCATCAGTTCAGGCTGGTGGTAGTGGTGTCATGGTGTATGGGATGTTGTCTTGGCACACTTTTGGTCCCATTAGTATCAAAAGAGCATTGTGTCACCGTCCAGGGCCTCCCTGAGTATTGTTCGGCCCATCTCCATCCCTTTACGCCCACAGTGTCCCCATCTTCTGATGCTACTTCCAGCTGGAGAACGCTCTATGCCAGAGAGCTCGAATCATCTCAAATCATCATGTTCTCCACAGTCACCAGATCTCAATCCAGTGGAGCACCTTTGGGATGTGGTGGATGTGCAGCCAGCAAATAAGCAGCAGCTGCGAGATGCTCTCATGTCGATATGGAGGAAACTCTCTGAGGAATGGAATCTATGCCACATAGATTAAGGGAGTTCAACCCGATGCAAGCATGGTGTACCTATTAAAGTGGCCAATTAGTGTGTATCTAGAAGTGGGAGAGAAAAGATTTCAGCCGACCAGCTACATTTAATTTAGCAGATTAGATGTTTTACAAGACAATTGTTCCCAACAGCCAGTGGATGAACAAGTCTTCCACCCTCCCGCGAGGCTTTTCTAATTTGTAGGTTATGTGGCTCCAGCATAGTATTGACCGATCTTCATGCACAGCCCCTGTGTGCAAGCAAACAAAGCAGCCGGACTAATGGTGTTGATTTATTCACATCAGCCGTCACTCACAGAACACACAGAGAGACTCGTATGGGAGGAACTGGCCAAACACAGAAGATCAAGATGTGTTTAGATTACACAAGACTATCAATACAGCGAGCCGTTTTCAGACAGAAACAGTTGAAAGCACTCGCGGGAAAGGGGGTCCGTAAACAAATGCACAAAAATAGATATATTACATATATTCTAAATTATAGAGTAAAAAAAAAGTCATCACCAGTATAAGCCAAAGTAAACTTTAAAAGTTACATTTGTAAACCAAGAACGCCAACCAAAGAAAACTCCTGTTTGCAAAAGGAGCCATTGTGTAGCACTTTTTCTACAAATTCGTGGATGGTGCAGTTATAATGTTGCATAAAAAAAAGTGGTAAATGTTTAGCATAACTGGATATATTCGGATGACATTATAAAATATTTGCGTGTCTGCCTAGCAACAGAACTCGAGTATGAAAAGGGAAAGATAGAGGAGGGATACATGCTAGTTACACTTAACCTTTCAATAAAATCCTTCGGAAAACACAATAAAGACATTTGAAAACATAAAAACCTTAGGAAGCCCTCGACACTGGAATTCATAAATGACATTATTGCTGATTGTTTACAGAAAACTAATTAAAGATTTGAAGAACTAATTAATGAATGAATCCTTCTTAAGGAACAATCCTCCTTTGTGAAATCATGTCATTAAATTTGCATACTTTGAGGACCATCTTTTTTTATTTTAATTTAAGGTTTTACGATGTACTACACATGGCATTAACACAATTATAATAAATCATTGTTTTCATGTACACAATGCGAAGCTTAACATGCTTGTATTTGAAAACCACTGCAAAACAAAAAAAAAAGTTGCGAATAGTCCGGTATATTACGATGGAATCAAAAGAGCTCAGGTTTCAAGCAGCTAATACTCAACTGGGATTGGCTGATATTTTCTACTTGGAAAGGCTTAAAATAGTTTTAATTTTTGTGGTGATTCGATTCAGTTCAGTTTCTTTGGATAAAGTTGGTTCTTTGGATGACGTAAAGGAGCAACTCGGTGGCGTTCATCCCACATCTTCATAGCGACTTCGCACAGGAAAGAAACGGCGCTCCACAAAACCTCTCTTTTCTTCACATTTTGGCGTGATCAGCCACCAACAGAATAAAGCGCTCCACATCCAGTAGCCATAAATCTAAGTCGATATTAATAAGTCTATGAAACATACAGATAACACCACAGATTCACAATATTGCACATTAGTTTCATTAGTTACTTTAATCATTCTGTTTATTCCGATCTTTTGGTGCTGAACCAGAAACCCGTCAACAGCTTTGTGAAAAACAAAAAGTTAAAACAAGATGTGAGCTTAGCTTAACTCTCTTTTCTCCCGTAAGATGTTAGAAAGATGTTTTTCTAACGTAAGATGCTAAAATGCTTTGCCGTCTCTATTAATTTTGGTTTTCACTCATTACTTCATGAGAGATAAAATATTATATGACACGTTTAAGGATCTGCACCAGAAAGATAATTGTAAAATCAGCCCTTCACATACCAGCCATCTCATTTAATATTTACTTATTGTCTTAAACCACTACAATAGAAATACATCAGAGCAACCGTATTCCTCTATAAAAGGCCGTATGACTAAGCAGAAAGTGAGATATTTGCTTAAAGTAAAGGGTCTTAACATCTGTTCGAATACAGAGTGCACGGCCAGATGTTTTCCTCCTTTTTGGCACAGTGAAGTTAGATTAGTTCACTCTTCTAAAGCTCCGCCTGTGATCAATAATTCACAGAGCCCCCGAGAGCCCGGGCTGTATTACAGCAGAAGCCGAACACAACAAGCGGAGGGCTGGTCAATCGCGAGAGGGGATGTGAAGACAATGATAATGAGACAAGAGCGCTGGAGGAGATGAGGAGTAGCTGCCGAGCTCTTGAGAGACGACAGTCTGAGTTCTTGAAGACGGAAACCAGGACAAGAGGAATTCATGAGGTCCGACCGAGATCACGGGCTTCCACTTGAGGAAAACGCAGCCGTCAGTCTGTTTTAGATTAGCTGATTAGCTAGACACTTCAAGAGGTCTGTTCGGGGTGATGCGAGTGTTCCTTCCCTCGCCAGTTCAATTGCATGGAAAATCTTGAACAAACATTAGCATTCTGTGGGAAAGTTTCCAGGAGGTTCGGCCAATCTCATCAGCAGAACAGAGGTTGCCAAAAGTGCACATGAACGACAGCAAAAAGCCAAACCAAACAGAGCTTGTGACGAACTGAGCCAATAAAACAACAAAATGCTAAAAGCGTGTGATTCTAAACATATGTCACACTAATAGCATCACGTGATCATAATCATGTTTAGTGCTCTACTTTGCAAGTCTTCAGTGTTTCCCCAAAGTTAGGAGATGTAGGGGTGGTGCTATATAAGGAGCGGCATGACATTCGCAAACCTCGGTGTCAACCATTGAGTAGCGTGAGGACAGCACTAATCATTTAAGCACTAATAATTTACAATAAATGCAATAAGAACATTTTTTAAACGACTAAACTTGAGGAAACCCATGCAAGCACAGGGAGAACATGCAAACTCCTTCCAGGAAGGTCACTGAAAGGCCACAATGCTACCCACTGTGCCATCGTGCCCACTGTGTCATGTTAAAAACAACATTGAAAATTGCTGCAGCTCTTCAACTAAACATGTGTGAGAGTTTATGTGAATCCCAGGCTGAAATAATGATCGATGTCACCTTGTGTCTCATGCACCTACAGAGTCCTGGCCTAACATTCATCTGGTAAAAATCAGAAGGTTCTACTATTGCGTTCCATTTCTAATTGCCGTTCTTGGGTTCATTGCATTGAGCATCCAAAGCAATGAAATACGTGAACGCTCATGTATAAATATATGAAGAACAACCTCTACAGGTTGCTTCCACTGGACCAGAGCATGGTACATTCTGTCATCCAGAATCCCAATGTTTTGACATGCAAGATCCTGGAATGTCATTTGGGAAAGCCATCAGCTGCAGCCTGTCTCTTGTAAACAGCAGACGTGCAATTCTTATTCAACACCAGAGAAAGCAGGTCAGCCGCATTCCTTCATAATTGTGTATTCAAATGTTTATCCAAGCACACAGAAGCAGAGACTGCCCTTATACAGCCACAGAGTTAAAGAGCTTAAATCAAATGTTCTCTCGGTAACAAATCACAGCATTTCACAGAAAATTATGCTGAAAGGAAAAACCACAAGTATAAAAATTCAAAGAAGAAAGTAGCACTGAAACTCATACTTGAAACATAGAACACATATCTTGAATGTGGTTTGTTGAGATGCTAATGCTTTGCTACTTTCAAACGAGGAAGACCCTGAAGACTGGACAAGATTTGTAATTGAGCGTTTAGATAAATTAAATGAGAATAATAAATGTTGCTGTGGCAATTCATTGAAAAAAAAAACGCTCTCTGTGGTAAGTCTACTCTGGTAAGCATTCTGGGTAATGTGGTATTTTGGTAGGTTTTGGTCTTGTCACTGCAATCTTAGACACTGAAACTGATGCTATTGGGGTCAAATTTGGTGTTACAGCTAAAGCCTTAATTCCAATGTTTTAGCATTGCCGTCTAAAGGCTAAAACACAGTTGAATGTAAAATTTAAAGTCAGAATAAAGTGCAGGAGATTTCATTCACGCAGCAAATATCAAATAGCTGACAATAAACAGAATATTCCTAATAATGCTCCTAAAAATGATAATTATTAAAGATAAAGCCGACAAAGAGAAAATAACAGACTGTGATAAATCATAAATAATGCTTGATGCATACTAAATAAATATAACTTGCATTTCAAGGAATGAACACATTGGTTCAGGTTTCCTGGAGTCGTGGTGTTGTTAGCGACACGCTCTATTGACGTAGCCCTGAATCTCCTCGTCAAAGTATCTTATCAGTTATCCAAACAGATGATATGATGCGCATCACTTTCCCACACAGAGAACGATTTAAATCCTCAAACTGTCTGCCGTTGCAAACTCAAATGAAGATGGCAGCGTTTCATGGGGCTTTTGTCTGAATTGGAGCTTTTTAGAATTATCTAGCATTCATATACGTTCCACGTATGTTTAAACATTAATACAAGCCCCAAGCTTACAGGAAATTAATAAATCAAAGAGAGCTGGCCAAAAGGTATTTGTGTGCACTAGGGATGCCACAATATTCGGTTTTATAGTGAACCTTAACGGTCCCTCATTTGAAGAACTCCTGTATGTATTATTATTAGATTCACATGTGAAAAGGCAAATGTCAGGAAAGGAAACGCATGTCTGCTAGCCAATAATCAATCAATGAACTGCTCCTTTGTGTAAATATCCAATATTACTGTTAATATGCAACAAAAAGTTACGGTGTCCGTAAATTGACCGGTGCTTTGTACATAACATTACGGTACTACTTTGTTGCGTAACGTAATTACCGAGAGGCTAATTGGGGCGGGTCTGCTCCTTGCAGGATAAGGAAGAAGACAACAACTAAAGATGAAAAGTATAGATCCTTTTTGTTTAAGTTAGTAGCTTTGTGAGACTCTTCTATTATTTATCTACATTTTTCAAACAGAAAAGATCATATTTAGAACATTCATTTAAATTATTTAGTCTTGAGCTGTTATTTAGAAAATTTTGCACTTTTCATTTTATTTTATTACAGAAGTTAATTTAGGTGGAAACGGATGATTCGCTGTGGCGACCCCTAAACTGGAAACAGCCGAAAAGAAAAGAAGAAGAAGAAGAAGAAGACAGAAGTTAATTTTGCACCATTGAAGCATAATAAAGCATGTTCATCAAGCTCTGAGATGTCTTTCTGAATCTGTCTCTCAAGGCTGCGAGACAAAAGGAGCTTTTTTAGAAATGCAAAAATGGTCACCCTAGAACATACGCACAACCGGTCTGCAGAGGAATCGATAACACCATTGATTATTATTAATAAAATAACTGTACACTTTGTATTTTGTGTTTGATTTAATTTTCATTCAAAACAAAAACAACAATTACACAAAAATGTATCAATTATTATTATTATTATTAATATTATTATTATTAGCAAAGTTAAAGTGTGTTGGAGAGATTTGTTATCTCCTGAGGAGTAAAACACCTGGTGTGGCGTTTCCTCCTCTCTATTGAAGCAGTGAATGTATGTAGTTATTTATTAGTTGTATTTCCTATGGGCCAGTTTGCATTAATTGCGTAAGGACTAGGCGGTGTAAAATGGAAAGGGGGAGTGGATAAGGGATTGGAGAAGGTGTGTTGTGAACATTATCTCTGTTATCTGCAAGTCTCTTTGGATAAAAGCATTTGCTAAATACATATTTGTAAATCTCTGTTATCTGCCGATTGATTAAAAAAAATCAATTAGATAATCTATTGTAAAGAGATTTAAAAAAAAAATAACAACAACAACAATCTGGTATTATTGTCCATGATGATCCGCACAGTGCAGTATATTGATGAAAAGTTCCACATTCATAAGAATGTTTGAGGTCACGCACAGCAGAAGCGCTTGATTCTCCATTTCTGATAAGTGTCAAACACAGGGAATCCCGACAGAAAAGGTCCATGATATTCTACTAAAGGATAATCCAAAACACAGAGACCGCCAGAGGGGTCATCTCACACAGCAGCATCGAAGAATTGACAGCCTCTAGAAGACACATTGTCTATCACACTTCGAAACACTCCGCGCCTCTTTATTCCAGACTGTGATGTAAACAACTGTAGGTGCTCTCTCCAGCCGGTGCAGCGAGCGACTTTTAGATCTGCAGGAATCATTATCGATGAGAAGAAACTGATTTGAATTATTAGGAAATGGAGATAACACCTAGTCATTCTTTAAGATTTAACACCAAAATATAAGATTGTGTTATACATAATAAGGTTTTGTTGCTTTTGTGAGACATCGATAAAGTGCGTTGCTCGCCACTGATGAGACGAGGCTGACCTTTATCTGGCTGCTTCAAAAGCGAGTGCTCTGAAACATGGCTCGGGTTCAACATGTTCTTAATGTCTTTCAGCTGTGAGCAGAAATGTAAATTCCTGCAGCAATCACATAAATCTGAAGCCGCTTCACAAGCTCGCCGGCTCTTTTCCTTTCTCGCACTCTTCCTGCCGTGGGGGGTTGAGCTTCCACAATGTTCTGCTTGTTACCACAGAAAACAGGACGCGATACAGAGAATGGTCCACTGGAATGATTTCTTTCAAAAAAAGCCAAGGTAAAATTTATGACACGTATGCGTCTGCTCGTCTAGCAAGTGTCCTGAACCCGAGGATGATTACAGGACGACTGGTGCTTGCACAACGGTGATCTATTTTGGTGAATCTGGAGCTTGAATAAAGCTTTCCATTTTTCACAATCATTACAGGCATTGTCTATGTTTCCTGTCGAGAGGCCACTACATTTCTCAACACGCAGCGCGCATTCAGAGGAGCCGACTGCGTAAATGAGTTTCAGCTGTAAAAGCGAAGAGTTGGAGACTTCGGGGAGCGCTCGATGCCTGCGTTTGCTCACCATACTGAGAGTAAACACAGGCAAAATGGATATGGCTGAAAACTGGAATACACACTGTAAAACACATTTCTACTCAAATTTTTCCACAGATTTGGTTGATAAACTACTTTCCTTGCAGTTAAGGGTTTCGTTTTTTTTTTCATTCTGTCTTCAGAGGCAGGCCCATTTGGAAGTGAATTGAACAGAAGCAGTATGACACTTCTATCTAACATTAACACACAAAAGGGACCGTTACAGTAGGGGTGCGTGATCAATCGATTTTATCGTTTAACTTGACTCTGTGCTGTACATCGAAGCGCATGCGCCCTCCGCGCTTCCGTAGAATGCACGCAGCTCAACTTCTGCCCCACACGTTTGCCATATATTATGTTTCATGCATGTTGTGTAATCCTCTAATCCTTCTTTGTGAGCTGAAAACAGCTGGGTGATCATAGCACCACCCATAGTTCTAGCACCGCCCACTGGCCAATCGGATTAATTGCTAGTACAGCTAGTGTGAGCAGCAGAGCCCCAATGCTGAAAAACATCACGTATGGTCATTTTCTTTCTATTATTTTAATTTAATACACATTAACATCATGGCTTTTAAAGTGTCGCTAGGTGCCGAAATGACAGGTGAGGGTTGGTCAGCTAACATTAAAAGGTGATTCAAAGATGTTATTTATGATTAATATTGCATTTAGAAAGTTGTAACGCTAGTATGGAGGCCCCAAAATTTGGGTTTGAAAAGTTGAGTTGATACTACATTTTGCACTGAACTGCAGGATGATCAGAAATGAAGAAGCTTTGGTACCATTCTGAAGTACATTTTAATAAATTGAGAAAGCAGCACGATACACTTACGTCAAGCTTCTTATCACTTGCCATTGTAGATCTGCATAAAAGCCTCCAAAAGTAAGATTAAAATAAACAAAGATGTGTACAAGAAAATTCAAGATTTCAGGAACCAATACTTTACTATTTGTATTGAATTTAGATTTCTGCTCAGCCCTTTTTGATTCGCAAATCATGTATTGTTTGCTTTGTTTATTGCAAACAAATTGTCATCTTTGGAGCACTTTAACTAAATTTATATTCTTTTTATCCCGACTGGTGTTATAGGTCCATTTCCCATTAGTTTTTTTATCCTTTAACCTTGAAAATATAACATGTATTCACCTTAAAGGGGACTTCACATTTATTCATTCATTTTCAAACACGCTTTTTCTCTTTTCGGGGTCACGGGGATCTGCCGGCGCCTATCGTCCTGCAGTGGCTAGGTGAGCATAGCACCGAAAACTCAGCTGAAGCAGTTAAATGAACTATTAACCGTCTAGACTACATAAAACAGTAGCTGAGACTTTGTTAGTCGATTAGTAACAAAAGGTTCTGAGTTTGACAGTTTGAATAAATAACCAAAAGTCCAAAATGACTTCTGAATACAGCCCGAGAAGGTCCGTGTCGGAGGCAAAGGCTCAGTAAAAGCTGTGTCATTGGCTTGCAGACTGTTACTTAACAAACGGTAAACACTAGCAAAGCTATTTCCAAATCTAGAGGATGACATGATGTATATTTCCCCATGCCAAGGGAAGAAACACAGTGGGGTATTTCAGCTTGCTAATGGAAGACAGGCATCTGGCCACAGGACTCCCGCCAAATTGCAGAGAAGGCAAACAACTCCACCACGGAATGGAAACTTCATTTCCCATTCGTTTTTCCATGCGTTCCCGCTCTCTGCATGAAGTTGAAAGGAGCAACAATCAACAGTTCTAGTGTTAAAAATACATAAATTAAGCTAAATGTAAATCCTATAGTCACGTTCTACAAGGTAAACACGATTTGATACTCCAAGTGCTGCCCTAACCTCCGGCCAACATCCCCCTACCAATTGTCCCCAACATCACCCATTTCCACAGCTAGAACACAGACCAGAGAAGCTACAGTGAGCTACATGCAACATTGACTCAAACACACAACATTTTCATACAAGTTTTAACATTAAATACATTTTTATTAATATTATTTATCCCTTCTTTGTCAAATTTATAAAATAAACAAACATTGCTCCCTCCATTTGAAAGCTTGGGGAGAAAATTAGCAGACATTATGGTGGGGGGGCTGGTGTACCAAAAATCTCCAGCACACATTGGGCTAGCGGTGGGGGTACACCCTGGACAGGTCGCCAGTCCATTGCAGGGGAGGTTTTCAATTTTCTTTTTACACTGCATCTTTTTAAGACAGGACAGTGAACAGAAGAGAAATGAAGCTTTGTGGAGAGAGATCAAGTGTGGAATGGTATTTATTTTTTATACATTATTATTACGGATTCTTTAACAAATTGTAATTTTTATAAAATTTATTTTACATTTGTTAACACATCATCTCAGGACTTAAAATAATGCATTCGTTTGACTAAACATGAGTATTTTATTAACAAAATCAGCACAAATAAGTCTTTATTACTAAGGGTTAGAAAGGTTGTGGCGTTAACTGTTCTGACTGCCTGCAGGGATTTGCAGTGAATGGAAGAACAAAACAAAGCAATTAAATTACACAAAAACTAATAAAAAAATATATAAAAAAAAGTTATATTCAATATTTTGCCAAGGACCACCCCCTTTCAACTTTCTTTTGGAGATGACAACTTATCGTTATAAAGAAGTAGCTTGGAACTTGTGGATTTACGTCATTGTTTTAGCTGGTCACATCAAATGATTCTGTTAGGGAGGAAAAGAAGAAAGAAAGGGGAGTGAAGAAGGAAACGCAGCAGGCTGACGGTTGTCGAGTGGACTATGGAGTGAATAGGGTGCTCATTGCATGTGCATCGCGGTTGTGCAGGGCAATCAAGTTTGAATCACGAGTTGAAAGATAAGTTCTCAGCCTCCTCACCACTCTTGCCCCGACTCACTTCCTGTCTCTCTCCACTATCCAATAAAAAGCATTAAAAAATGGCCCCCCAAAAAAAAATTATAAAAAAAAAAAACCGTAAAAGAAGAATTGCAGCAGGTTGATTACAATGGAATACAGTGGAATACCAGAAAGCACCGGGCGATTAGAGCGCACCCTGTTATATATTAGATGAGTTACATTGTGCAGTTTTTTTTAACGACGACATTGTTTTGTGGCCGGTATCGTGGCGGACACAGACGCATGTAGTTAAAATCCACAATGTACAAGAGAGTTGTGGCTGCCCTATAAATGCTGAGGAGGCTCAAACTGGTTGTAGCCAGCAGTGGAACTTCGTTAATACTGGGCTGTTGAATTCAGGGATGTGGGAGAACCAATCTCTCATGGTGGCTTAAAAAAAAACATAAAAACGTAAACAAGGGGTGTCCCAACTCTTTTGCCGTTGTCCAGAGCTTGATTTTGGCTCTTTTGATCTCTTTAAAGACCACATGCTCCCCTCGTACTAGAACCAGACTGAGATAAGCTCGTGTTAAACTCTCTTTAATAGCTGCACAGGCTTGTTGCATCATTTTCTCCAGTTTGCACACCTGTAATTACACCGGCTCTATCTGTTTGGTGATAAATAGGTGTGTGGAGTCAGCAACTATGACTCTATTTGCAAAGAATGTCTGCTTCCATTCCAAAGCATCTGAAGTTCATGCGACCAGTGAAGAGCTCTGCATTTCATGACCAACATGTCAACACATTTGCATCTCACTGTTACTTGAACAGTTGCTGCGTCACATCCTGATATATGGAGTAAAAATAAGAAGCCCCAGTGGCAGGAGTCCAGGCTCTGGACGCCTTCTGTCACTGCATTTATCCCAAACCTGCCCTGATTCACACAGATGGGATTTTCCAGCACAGCACAACGAATGAGTTCAACCCAAAAACAAACGCACATTCGATGAGGACACAGCCAAAACCGAAAAACAGGCCAGAACACGTGACAAGACTGAACTTTGGAATTATGTAAGCTCAGAATTTCAATTACAACCATTAGAACTCCGTTAGGTGCATTTTGTAGATTTAGCAATTCCATAGATGGCTAAAGGTTCTACACAAACTTTGATGTGGGCTTTTAAAATTGCAATTTATTGTTTTATTAGGGGGGGGGGGTCTGTGACATAAACCAAGTCCCATGTCTCAATCATTTTCTTGCTAGGGTAAACAGTTTGGTTGCTAGAGTGCTGTCAGTCAAACAAACATTACCTTTTCTCAGTTATTCAAATGGGCCTTATAAAAAAAACAAAATCTGTATTAGAGCTTGGGGTTCAAGAACTTTTGCAGAGTGATTGGTATGCTCTTGTACGGACTAAAAATATCCAATAGTGTGGTCAGTTTAAGTTTGGCTGGCATTGCAAGACATAGTTAGTTATCGTAGTGCAACCAGTCTAAAAACCAGTTAAAGAATCCAAAAATCTATGTTTGCATGCACAGAAGAAATGCTTATCTCAAGAGCAGATTATTCTAGTTGCAAAACTGTAGTTTGCACTTGTGCCACAGTGGTGTAGTGGTTTGGGTGCCTGACATTTGTAAGGGTTGTAGGGTGACCTATGTTCGAGTCCCAAGTGTGCCAGTGTTCAATAAATACATCCTACCTGTGAATCAGTCCTACTTTTGCAAAAACCTTTTGTTGTACATAAAATACAGTGTAAAATTATTAAATCCACACCAATTGTAAAAATAAATAACTACGACAAGCTACTACGCTAATGCCAAGCTAATATACAAATGTATAACACGTGTTGGTCATTAATTCTGTACTGAAATAAACTTACAGTTGTGCTCAGAGGTTTGCACACCATGGCGAATTTTCAGATTTCTTGGTCATTTTTAAGATATTGTGAATAACAGCTCAAAAGCATTTTTCCCACTCATCGTTAGCGAACCATACAAATGTGCGCCTCATGCGAAACATGCCCAGGACTCTAAAAGAGAAACAATGTGCTGCTTTACCAACAGAGAAGATAAAGAACCACATCAACAACTACCTCAAGAGATTCAGATTCATCGCCGTTGGATAAAAGGATGGATAAAAATATTACATTTTTGATCACGTTCATCTGGAAAGTCTCTGTGAGAGAAAAGGTGCATTTGATGAGCATAACTTATGAGCATAGAAATATATATATATGCATAGACTATTAAAGAAACGTTATAGGTAAAATGAAACTTAACATACAATCACACAAATGTGAAAAAGAACTCTACACTTGCTAAACCAATAATATGGTATGGTAGGACAAATCGCGTAATTTCCAAGCCTCCCCTCTCTGTCTCGCTCCAATTTACTTCCTGCCTTATCTTCACCGTCCTACTGAAACTACTGAACAATAGTTTTAAAAACATTGAACTTAGCAAACTTCTCTTTAGCCTTTATTCTGTTTCAACAACCATTCAGAGAAGGGTTTGTGAACCTAAAAAACACAGCATAAATATAAATAATTGAGGCGCTGAACATAGGAAACATTCAGGCGGAGCTGATGAGCACGTCACAGAGTAGAAATTACATACAAGACACTGAATTGCCTTAGTATTCATATTTACCAACAGCGCCAGCCATCATCGGCGCTCATGTGCTTCCTTCAGGTAATGCACATTTTCTCAAGGTGTTTGTTAAATTTATTGCAGTGATTGACAAGAAAAAAAAAACATTTTGCTTGGGATATAATAAAACAAGCGCGGTTGTTATGTTTAATCAATTTAAGTATTAGGGATGTCCCGAGCCGATCGTAAAGATCGGTATCGGGGCCGATCGAGGCATTTTTTAACAGATCGGAATCGGCTCTATGTATCGGACCGATCGAATGTTTACGTCAGCTACGTCACGCACGTGTCGCAAACTCGCATGTTAAACTCGCATGTTGTTTACTACTTGCAATACGGTGCTAAGATGTCTGCAGTGTGGAAGTATTTTAAGTTGGAAAGTGATTCTAGTCTGGTAGCTACATGCAACGTTTGCAATGCGAGCATTTCACGCGGTGGTACTAGCAAAGCAGCCTTTAATACTACCAACTTGATAAGGCATTTTAAAACGAAACACGACAGAATATTGCGACTTCACTGAGCGAACGCAGGAAAAGGCTAAACCATTTTATTGATGCACTGCTGAGCTATTTGGTTGTCAAGAGTACACACTGGATTGATTTAATAACCTGCATGCACTTAAAGTGTGCAATTAGCACAAGGAAAAGACAAGTATCGGATCGGGACTCGGTATGGGTCGATACTTAAAATTAAATGACTCGGATCGGATCGGGGGCTCAAAAAACCTGATCGGGACATCCCTATTAAGTATAGTTTTTGTAATGGATGCAAATTTTCTTCACTCCACTATATTTGCTGGAAATATAACGCACCTAAAACAAACAGTGAAATGGTTCACAAAACCCTGTTCTGATGGGCAGAAGAAATGTGTCTAAAGAATAAAAAGAACCTCTGCTTTTATTTAGTTTTCTTTCTTCTTCTTTCTTCACTTTAGCCACAAACCTCACCAATGTTTTCAAATCCACGTATAGTTCCCCCTTGAAAGCTTCTCTATTCAATTCCGTGTCCTAAAGAACTAATAGAAAGCAGCTTGATCCCTGCAAAGCTACAACACATTTTTATAGACACGGTTGAGTTTCACAAGAGCTTTCAGATTAAAATGGCCAGAAAACCAAAAGTTGGCAGACTGGCATCGGCTCTGAGGCTGAAAGTGACAACGACTGCGCTGGAGTTCAGCTCAGGTGAAGATCTGCAGGTGGCAACATTCCCATAATCCAACAGAGCAGCATTACGCAGTATTTAAAAAGATCAGTAAATAGCAATGTTACCAGCACATCTGGAGGAAGGAGCAAAAAGTAGGAGGAATGGGATCAAGTTGAACAAAAGCCATAGACGGGACTGCTGAGGCCAATAGGAGTTCCAAAAAAAGAGGTGGGAATAGTGTGGGTGGAACAGGGGCCCACGGGAGGCCAGAGGTATATACTCCTCTGCAATGTCTCCCCACAGAACCATCAAACTACCAACAATCCCACAGATCTACAGGAAAAAAAATCCCCCTTTTCCTGTTCAAAAACATAATTTACCAGGTCCCCAGCTTCCTTTACATTTACTAACAATATATACGAGTGTGACAGCAGCTTTGGGAAATTGATGAGTCCCTATTGTGCTTTTCAAAAACGGCCTTCCTTACATTGCACATCATAAATGTACACTCCACCGGCCACTTTATTAGGTACACCAGTACAACTGCCAATCACCAATCAGCCAAACACACGGCAGCAACTCAATGCATCTAGGCATGCAGACACTGACCTGCAAGCAGGCAACCTGAGCATCAGAATGGTGTTGAGATTTAAGTGAATTTGAACGTGGCTCGGTTGCTGCTGCCAGATGGGCCGGTCTGAGTTCAAGTTCAAGTTCAAGTTCAAGTTCGTTTAATTTATATAGCGCTTTTCACAACAGACATTGTCTCAAAGCAGCTTTACAGTAAACCAACAAGTTTAAACTCAACAAAGTGAAAAGAAATTAATTACTAAGTGGTGTACATGTCCCTGATGAGCAAGCCTGGGGCGATTGTGGCAAGGAAAACTCCCTTTTGGAAGAAACCTTGAGAGGAACCGGACTCAAAAGGGAAACCCATCCTCATTTGGGTAACAACAGCAGTGTGATAAACTATGGTATAAACATATGATCTGGTAGTATGAACAGATAATGTAGTATAAACAGTAGTTTCAGAAACTACTGATCTACTGGGATTTGCATGCAAAACCATCTATAGGGTTTATAGAGAATGGTCAGAAAAAGAGAAAATATCCAGTGAGACCAGTGAAAAAAAAAAGAGTTTTTTGACCCTTTTCCTGTAAAAATAACCAGCCTAAAACCAACCCCAATTTCTTTAAGATTTTCATGAGTGGAGATGGCGGCTATAGAGTGGTTAGTGACGCAATACAAGGTACATTATGTCACCATGAGTGATATAAATAAAGCCCCCTGTCTTAATAATTTCCTGAGATATAAGAGCTATGGTTTAGGACAAATTGGTTGCTACGATAAACAGTTCGGTTGTTATGAGGGGTCAGTGAAAACATAATGTTCCCTTTGTCAGAAGAAGTTAGATATAACGAACCCCCATGTCTGTATCATTTACCAAAGTTAAGATAGAGTTGAAAAAAGTGGTTGCTAGGTAAACAGTTTGGTTGCTAGAGAAGTGGCAGCGATGACATAAAAAATTAAGTTATTACTGTGATTAACATAACCCCCAATTTCTCTATGATGTTTCATGTTGATGTCTTTGTTGCTTTTTTCCATTTATTTTCAATTTTCAATTTTAACACCTTCTAGAACCTGGGGTTCAAATACTTTCTGCACAGTAGTTGGTATGTTCTTGCACAGACTGATAACCTCCAGAAGCGTGGTCAATTTGAAGTTAGAAATCAATGGAAAATTTCCTAGAATTCCTTTAATGGTACCAATCTGAAAAGATTTAGCAACCAGTTTACTAGCGTTTAGAACATAACGATACATAACGGTGAACCGTATTGTTTTACAGGAACAGCTTAGAATGAAGTAGAATCTTCTGTTGTACTAATTACAATGATTTCAGTGTCAGTATTTACCAATCAATCAGCCAATTTATAAGAAAAAATCCAAAAATGTGGGCCTGGTCATACCTGAGCAAACAAAGGGTTGGCATTGGTAATACACAAAAAAAAACCCTTATCCATAATAAAACAAATAGTTTGAAATTGTTTGCGCTGATATTAGTTGGTGTTGTAAGGAAACTCCATCAAAAGCAAAATGACAGCTACACACCAAACCAAACACAATCTCCTGCCATTTTCCCAAGAATGGGAGCCTTTCGCTAGAGCACGCCGTATTCATTCCAGGTTAGAGCCGCAGCACAACGGCTCTTTTCAGCCTGTCGCCCACGCTGGGATGAAACCGCAATCTGACATCCTTCCGAGCAGGCCCCTGGATTCAGGCTCCCAGAGGAGCTGCCAGTAGAGGACTGGCTATTGCAAAAGCAAACAAAGTTCCAGATGAGGCACTCAAGCAGGATGTCAGGCCAGGTCTAGAGAAATTCTATCCCACTGTGACACAGAACCAATGAAAATAACTTTCCCAAGACAAAAGATTGCATCAAGCTACAAAATCCCGAAAAATCTGGTGCAATGCTTCTGGAAACCTCTCATTCATCTATTGCTTCAGACAATAAAGGAATTCTTTGAAATTTTTCTTTGAAAATTACAGAGACTACTGGAAAAATTTTGGGCCACTGGGAATAAATCGGAAAAGACAACTCAAACCTCTTCTAGATGAAACATCAAAGTACTTTAATCATATGAACCTGATTTTTTATGACACCATTGACAGCCCCCTAGCAACCAAACTCTTTACCCTAGCAACCAAACTTTCTGAACTCTATCTCAGCTTTGACGTTATATTACATCACTGACCCCTCCATAGCATCCAGGCTGTTTACCATAGCAAAAATGATTGAGAAATTAAGGGTTGGTTTATGTCGCTCACGTTTACAGGCCAACATCAAAGTTTGAGTGTCAAACTGAAGCCATCGAGTTCGATCCTAATATATGATTCGAAACCTGTAAATCAACCGTGAACCAAATTTCTGCGATCTGTTTCACCGAGAATAACAAGAGAAGACATTTTTCATTCCATATCGAACCACATTCCTTCATGCTTGACAGAATGCCCTGCTGTAGACAACCACCTGAAGCAAAGAAAATTCCAGCAGCAGGTTTATGCAAAACCATCTCCAGAAGACTTCACACATGCACATGCTTGCTCGTGCACAGACACACTTGTAACAAAACACTCGCTCAGTTCCTTCCTTTGGTTCTCCTGAAGAACTGTTATTAATCTGGCCAGCCCTGTCTGCTCCCGATCCCATTAAGCAGACCTTTAGGGATCAGCGCAATTTCACAACGTCCTGAACACACCAGTCTTCCACTCAGGATGCCAGATTTCCAAATGCTACGGCATTAGCAACTTTGATAATCTGCTTTCCTCTGCCTTGAGAGTCAAGCATCAAACAGATTCGCTTTTGATGAAACACAGATGTTGTGAAGCACTGTGGATTGGTAGAAGTGGAGGATTAGTTCAGATGTGTCTCAACTTTGTTAATTACGGTCTCTGGTTGGTCATTGTTAACAGTGGGAGCACAATCAAGCAGCGCCGGTACCCGGTGGTCCCGGAGTTCTGGGGAGGTAAGTGGGTCAACTTGAGACAAGGAAAGCTTGACTAGAATACTAACTTGGGCTTAATGAATTGATAAGAAACAGATGCCATGATTGCATTTGCCGAAATTCCGTATCACATAATAAGATAGACATCTGAAATCGTTATCAAATATTACCAATCCAGATTTCACATAATGCACCAGTCAAATGATCAAATTAAAGTCCCATTCAATTCAGTGCATTTATCTTTTGAACTCTAATAAGATGCGATTCCTTTGGGACTGGGTCACAGCACAACAGAAATGTGTGAAATGTGCAGGCAGCAACCATTAGCCTCCATTAATCACGAGGTGGGAAGGTATTAGGAAATCCACTTGTGAATATTCTCAGCCGAATTTCCTCTTTGATGAAGCCCTCATTTCCCCTAATTACATGTAATGCTAACTTATTGTGTGGAAAGCATCTATGCCCGGTGGAAGCGGTCCTCTTGCTTGGCCTAAGGGGCATAACGCTTTTGAAAAGCTTCCTTTAATCACAGCGCAGTCCATATCATCAGATTTAACCCAATTATTACCGCTGATTCTGACCCTCGAGGCAGGTTTAATTCCTAATCGCAAATAAATGAGGGGAGGGGAGCCGGCAAAGCAATTCATTATATTAGTAAGCATAGAATCTAGTTAAGCGTTATAACAACACTTATCAATATTCTGATTGGAAAAAAATGCAACAAAGAAAAACTAAAAATCGATTTATAATTTGCATAATTGCTTGTCACCTACAAAATGTAAAGTTTTGCATCTCAAAATTTCTCATTATTATAAAAAAATTGACTTGTGTCTGAAAAATAAGACATATCTCAAATTTTGACTTTTGTATCTTGTGATTTTGACATTTTTACCTCGTACGTATTTTGTCTGGTACGTCCAAATTTTTTAAAAATCATCTCAAAATGTCAACTTTTGTATCTCAAAATTGTAACTATTGTATTTCAAAATCTTGACTTTTTAAGCCATAATTATTATTATTATCATTATTATCATTATTATTATTATTATTATTATTTTTAACCAGGCGGAAATGGACTTCAATTTCATATTCACAACTGGTTTAAAAAAAATTCCTAAAAATCTGAATTCAAGTTTCACAAAAAGAAAAAAAACATTTAGAACGGATCATAAATGGAAATATTATATTATATTATCATATTATATTTTTAAGTGAAGCATAATACTTAATCAAATAAAAAAATGGCTGCTGCAAGGCATAAAGAGGAGTTTCCTTGAACAGTCTGAAAACACCATTCTCTTAAAAGTTCATCTAGAGTGGGTCTACTCCTCGAAGCGTTCGGGCCAGTTTGAGTTGGATAGACATCAACAAACCCAATCAGAATCCATTAGAGAGTACAAATGAATGCCACCAAACAACTCCTGCATTCTTCCTTTGCTACAAGACTGGGATTACACATCGGTCAACATGCCAAGAACAAATCCAGACGCAGCTTTGTTCATTTCAGATCGTCAACTCTGAACCCTGGGCTCATTTGAATATGTCAGTAGTTAAAACATTGCATCTCATGTCTCAGATAAGCACCCCATTGGTCGACATGACAAGAAGAAAACTGTCTCATAGGGAGATCACGCCGAGTCGAGGAAAGATCTCAAACATCTGCGAAAGGTCAGGTTTCCACTGTATGGAAGCAATCAATGAAGCCCATAGAGCTTCCAAACAAAGAATAGTGTTTCACACTCGAGGAGGAACCTTGCCCTTCGTTAAAGGGACGTAGATTTCCTGCAGTCAGAAATCCCCCCTAAGCAAGACATCCCAGAATCGGCTGGAGCCGTGTGAAACTTGACTGAACTCAGATGCTGTCGACTACTTTCATCTGAAAATGGGACACTTCTGACACTTTCTACTTCCACCAAAGCAAACCATTTTCAGGAATTAAGAAACAATGACGTTTACAATATTGTTTGAATATCATCTTCAGGTAATTTCGAACAGGATTGCGAACCTTCCAAAAACAAAACAACTCACAACCAAAAAAGAAAAAAAAATATTTCGGTTAATTAAAATATCTTGATATCTTGTTAATTGTCTTTAAACATTTCAATTGCCTACGTTCATCAATTACTCACCGGCCACTTTATTAGGTACACCTGTCCAAGTGCTCATAAACCAAGGAAGATGATTTCAGTGACTTTGAACATTGCTGTTGGTTGTTTGTGCCAGACATGTTGGTCTGAGTATTTCAGAAACTGCTGATATACTGGGACTTCCACTCACAACCATCTCTAGGGTTTACAGAGAATGGTCCGAAATAGAGAAAATCTACAGTGAGCAGCAGTTCTGTATGGAGCAAATGCTTTGTTGATGCTAGAGGTCGGAGGAGAATGGACGGACTGGTTCGAGCTGATAGAAAGGTTTGAATAGTAACTCAATTAACCACTCGTTACAACCACGTCAGCTAAGAACTAGAACCTGAGGCTACAATTTACTCAGACGTTGTCTGGTCTGATGAGTCTCAATTTCTGCTGCTACATTCAGAAGGTAGGGTCAGAATTTGGCGTCAACAACATGAAAACATGGAACATCAATGGTTCAGACTGGTGGTGGTGGTGGTGGTGGTGGTATAATGGTGTGTGGGAGATTTTCTTGCCATACTTTGAGTACGTATTGAGCCTGAGTATCGTTCTAACCATCTCCATCCCTTTATGACCACAGTGTCCCCCATCTTTTGATGCTACTTCCAGCAGGAGAACGCTGTCACAAAGCTCCAACATGACGAAGAGTTCACTGTACTCAAATGTTCTGCCGATCTCAATCCAGGAGAGCAGCTTTGGGATGTGGGGGAACGGGAGATTCGCATCATGGATGTGCCACCAACGAATTTGCAGCAGCTGCGAGATGCTCTCGTGTCGAAATGGAGCAAAACCTTGTTGAATCTAAAGGGGGTCCAACCTGGTGTTAGCAAAGTGTGCTTAATAAAGTGGCCGGTGACTGTGTAGTACAGCATGGAAATCCACAGAACACAGGAATACATTCCTTTTGCTAAACACAGTCACAGAGCACAGCTGCAGTTCATTGTGGGATATTCCACCACTACACAGAACAATGTAAAATTTGCCACATGTTCGCATCAAAGGTTTCTCGAAAGAGCAGCAGACAGAGCTCCACCGCATGATGAATAGAGCAGATTTCAGCATTGTTCCTGGACGATCCTTTGCTGGCTGAAATTGCACTCAAATTTCCCTGGAGACTTTCTCTAAATCTAAAGTGCAGCAGGCGTACGGGTCGTCGTATACGCCAAGTGTGGATGTGTCTCTCTAAAGCTGTGTCGGCTCCAGGCCTGTACACACCTCCCACCGGGCCTCTCTTTAAAGGTGTGTCACACCGCACAATGCCGCCTCCAGCAAGTGGGTGTTGCTTTTTAGCCCGAGGCACAACAAAACTCAATAAATGCAGGCTCTCTGCAACATCCTTCAGATCCTGCCAAACCACCACCAGAGTTAAGACGTCGAGACAAAACAAGGACTTAGCCTCAAACGCATTTTACCATCCTCTGTTCAGACATAAACGAGGGAACAAACCCTCTTTCTTTCATGCAGAGGCATTACAACACTTTCCCTGTGTTCTGCTTTCCCGAGTCCATGCAGCACTTCCACATCAGGCCAATCAAAAAGAGAAGCTGCCCTCGAATATTACGAACCGGAAACACGGGTTAGGGTCTCTTTCAGAGCAAATCACTCATGGAGGAACGGCAATCCGGTTACCTTTACGAGGCAACAAGAGTTCACTTGTTCGGAGTGAATTTAATTAAGAGGCTCGCCAAATAGCATGACTGCCATCTCAGAAGGAAGTGCGAAAAGTGCCAAACCCTTAGAGAAACAGGGCATTTATTTGATTTCTTTAAGTGTGTGCTGAAACCGAATGTGTGGCAAAGCCGTGAAATGTTATATTAGAAGCCAAATCAAATTCAGTCGTACATTAGAGTATTAAAAAGTGTGAAGATAGCAGACCTGAAGCGGTTAAAATCACATACACAAAAATAAATACAGTTGTGCTCAAAAATTGTCACATTTTTCAGAAAATATCTTAGTGGTTGTGTAAACTCTTTTTAAAACATCCTGACAAAAGAAACTTTCCAAATGACCCTGATCAAAAGTTTGCACACTATTAGGTACTCCCGCTTTAACACCAATGACACCATGAAGTCTCTTGAGGTAGTTGTCAATGAGGTTCTTTATCTTCTTTGTTGTTAAAGCAAATTTCCTCTGTGGTTAAGGTTAGCTTTTTTCAGCTGTGCCTTCTCCCTAAAATTAATTTAAATGATTTGGAGAAAGCTATTCATGCATTTATTAGTTCTTGCTTAGGCTTTTGTTATGTCCTCTATGTTGGAATACGCCAGGCCAGTCTTTCTCTCATACGTTACACATATTCTGTACACCATGCAATGGCTCCCAGTTAGCTTTAGAATTCAATATAAAATAATTTTATTTGTATTTTATTGGAGACTTCAGTCATATGATTATCCGGGAAACGACTGCTGGTCGTTTAACGGTCCCGGTAAAAGAATTGAGATGGCCGCCCCTTTGGCGTGGCATGTTTAAAACTCTGGAATTCCCTGCCTGTTGACCTTCACTCTATCTATGATTTGTCTGTGATAAAAGCAAAAGATATTTGTTTCAAATTGTTTTTATGTAAGTTTGAAAAACTGATATAAAAAAAACTGAAAGACTAAACCAGCACAAAGCAGCACTTACATCAGCTAATCAAAAGATTAAAATCAAGTTTCCGCTATATTATCAGACTTGGTCAAACAAAGCTAAAAAAAGCAGATGCTGAAAAGCGGAAAGCACAAGGCATGACGACATGGACAAAGCCCCTACCCCAACATCCAGGAAAACCCCCAGATCAGTGCAGGGGAATGTTTTGAGATGCTGGCTCATGGAAATGGACCTCCTCGAAGGTGCAACGATGCTTGTAGGGTGGAGCTGTGGCAGGCTTGGGGTTCCAAAAAACCCAGTTGAACATTTCTGGAGGTTTTGTGTAATGGCTGGATCATGGATCACATTAAAAGTAACGAGGCACATATAGACAAGGCCATAGATCAACACCTTGTTGGCTGACGTGAAGGATTTCAGAGAAGATGCAATGTTTCTGTGTTGCCTCGTCACATATTACAATTACAAATGACTTTCTGAGATTACTGATCAAAAGGGAACATTAGGAAAATACTAATATGTTTAAATACAATAAAGAACTTTCTTCAACTAAACAATAAAAGCAGACAGACAAAAAAAAAGTTTTATTAAAAGTGCCAAATTCCCTGTATGTAAAGCTGCGTAATGAATATTTTAAAGCTTGAAACGGTATTTTCATCTTTGACCCATAGAAAACAGTCTAAACGAGGAGCATCTGGATTCATTTAAGAACATGTTTAACAAAAGCAGAGAAGTTCCAGCTCCAGAAGATAGGCCTGGAAGCCTGGATTGGCTCAGTTGTCTGTTCCCGCCTACAGAAACAGAAACCTTTGTTTGTGTTTCATCGCTGTGCATTTGCTGTTTCTGCCTCATCATCAAAGACACTAGCATTACTGCAATCGAAATAACACAAAGCTCCACTTTTTCTTGCTTTTAGATGCAAGCGTGGATCAGAAATGAAGAAAAAGCTCTGTGTGGGTGTCCCTGCTCAGGATATATGACACTTACTCATTGCATCAGCCCAGAGCTATTCAGACCTCCATCACACTAATGCGTCCGTTCGCAAGAGAGGGGTCAGTCAGTGAGGCTCCAATAATGCACCACTCACCACTTTACACATGACCCAAATTATTTAATCCTGGCAATATTTACCTCAATTACATGCTGAACATACACAAACCCTTCCAAATAAGTTTTAAAGCCAACTAAGATGCTTTAAGGACAAGGAAAGGATGATCACCAGAGAAGAATTATGGCAAATCTCCAAAGTAAAAGTCAACCGTTATAATAGATTAAAAGGCACATGATGTAATAGAATGCAGCAAGCCCAGAACAAACAGAACCTGTTGTTTTCAAGCCAAGGACTGTGGGTAAATAGGGATGCATGATAACATAAAAGAAAAAAAACCAACAAGCTAATCCACAAACACACCCAAGATCATGACATCGATACAATTAACAAAAAACTGTGAGAAAGAGTGTGCCACACAGCCCAGACTTGCAACACCACACTCCTTCATTGGTTTTTCCATATTATGTGCATTAAACGGCATGCACCATCTCTTTTGTATTGCAATTTTTTTCTATAAATAAATATAAATGCATTTGGGGATTGCATCATATTCGTATGGAAGACACACATCAGAAAAGTAGTGGTGAGAAAAGACGAGAAAATCCTCGGTCCTTGCCGAGTGTAAAGTGCTGGTTGTCAAGTGCCTTCATTTCTGTGATTAATAGAAATAGCCTTAACCCGGGTTCAGACAGCACGGTTTTCAGAACAGTCGTGTCTCAGATCCTATCACACCACACAACTGTCTGAGGGTCAGCACTGCTGAAGTCACACTGCACGCTAGTTTAATGTGGATAAAGTGTCAAACCCTGCTTTTGGATTGCACTCAGGGAACAACTGATGCACTCCCGGGCCACACGGCGGCGCTACATAACTCTACACATCTGACGCTTGCTTTTTAACAAAGAAAACCAAGTTAGTCTTTTGATCCATTTTGTTAGTTGGCAAACAAGCCATTGTGAACCCAATAATAGTACTTGCCACGCTAACAAAACAGCCAATTTCATTGGTCAACCACAACACGTGAACTTGTGAAAAACAAACTAAATGTGAATGCTAACAATGGTGCACTGGCTAAAGGGGAGAATGTCTCCACAAGAATTAGGGGTGTGACGTTAACCCTGAGACAATTCGACCAAAACAAGCCTCAACCGTAGTTTCTAGAATATGGTCAAAAAGTAATGACGAAAGTAGGTAACATAGAAAAGCCTCCCACATTTTCCAGAAGTGCTCGATTACAGTGAGCCAGTGCTGTGTTTCCACGCAGACAAATGGGAACCCACATATAAAACTCCGGAGATAAATAGCATTTTTTTAAATAGACAAATATACTTACAAAAAATAATTTACACAAAAATTATTATTTATTTAATATTAGGATTTCGTTCTGCTGCAGGCCATCAATAGTTATGATCTATTGAAAAAAAAAAAAAAAAAAAAAAAAAAAAAAAAAAAAAAAAAAAAAAAAAAAAAAAAAAATCGCATCTATTTTACTGTGGTAGCTTTCTTTAAGCAACACAAAGGTTATAATTTCCCATACAGCATGATATATTTCACAAAAGGTATTAGAGAGAAACCAAAGGATAAAATAAATGCATAAAACCACATATTTGCTATTTGAGAATAACCCTGCAGTGATTCATTACTTGTTGCCATGGGATACAGCCCAATCAAAGAGCTGAGATGTCACAGTGTGTATAATTTACTTATTTATTTATTTTATCTATAGTAGGCCAGTTGAAAATGTAATAAATTTATCTGGAATTTGGATTGGGTAGATACACAACAAAAACAAACCTAAGTCGTTCGTTTTGCTAATACAATGAACCTGGATCGTGTAATTGTTCTTATAACAGAGACACTCAGCAACATTTGAATGAAGGGTCATTTTTCCAGAGAGGTCTGGCTGGTACATGACGGGGTCAGCCCAGGTTAAATAGGATGGATTCTGGGAAAAGCGCATGTGTGCCGCGCAGCAGGCTAAAAGCGGTACAGAATTATTTGATCATCAAAGAGCTTACAGAAGAAACAATGAGGGTTCTGTCAGCGGAACGATGTCAAATGCAGAAGTTCAACTAGTCGATGCACAGTTTAAAAGGAAAGCTTGTGGTTTACGCCTACTGAAATATAGATTTTGCAAAACAGTTATGAAAGTATGTAAACAATATCAACTGTACAAATATATAATAAATGTAGAAGCAGCGGAATCACAGAACTGCTAATATTTGTACAGAGAAGAAACAGAGTCCACTATTTCACAACTCCTTTGGGTTGGTCTTCGATTCCAGAGAACCTTTTCACATTACAGCATCAAAACATTTCCATATGTTTTCCAGCATTAGGATTACTTCATCTGACCCAACACAAACGGAGATAGAAAGGGGTGGGCACATTAGGGTTAAACTTATGCTACAAACTAATGGTTTTGGTTTAAAAAAAAAATATCAAGTTCCATTTCTACCCCATTAGCCCTTCAAACCGGTTTTGCACATTTATGTGAGGTGAAGGGGTGTCCCCATTCTTTTTTTGGCTAAAACAGGGACGCCTAGACTTGAGGTAGATTATTCAATCAGTCATATTAGCAGCCCCCATGTCTCTATCGTTTACTAAGGCGGAGATAGATTTCAGAAACCTTGGTTGTTAGGGTAAACAGTTTTGTTGCTTGGGAGCTGTTAGTGACATTACAGTTAATACTATGATTAACGTGATCAAACCTCAATTTCTTTAATGAAGATTATCGGGAAAGTATCAGGCCAATGAATCTGTTATTTTTTTCATGAAAATGTTGCAGATTATGATGAGTGTGTTCGTAACATGGAAAGCACACAGGATGATATTCTACGATATTCTAAATTTATATGATATTCAAAATTGTTTGTTTTTTTTTACACAATTTTGTTACTGTTAAAAGTTTTGTTATTGTTAAACAGCCTTATTACTGTCATTCATCATCAATAAAAGTATGATTGCTTAATTCATTTGTAGTTTTTAAATACAAACAAAATAAAATATTTTAAACCTGTTTTCAGTTTGGGTATAGGTTCTCGGCTAAGTGAATCCAAAATTTTCGGTTTCGTTTTCAGCCCAGAATTTTCATTTCTGTGCATCCCTAATTTTTTTTTGCCAACATAATAAAATACTGTATACAATTGCAATCATTTTTAAATACTTTTCATGGGCCTTAATTTTATTTAAAATTGACTCATCAATTTTTATACATCAAAGGCTGCGCAGACACCCTGCAGACAGCCCAAAAATCTAAACGCCTTGCCGGCAGCAAAAGTTCTATGACGACCAAAATCGACATTAGAATCATTTGTAAGGTCACAAACTCTTCGTGAGCATAGTCGGTTTATTTGCTTTAACGACAGAGACGGAATATCTAACTCGCAGTACAAAAGTTCAATCTTTTCCACCTTGCTGCGTTCACGTATGCCGTGTCCTTCAACACTGCTGGCAAACTCAAAAAGAGAACACACCGGAACGCTCTGCAGCCGCCTAATGCTCCAGTACAACTTTAACTACAACCCTGTCACCAATAAACAGAGTTCTCCCAAAGATAAGCCTCAAATCTCTCTTTCAAACCACTGCAAAATTACAACAGGCATTATGTAAGCCTACTCCACCGACAATCAAGATAGGAAACATGCCAGTCCCTGTAGCGTTGGAGTAAAAGGAGCACAATGGATAGCGCGTGCAATAAATCGTTTTAGAGAAGATATGGACACCCAAGTCTCACTGTCAAAGGAAAACAGGGTTAAAGTGTCAGTCAGCCTGAACAAAGAGCAATCTCTCTGTAGGTTAACTCTGGTTCAGGGGAAAGGCTGAACATAGTGCTCTTTATGCTTGCTGCAGTGGGGGAAGGGGGTGAACGACCACCGCTCTCAAGTTACGAGCTGTTTTCTTAAGCCACAAATCACATGGCCGCTTCCAGCTCTTTACGGCCAGTTGTTGTCACTGTTAGTGAGGGCTATTAATGAAAGCTGCAATCCCACCATTTCCATCTTTATCTCTGGTGTATTTCCAAATTAGAGCATTGTGACGTCAATGGACGTACTGCTACATGATCTGTTTTACCAAATAAAAGTAGACTTTTTGTCTTCAAATTCTACACAACCATAAAACATGTGATCATCCTAACAACAGGTTAACAAATGTTGTTACCAGACTTGTCATCCTCTTAATCTGTTTGCTCCTCGCTCTATGCAGCAGGAGAACCCGGTGACCCCGGCTGGGATTCATTAGTGGGTGCACTACACGTACGCTTTACTATATTGCAGCTGATTGTCCTGTTCTTCACAGCTAAAGGGCTTTTGTCGACGAATGGTAGAATATTCTTCAATTCTAAAATAATCTCTAACCCCTACTCCACGTAGATTTGCAGATAAGGGTCACTTTCAGCTGAAATTGACACTTTAAAAATGGCAAACTATTCGGCTATTTCTGCCAGTTTAGAG
The DNA here is from genome assembly GCA_007224835.1 of Danionella cerebrum. Lineage (NCBI taxonomy): Eukaryota > Metazoa > Chordata > Actinopteri > Cypriniformes > Danionidae > Danionella > Danionella cerebrum. The sequence goes on from SRMA01027317.1 coordinate 270,208, forward strand.
GCCTCTACACAAATCTTTCGATGCTTTCTCAGCAGGGTGCTCTTCGTCTGGGCCCAGAAATATTCTCTGCCTGAAGATGGTGTTTGTAGTACAACAGTTGCACTCAACGCCAACCAGGGAAACAGGAAAGAATAAGACGATGACAGAGAAGAAATCAAAAAAACGTAGAAAAAAAATCCTGGATGTCGAGCGGTTTATTCTGTTGGTGCTGAGCTGACCACAGAGAGCTGTTTGACAAAATTGTAAAGGAAAGAGAGGATTGATTGCAGTAGTCGCGATGAATATGTGGGATGAACGCCACCGAGCAGCTCTTTTATGTCCTACTCACATCATCAAAAGGCCTTTCATTGGTCGTTCTCCTAGTGAAAAAAAACGGACCCGATATAGCACTCCCAAACTCTTTTTCGATGGCACCACTCATTCGGTCAGATGTGTGATGTCCCAATGGTGGCCAATCGAACCGTGGTGTCGCATAAAATTTGGATCGTTGTGTAGAGGCTATAGGAATGAATGATAGGCTTAGTTGGGAAGAAATAGCATGAAGAAAATCCAGTAAAGGGATGTCTAAAAGCCACGATTTTAACATTAAATCGCATCGTTCTCAACGTGTAAAGGCCTTTACTGCTGTGTAAGTTTCCTCTTTGACGCTTTAGGAATAGGTTGTAGTCAGAGTTATTACCTAATCAATAAAGTAATATATTAAACATACATTAATGTACTGGTGATGTAGCCTTCAATAAAAACAGCCCGTGGGATTAAACATTTATTTTCAGCCCAATTTTCAGAAAAAACTATTCAGTATCTTGTCAGTAGTTTTGGGTTTGTGATCAATGCCATGGTAGTTTACATCTACTTAAGAGTTTGAGAAAGTTTACCTCTACTTTACAGATTGAGTTGCCTCTACTTTAGAGTTTCTTCCCACCGGAGCCTCGCTTTCATTTTTAAAATGGCAGACACATAAAATAGGGATCCCATATTTTAAGAATATTTATGGAGTTATGTCAATACAAACTGAAGAAAGTGGCAGTGATACATAATTTTTTTTCTGCTATGTTTCTAAATGCAGAAACGACTGTCCTCTTCCCTGAAAATATGTAAACGTACACAAAATGCTTTTAAGCCACAGCTAATTTATTGTGAGAGCTTTGACGGCTTATGTTTTTGAGATGCACTCAAATTTAACACAGTGGAAAAACTGTGGAAAAGTGGAAAAACATGAACATTGTGCACAATTTGTAGAAAAACTATTTTCAACAGTAAAATCAAATTTAAATTGAAAATTGTTGTGATATTATATTTATTTCTCATTTTATAGTGTAGCTGGGTAATCTAATGTCATACGCCAGTATAATAGGTGGTAAAAGCACAGTTGTAATTTGTCAAAAAAAGTATTGCAACAAATTTTGAGATTAACTTTTGTAAGTGCTGTGAACAGTCCATGCCTGGGTTGGTATAGTTGTATAGTGTGCACTTATTTATAGACCTTTTGTGAAATTTCTGCACACACATACATACACACACATGTGAAAAAATGCATGAAATGCAACTTCTACAGCTTTCAATGCAAAGCCAGGTATTGATCTATCGTATGTGGTTGTCATTTTACGAGGATTTAAAATGTGAGAATGTAATTGCCAGGTGCTCCAGTAGGTTTAAAGCCATATGCATCGGCATCAAACCCTAATATTTGTGTAGGTCTGAAGCAGCAGATTTAAATGTCCTACATGGATGCATATTACTATTTCCTGTGATGTGTGTGACCTATTTCTGTTAAATGCAGGAGCAGCGCATGACTGCACTACAAGCTTAATATTCTTTTAAAAAGGAAGAAGAAAAATGAAACAAGCAAACACATTCAGAGGTTGAACTCTCGGCCTGAGGGCAGCTATTGAGAGCAGAAAGTTCTGCGTGCTGATTAGCGGCGGTACAGTTGGTGACCTCAGGACACGCCACAGCCCTGAAAGCAAACGGCCAGCGTACTGTACAACCGTACTCAATACACACGACAACAGGAGCCCCTCCATTCATCTCCACCGCATGAGAGCTGCCTTGCTGATCAAAGAGCGAGCTGGATTAAGCTTCAAATGGATAAGGAATTAGTGTAATGGCCCTGGAGACGTTCTTCTCAAACCTTAATCAGATTTATCACTTCATGGGTGTTTTATTGTATTAGCTGAATATACTTCAATACGATTATTTAATACGTTTTAATAATAACAAAGATTTTCTATAAATGTGTCAATTAAAATGCAGCAATGCCAAAAGGAGTTATAAATATTTTCCAAAGCGACAATTCAATAACTGCAATCAATGTAACACTATATTGTATCGCAATACAAAAATCATTTCACGAGAGCAATCGGAAAGAAATCAGCCATGGATAACCGCGAATACTTGGTGGAATTTAAGCGTAACAGGCGAGCTGTTCGAAAGAGAACTCCGAGTCCTAATGGGCGATAGGAGTTGGGAGACCCCCGCCATTACATTCTAGTGGAGAAGGAGGGGGGATGCCAATGAAACGTCTGAGGGATACCTTTAGCTTGCATCTTATATAGGAAGGATGACGAGATAATAAAGTACCGCCCACTCCAATTACCTTCACAAGAACACTCCCCAAACTAGTCTTAAGACATCACAGAGTCAGAATCAGTGTCCTGTCGTTATCGTCTAGGTGCTAGAACACACAGTGTAAATGTTTACTGAGAAACAAGAGCAATATAGTCAAAAAAAAAAAAAAGATTCGAAAATACTCTGAGAATACAAACGCGCTGCCACCTAGTGGGTGGATGAAATTACATACTCATACAAATCAAACTAGATCCTGACTTCATATTTTTACAGTCTTAAATTTGTTTTGTTAAACATTGAGCATGTCATTACAATCCCAATGTATGTATATCAATATCTAGAAATACTTAAAAATACTGATATTTCAGTAATAACAATGTGCTTTAATAAATAGTTAGTTATTTATTAATGATATGTATTTTTAATTAAAAACACAATCAACAAAAAAATATATATAGCCAAAAAATGACAGTCATTTATATTTGTAAAATATAAATAAGTATATAAAATATAAGTAATAAATTATTTGTCTTAAAATAAAATGAAGCAATTCCATATGAACTGCGATTATATAATAAAAAATGTAAATTTAAATTAAAATTACATTTTAATTTGATAGTGTAAACATTGACCAAGTTTTTTTTATCTTGATTAATATCATATTTAGAGCATAGCGTTATATCTCCAATATATACACAATTCATTTTACATACTCAAAATACTTTAGTATTAGAAATAAATATTTGCGTTTATAAAAAGACATTCTGCTAATTCCTAATAATAACAATATTATATATACACAAAACAATTATTTGGAAAAATATAATTAGCATAGTCTGACCAAATTGGCGTTAATTAAAATATGTTGTTTTAAAACGTATTTTATAAAAGCTGCAAATTAATAACTTTGCAAGTTTATGTGTGTATATAAATTATTTGACATTTTATTTTCAGAGATAATTTTACAAATAGAGAAAACATAGTTTAAGAAAAATGATAATAAAACTACTAGCAAAAATAATGAACAGATTGGATGTCATTTGAAAATAAATAAATAATTTCATTAGTAAAATAAATGTATTCGTAAATATATTACATATTACGTCTGTAGATTATTTAGTGTCAATCTATTAATAATAAGTATCAGAAAAAGGAATAATACATTTCTTTATAAACACTGAGGAGGACCAATCAAATCCATGAATGAAATTAGGTCACAATTGCTTTATGGCCCTTGTCATTTACACAGATGTGAAGCAAACATTTGCCCCGTCTGTTAGCAAACATTAAAATGCTTTAAAACAAAATGATAACTAAAGAGGAAAACTCGAATTTGTACAAAAATGGATTTTCCTTTTCGCTGTGAATGTCCTTAGACACAATGAAGAATTTCGGGTGAAAAACATTGAGCTAAACCAATGTGTGAATACACAACAATGCCATTCTCAGAGCTGAATATCAAACAGAAAATGTCATGTTCTCCACCTCGAGCGGATCCACAAAAGCAGCTGACAGCAGATATTGCAACACAGCAGAAATAAAGCTCTACACACGGCTCCACTGCCTGACTGACTTCCATCAAAACCGACAATACGCCTGACGGTTAACAGGCTGCCCAACAAAGCCAAATGCTCACGAATGCCCGGCCGCGTAACGTGTAGTTGTCAGCGTGCTTGCCGTTATCTTACCGTCAATTCGGAATTATCGTGGTCGCGGTGAGTGACGGCTCGGATGACTCCAGCTCGCCAGGACCAGCGAGCGATGTGCGCGGGATCCAGCGGCTCCTCTCCGCTCACGCACAGGAACCGCTTCCCGACCACCATGGCGAAAACCCTCGAAAACTTCAACCCTCGCCTGCTACCGAGCGCACATTTACACCGTCGAAGTGCGTTCTGAATAAGAGAAAAAAAAATAACCGTGGTTTTAATCGGCTATTTGCGTGTCGACCGCAACCCGGGGGATTTAAATTTCTCAGCCTCCACCCGCGAATGGTCGTTCTCGCGCTCCGTGAAACTGAACACTGGGCCGTTTCACTATGAACGTAAAACCCGGTATCCCTCCGCCACGCACAACTTGCTTGTCCATTAGAAACCGCAGCGGGAAAATGTATACATCCGCGAAATGATTCATTACCAATCCGCTTTCCAACAGAGTGCAGTTTGCTGAAAATAGTGCTTTGTTGTTGTTTTTGAACATAAACAAAAAGAAGAAGAAGATAGTAAAAAATACGTGTTATTTGTATTTTGTTGAGCAGATGGTTTATAATAATATTGTTTTAGGATTTTCTTCTCATTATGTTGTCGTTTTGCTTTTTATTGTTTTATTAAAAGCATACGACATATATTGCCATTACAAATACGTTAAATAAAACACAAAGAAACCAGAAGGTGGCTTTTTAACCAATTTTACATCAACTGTATCATATCAACCACAGGTAAAGTTAAAAAAAAACTTGAATTGTGATGTAAATGTAAAACATTAAAGTAAAAACGTGGTTTAGAAAATGAATGAAGGAATAATCTGGGGAAAAGAGATGATCATTAATCGTACGTCATGATCATGTGCGACCGGTGTGCACATCAAATACATATATACTTATATGCCACATTAAAAAGGTCTACTAATAATGTTATTAAATACACAATGTACAGCTCTGTGCAACAGCTAAACAAAAAAGAGGCTCGCGACCTGTCCGTGACCTCAAAAAGGAAATAAGCGGGTCTGAAAATTAATGACTTAACAAAAGAGAATCTAAATGAAACAGCAATAACTCTCCTAGCTGCAGTTTCTGAAGGAACACAGCTGGCAGGTTGTTCCAAACATCTTGGAGAACTAACCCCAGATCTTCTGGGCCAATCATATGCCTTCACTGAACATTGGACCATTATTTCTGACCAAATCTCCAAATCTCTCAGCCCCTGATGGAGAGTAACTACCTTGTGTCTTGTTGCTGTTAACACTAAACCAGGATATACTATTCTGTTATCTTATTATCTGTATATTTTAGTAGGAACTTGTCCGAAAAACCAATCAGTTTCTTTTCCGAACTACCTATAGTTAGGTTCACAAAATGATTAAAAACAGAAAAAGGTTGAGTACAGTGATTGCTTACCACTTTGTCACCACCAAGAGCAAATTAATATATTATCAATATCAATGTGAAATAGTCAATATCTGATACTGCATTGTTCCTTTCGCCAAATATGGATGAAAAATCACATCGCTTTTGTGTTCAAATGCATTTCACACTTTTTTCCCAAACCTTCTGACCTGTGGACTGTTCATTGATGAGCACCCGAGGAGGGTTGATAGTGAGGAGGATAGAATAGGAAAGAATCAGTACCTGTCACCTTTGGGTCAGAACAGAAGATGGAGACTGATATCCCACAGCTGATAAAGTCACACATCTCGAGAGTACAGCTGACTCTTTTTGTGGTGCTGCAGGCATTCTGCTGGATGTTTTTTTTTGTGTCTGAAGATAATATGGAATCATGATTCTTTACGAACATGAGGTAAAGAGAAGCATTGAGAAGAAACAGTAAATTGGATGCATCGTTGGTAGCATTGTTTGAATTTGATGGCAAATTGTTTAAAATGATTAAGAATCATAGTGAAGATTATTAAAAATTGATAATATGGAGAAATACAATATGCCCAATTGAAACTAAAAGTGTATCTGGGATGCAAAAATAGAAGTGGAAACATGAACACTCAAAGAAATACAATAATTTGGACTTTCATTTTAATATTTAAAAAAAGCTATTCATTCGCTATAACAATGGGATTATAAAGAAATTCCACCTTCCAGACAGATTTTTGGTAGCTGTGTTCCAGTACTGGATGAAAAATTATAGTTTAGTCAAGTAAAAGAAATACAAATAAATAAAAATGCACATGTAAATGCGTATGAGTTTACTGAATCATTTGATTTTAGGCCAATTCAGTGTTAAGCAGCAGTTACTTGGAGGATGTTTTTAAATATTTCAGTTGAACGGTTGGGTTTAAACGTCAACTGCCATTCAAGGGTTAAATCTAATTGTAATTTAAACTAAAACAAACTGAGTCGATAAACTACGTTTCCATTTGAAGCGTTGTTAATTTCAACTTCTTTGTTTTTATTGGTCCCGACCTCCTCGCAGCGCCTTTAAGCCAATCACAATAAAATGCGATGAGGGTGTTACGTTTGCGTCTTTAAATGCCGTAATTTGACAGACACTTCGTTTAACGAATCACAGTTCGAGAGCCGTGTAAACAAATCCCATTAGCCAATAGTGTATCAGAAATTTCGGTCCTTGACTCAAATTTTTTTCTGACGTCAACCTGAGAGCGCACCTTTTACAGAAACGGTATCAGTTTGGGCGAGAACAAGAAGACGATGGGAACAACAAGGGAACCTTAAGTGTAGTCGCCAATGTTTTTTATCTTTATTTTTAACGCTATGTTTCAGTGTAATAGTGTCCAATGAGCAGGCGAAGGCTCACAAGAGTCCTTTTATTTTGTTTCTTGTTTTGCGGCTGAACCGTGAATTTGTTAGCATAGCTAGCATCTTTCTGTTGTCGGCTCATTCCTGAAGAAAAGATGGTGTCCTGGATCATATCAAGATCTGTTGTGTAAGTCTTTAAAACACTTTAGTATAGTTGAAGTATTTTTATTTTACTTTTTTTATTTTATCTTCGAGTTCTTAATTCCATTTAAATACCATAGTTATCATTTCAGACCATAAACGTCGCCATTACATTGTTATAACGTATTATAAAATGTAATGTTACATATTAAGCTATTGTGTGTGTTATTTAAATGTGTTTTTATTTTTCAATCACAAATGTGAGGTTTCTCAATGAGGTTTCTGTGATCATTAATTGTGCTATCGCCTTGTTTTTGTTGTGCTAACGCCTTGTTTATGACTTGGGCCTTTTGAATCTCCTGGAGGTTTTTTTATTTATTTATTATTTTTTAACTAAAGTTGTAATTTTCCTATAACTAGTTGCACAGTAAAACACTTTATGCTTTCACTTATTTAATTTTATTATACGTATGCACATGAGTGTCTTTTATATATATGTATTTATATATTAACTAACGTTTATACCCACAATCGATTAGTCGGATGATGAAATAGCATTTTTATCATAACATACTCTCACAGTTTCCTCACAGAATTTTAAATGTTTTAGTATATTAGTATTATTATTAGTATATTATTTACTAATATATATGTTAGTGCTGTCAATCGATTAAAAAATAATCTGAATTAAAGACTGAAACTTTTTGGAATGTGACTAAATAATGTAAATTCAGGACAAAAAACTATTTAAGTTAAAAATCTGATTGTGTATTAATTTTTTTTGTTTGTAACACTGTAACCTAGATTATCTCATGTAAAAACATAGTTGCAATAAACCAGCAATATTCTCCAAGTTAACTTTTGGCTTGAAGGCCATATTTAATATAGTTTATTGAGCACAAAAACAAGTAATATAAACATAAAAGGAAACCCTCGTAGGGAAAACCTGAATAACATAAGACTTCTCCAAAGGAGGAGAAATAAACTAAACTAAATGAACGAATAGCCAGACTTTGTTCATGAACTCACTAATCATACGGTCCCATGCCAAGCTCACGTTGGTGTGGGAATATATACACAGGATAACACAAAACATCAGGGGAGAAATGGAACTGAATAGAAAGCCAGACGGGAAGTGATAGACAGCGTGAAAATATGAAACGAGTGAAAAGGCAGAAAATAAAGGCATACATATAACAGAATGCCACAAATATTCCTTCCTTGGACTTATTGATGCTACTTTGATCGTGTAAATGCAAAAAAAGCAAATATGTGCATAAGCTTTGTTGAGGCATTTTCTTTATAGTTAATGAAAGTCATTACTGGAAGCAAATATTTGAAATGCACATCACGGAGCCCCTATAAAGGGTTGTAATGGTAGGGACAAATATTTCGGTAGGAGAAAAAATTGTGTTTCCTCGCACAAAAATAAATATAGATATTTTTTTTAAATGCTCGGTTTCTATAAGTTGGACAAGTGAGCAGTTATCTGGAAAACTTCTCACAGATTAGTTTCTTATTTTTTTAGCTTATTATTAGTTTCACGTTTGAAAAAGCAGATCTCAGGGAATGAAAAGCACGTCCGAGAGCAAATATCCAATCAATAAACTGCTTCTTTGTTTGTGTATGACAAAACCACACCAAGAATTGTTACATTAATTGAAATAAAACATGGGGAAGTCACATCGGATAATGTATTTTTCATAAACAGTTATAAAATACATAATTTTTGTGGAAAGAGATTTACACAAACTACAAACAACATGAACCCATTTTAATTTAATTCTGTATTTAATTATAGCCTAAACACTGCAAAAATATGTTATGTAACAAGCTACAGTGTTTCCCCTAGGATCATGGCCTTTGGGGGGGGGGGTTTGTGGTGTTATGGGTGGTGCGGCAAAACAATCACACAAACACTTAATAGTGTTTATATGTTTCTTTTAATTGCAGTATACCAATATATTATAATGTCTGAACAATTACTGTACAATTACTAAACAACTGTACACTGAACTAAACATCAGATTTATTTTAATATGTTAATTATTCACAAAGTGTGCAGCTTTTGTCACTGCAGTGCATCTTTCTGGGCTTCTGAAAGAACATTTCCAGAGCATCTTGGTATGGATAGTCTGAAACTTCTGGCCCATTTATTGAGATCCGCATGCAGGCTGCAAGATGGTCCCCTTGCAGCCTATTGCGAATGTCTGTTTTGACCTGTAAATACATTAACTGTTAGGCTTTAAAAGTGATAACTGATAGTAACAGTAAAATCAACTTAACATAGTGATAGTTTAAAGCAGGAAATGCCATTGTATAACTAACTAGCTAGCTATTAATTAAGCAATTTATTTATCAATTCGTTCATTCATGCTTGTGTGTATTTACTTACTTACCAAGATCAGTCTTGTACAGCCAGGGGGAGTATTTCCCCTCTGACAGCCAAGCTGGGTCAAAACCTGTCGTTCTGTGGTGGCTAGACTTTTGCTGCTTGTCAGGGGCAGGACATGCAGCACTTGGGCTCTTTTCTGTACTTTGATTCGGAGTAGGAAAGCTACACCGGCTGCTGCTCGCAGCAGAACACGTGCTGTCATCGTCACCATCTTGGGATCGTTTAAAAAACGCGGATATTTTTGCCTGCTGCGACATACTCTCCGACGCGCGGTCTCTGTCCGCTGATGGGTGTGTGTGTGCGCGCATTAGTGATGTGTCGTTCAAGAACGATTCGTTCTTTTTGAACGAATCTTTAATGTGACTCCGTAGGAACGAGTCGTGTTGGAGAGGGATTCGTTCATTGGCGCATGCGCATCATTCTTGTGGTTTTCCGAGCGTAACCCGTTCATCATCAATGACAGAAGACCGAAAAGACCCGAATGACTCGAAAGATGAACTAATCTTTTCTGTTTCCGGCTCATGCTGCATTGGTTAACATTACGGAGCGGCCATGAGCCGGAACCCGAAAAGATTAGGTCTTTTTGCGAGTCTCCGTGTCATTTCGTTCTTTTGTCACGTGACCGCACCACAACGTTAAGCGAAGTCAGTATGCAAATATTAGTTCATGATTAGTGAACGATTACTATTATTTTTATATTTATTACTACTACTGCTATTAACAGTTTTTGGTGCTCAATACATAATGTGTTAATAAAGACTTAATTTGTTCATAAAATCATTTTCAGATATTATAAATACTTTATACACACTCTTGGATTGTTTATTTTTTTTAAATACAACCTTAAAAAGATAAATCAAAATATTCTTATACAACAGAAGACATTTAAAGTGCAAAACAAGCTGTAAAGTTATACAAATAAGTTTTAAAATAAATAACACGTTTGTGCCAAAAGAGCTATATAATAATAATGATAAATAAAAAATAATTTAGAATCAAAAGATACTAAATAACATTAACATATCAACACTAAAATCACAATGTAACAAACAAATTATTGGACATTTAGCAAATTATGAGCCGGAAAGAGAAAAGACCGAAACAACTCGGAGACTCGCAAAAAGACCTAATCTTTTCGGGTTCCGGCTCATGGCCACTCCGTAATGTTCACCAATGCAGCATGAGCCGGAAAGAGAAAAGACCGAAAGGACCCGGACTCGCTAAAAGAACGAATCTTTTCGGATCCCGGCACTATAGTGGTCACGTGACAAAAGTGCTAAAGAAGCCAGTGCGTACTGAGTGCACGGACTGCACACGTTAACGTCAGAGTGAAGTAATTTTGTGTCGAACAAAAGAGATTAAAATCTAAAGAAGACAGATCAGAGTTTGGGTAAACCAGACTAAAAGACCCAGGTAGGCTTTAGTAATATATTTATATTCATTTTAAATTTAGCATTATAGTTCTGTCTTATTTGTAGTGTGATTCGCGTTTGTGTATAAAACGCTAGTAGATGTGGAAGTACACTCAACATTTATTGATATTTTAGTAAAATGAACGAAATGACTCGAAAAAAGATCCGTTCATTTTACTGAACGAGACTCAAAGAACCGAATCCGTAAAATGATCCGAACTTCCCATCACTAGCGCGCATCGGAGCGGAACTCCGCGGTGCGCGCGCATCGGGGCCGAACTCCGCCATGCGCGATACGGAGGACAATTGTAAACGCGCAAACGTTGAGACAGAAATTACATGCCATCGTATAAATAACATAATGCTATTTAGTTTAATAAAAGAAAAAAGCAAAGACCTGTTATATATAAATTACTTCTGTCGTTATTCGACGAAAATAAAATAAAATTAACTTGACCTTCAAGGGGGGCGGGGCTCCCCCCTAATATAATGGTAAGGGAAACACTGAGCTATAACAAAAATCAAATGCTTTTTATTGCACAAAAACATGCTAAAAAAATCAACACGGTTAGATTTTTTTTTGTAACAAAATTGGATTTGGATTAGGATTAGGATTAAAAATTGACGAGCCTTCTTGTTAAGCAGTTGATTTGCTAGAGAGTAATTGCAGCTGTTGTTCAATGGGAAATAAACATTTGCAGAGAGCAAACAGCAAGGAAGGCACCAAGTCTTTCATTAAAACCTGAGAGTTGCAATTGCAGTCCAGCGATTCCACCATGCTCGTGTAAAGTTATAATTCTGCGGTCAAAGGATTTTACAGCATCAGCAATGTAGAGGTTCAACTACAGGACAGTTGCTGCGGCTCATGGTGAGATGAGGATAAGTCAGAAGCTTGAAATGGTGCAGTGGGTCGTTGACGGTTGACTTTTATTTTAAACTGTGGATATTTAGCAACTAATTGTCTTTGAACCGCTAGCTATTCAATAAAAAAAAAGCTGGCAATGCTTGTTCAGTGTCACAGCAGTGTTTATGAATCATCATCAGGGTTATTTGAGAATATTCTGATTGCTAAAACTTTTCAAAACACACAGAAGAATCTTTTTGATTTTCTCTAGAGATGCGCCTTCTGTTTTTTTACCCTGGGTTTGTATGTTGTGGGGGCACCTGGGAGTACTTTTTTACTGTATATTTATCACATAAAGGTTTAGAATGCAGGCTATTTAGGATTCTGTGGAAATTTAAACAACTATTGTATAACACATGGAATCTATTGGATATTAAATGTGTCGAGCACATATGACCATCATAACAATACGATGCTTCTCTTTCTCATACGCAATAACAAATGGAAAATGTCTATGAGAGCCTTAACATAATGACATGAGCTGCTGTTGGAAAAGTGAAATTATTTTATTGAATTCTCCCTTGCTGTGGAAGAGAGCTGCACAGACACCACCCAACTGTGGCTCAAGGTGGAAAAATGTTCACCTTTTATGTTGAGAAGCTACATCACAGTCCTTCCCATGTTTGAAAAAAGAAAGTTTCTCGTGACTGAATTTTTTTCTTTTCCACCATCTGCCGTTTGAGTCATGCCCTTGTGCTTTCTAATGTATTCTTTGCGCCTTATCACCAGCAGAGCATTCTGGGATTTGTAGTACAGTGGTACCTCGAGATACGAATGCTTCGAGTTACGAAATGTTCGAGATACGAAAGATCTCGCAGAAAATTTTTTGCTTCGAAATGCAAAGAAAAATTTGAGATACGAACATTTACAAGCTGTTCTGCTGTATTTTCCACTTGTTTATATGACGCTTCCAGGTTCTTGCGCTCCTTTCTCCCAATGCAAAAAGGGTCTGATGCGGTTCAAAACACAGCGAAATATTATGTTTAGATTACTAATAATGTGCTATAACAAATATTAGAGTCAAGGTGTCGTAAATAACGTTCATAATGAAATAACGTTTATAATGTGGAAAGTGCTGTTCTGTAGCGCAAGTTAGAGAAACCGCCGTGACGCGTTCTCAGAAGCATCTCTCTGTTTACGCTTGTGCTTGAAACCGTGTTTTTGTCAGTAATTCGTGAAATATCTCTTAACTTTCATAACTTTCATACATAGTGTCGTAATGTTTTCTGCATCCGTTCCACCTCCTCCGACACATCGCCTCACTCTCAAGGTAAGGTTTCACATTTGTGAACATATTACGTATTTTGCCAGCTAATCTTCATTAGCTTCTTTAAACACTTGGCTATGCTAAAGGCCAATACACACCGATCCGAAGTTTCATGCAACAATGTGGCTTGATTGAAAACCGTGTTTCCCAACCGAACGAGTGGTGCTAATGAAAAAGAGTTTCAGATTGCCATATCACATCCGTTTTTTGCAAAGAGAACGACAAATGAAAGCTGGCTCTTTTGGTGACTGGAGTAGGACGTAAAAGAGGTGCTCTGTGGTGCTCATCCCTCATTTTCGTTGCGACTTCTTATAGAAAACTGGAAAGATATATCATGTCACAAATCATCTCTTTTCCCCACATTTCTGTGATCAGCACCAGCAGAATAAACCACTCGACATCCATCATTTTTTCGATGCGTTCCTTGATTTCTTCTCTGTCGTCGTCGTCTTCTTTTCTGTTTCCCTGGTTGACGTGGAGTGCAACTGTTGTACTGCAAAATCCATCTTTAGGCAGGGAGCATCATTAGATCAATATTTTCTCAACCCGCATGAAGAGGCCATTTGCATATTCGTGCGAATCTCAATTCAGATCGGTGTGTGACGCTTTAATATCTGTGCAGCACAAGAGAGGGTGAAGAGGGGAAGTGAGTGAGTGAGTGCTTCTGAGTCGTGGTCTGCAACTGCTTGATTTAATTCAATTTTGAACCATTTAGACCTACTTTATGTGCAGTAAAATAATATTAGAAATATTTTGATGGGACTTTTCACATCTGGAATCCACCTGACTCATATTCATATCTCTTTATGAGTTTAAATGCACTTGGATGGGTTTATTGGTGAATAGTGGAAAGTTATGCGAGTTACCCTCTGATGGTGCTTTTTTTAGTAATAACCAGATAATAATACGATCAAAGTGTTCGTTTTAGAAGGGAATTCAAAGTTAACCTAAACATGAATCCACGGCTGTCTGCAGATTGTATTTTTTCAGCTGTGCACCCTGAGAATGAAACCCTAGTTGCAGGTACCGTTTCCTCCAGGGGCTGACCAGAGGAGGATATAACGCTGTCATGAAAACAATGAGAGACTGATGTGCAGAACATTTGTTTGTGTTTCATTGGGGAGGCGCAGGTTCTGTTATGGAAGGGGAGGCCATAGTCAGACAGTAAGGAGAATCAAAGCCTTGAAGCAAACTGATTGCTAAACCAACAAGTAGAGCAGACTTTGTGGCACATGGTTGGAACGGGGCGTGATGACAGTACACAGCCTTCAGGGAAAGGAACATCTTAACCAGTAGAGTGGGATCTGTGCCTAACAAGCCGAAAAGAACATTTTATTCGGAGTAGTTTGTTTGGGTTGCCATTAGTCTGGTTGATTGATGATTGAATTATTGAATCTATGGAAAAAGTGAACTTTCATTTGTCAGTGGAGATCGACCGATATTGGTTTTCTATAGTTGTTTGATTTCCCCTTCGTTTTTCGCTAAAACATCATACAAATAAACGAATGCACAACACTTTTGAACTTCAAACTCCATCATTTACTGAACACTGACTGCCCAAAATAAATAAAACCAACTTTATAAAAAATGCTTATTTTTCTTTCTGTGCATCTTTGTAAGCTTGGAGGTGGTGACACCTCAGGGGACAAATTTGTGGTACTTTTCTTTTTGCCTTTTTCAGCTTCCAAGCTATTACTAAATTAGGATTTCAGTAGTTTACCTTCATCTTCAGTCTTTAATCCAAATCATAAAATATATATTAAAATAATATGCTCTAATTTAAAAAAAAAAATATCCACTAATAGGTTGATTAGACTGAATAGACTGAACTGCATTGGCTACGCTAGCTTAGCTAACGGTAGTAATTAGGGGTGTAACGGTTCACGGTATGTATTGAACCGTTTCGGTGCGGCCTGTTCGGTTCGGGACACTTGCGTACCGTTTCGGTATTCGGTATTTGTATTAAATAATATAAATGTATTATTAGCGCGATATTAAGCGCAGCGCAACCATGTTCCTAGGCGAGTTTCCGCACGGACGCTATTGAGGGACGTGCAGCTCTACTGTTAGCTTTAAAATCTAACGGGGATAGACGAGTGGATAAATTTAAAGTTGTATGCACACACGGACACACACACACACTACACCACAGATCATATCCATGAGACTTTGTATTTCATATCATAAATTTAAAAATATCCAAATGTGTCACTTTTATTTGTTTTATGCAAGAATTCTATTGTGTATTGGCACCTTTTCAAAATAAAGATTATGTAAGTTTTTATTTTTTGTACCGAACCGAATTAACCGAACCGAACTCTCCAAGACACTGTACCGAACCGAATACAATTTTAGTGTACCGTTACACCCCTAGTAGTAATGTACATTTTTTTGCCTTTTGTTTTTATCTTTCACCAAGTGAAGCAACTCTTTTTAGTTTACTAGTAACACACACACGCACACACACACACACACACACACACATATCCATGAGACTTTGACATATCAAAATTTAAACCAGACCTTTATCACCAAGGACTGTCATTGAATCTTCTTTTGGCTTGGGGTCCTTCACATGCGGCAGCACGTTCCGGCGCACCATTAACACAGGGCTGTCTGCTGACTTTAAATCGGCTCGGCCAGTATATTGAAAAATATCGTTTAATATCGGTGCTATTAATCGATCGCCCCCTATTGGTCAGTATTTGGAGTCTTTGAAATATATCGTGGCACAATGTAATGCAATACAAAATTGTCACAATACACATCGTGGAGCTGCTGAGAGGTATCGTCTAGGAGCTGAAGTATATTGTATTCCAGTCACTTCTGAAACTTCTTTACCTTCTCTTCTTGTTTTATGTAATATTTACTCTGATATAATTATCCTATTTTGAACAAGAACAAGAAAGATTATAAAATTAGCTCTCTCCATTATCCGTTATATAAACAATTTGTGGTTTGTTATATTTCAAGAGTTGTTTAAAATAGTCTGGTAAAATATTGTGAAGCGACATAATATTGAGGTATGTATCGTATCGTTAGTCTAAAATGAGACACTTTTCTGAAGTATTTTATTCAGTGATTTTGCTAATACAGCACATAGATCATATTATATATCAGTGGAACTTTTCTTGGGAGGCTGGTGGCAGTCTTAGGGGAGTGGGGCACCCCCTTTGTTTAATGGTAGGTGAAACACTGTGTAGTACCACCCATTGCTTTCACTTATTTACTGGTTCAGGTTGCAGTGTCAGTGTCGTGTGTGTGTGGTTCTTGTTTTCCATACAAGACGAAAAATATTTTGGAAGGTTGCAGTTGTTGAAAGACGCCAAAAAGTCAGTAAACTGTAGCTTTTGGTAGATTACAGAGTGACACCGTGACTGTGTTTACAAATTTGACACTGATTTAAAACGGTTGTTAATAATAGTTTTATGAGGCAGATGATCAGATTACACGACGATAAGGAAGGGGGAAGGGCTAGAGGATGTGTGCTTTTGTTACAGCCTGGTGCCTCTGCTGTTTCTATGGAAACAAGAAAATAACCTGCTGCCAAGGTGGGTACTTGGATTAGAACCGTGCAAGAGAAGTACTTTGTGAACATCCCAAGCACTAATGTTTTTGTTTAAGCTGTTTAATAACTGTTCACCGGTTCTATGGATGATCCATGGTTTCAATAAACCTTAATAAATTTAATGTTGCGTAGTAAACTAAGTTTGCAGTTATGTTTGTGGATGTAAATGTGAGTGTGCACCTATTGTAATTGCTGCGGCTGATTCATAAATGTTTTCCTGATTGTAATTTGCTGAGTAGGGCTCCAGCTTTCAATATTTTGATCATCGAATAATCTACCACAGTAATGGATCGGTTAATGGGTTAAGCTTTTACAATTTAATTTTCTGATCAAAAAGCAACTGAGAAGCAAATCTTGTCGATCATGGATGCCCGTATGTGTTACAAAATACTTTATTGCATTCAACTTAATTTTTTCTTGTGTATTATGTATTGCTTTTATGTATATTGCTTTAAATCGAACTTGGAGAACGTGGTTCTATGCATGGATATCTGGGTCACTGTTGGCCTATACTTATGGGTATGGCATAAACTCTCCTCAATTCTTACTGCACTGCTGAGTCATGGACAAACGTATCAAGTCAAGTTTTTTAGAGTACTTTTGTTCCCTCACTCTTCTCTGCTGGCTGAATCATTCTTATTTAATTGTACTTTCTACATAATAAAGAAGCCTACGTTTATGGTACAAACCGTTGCCGCTCGGAACTAAAAGCACACCCAGTTCTCTCTACTGGAGGCCACATGGATTTAATCAGTTTCAGGGCATGCTTTGCATTAGGTGTCTCTTGCATTTTCGTCTCCATTGTCTCCCTTTGTTTTTCTTTTGGAGAGGAAGAAAGGGAAATTGTTGTTAACCGTGTAAACACAATCAGATGGCGGAAGCTAGTTCCTGTTACAGCTAAACACAGCATCAAAACGCCTTTGATTGTTTTGCTTTAGAAGTTCATTTGTAAGTGTCATATTTTTCTTTTTTATTAATTGTCCACTCTGTTTCTTTACACAGGCTGGTCTTTGGGAACATGTACCCTGCCTACTATTCCTACAAAGCAGTGAAAACCAAAAACGTCAAAGAATATGTGAGTAAACATGCTGCAGTTGCTTGCGTGTGTGTTTTTAGAGCAAATTTTACAGACACAATGAGCTATTCTTGATAAAATTCTTATTTTACCGCCATTACACAATGAAACAGTACCCAATCTGTAGTCATCATCACATGCATTAGATCTGCATACATTACTCAGAATCTCACCTTCACACTGTTCTTTTTCTGTTCATGAAGCAGTATGTGATTGAAATGGTAAAGAACGACTCTCATTGGTTCTTGTCGAATTTTGCACAACTGTTATTTTTCTGCTCACATCAAACCATGGAACCTTTTTTCCATTGGGCTTGGAATTCAGCTCTCAGTGAACTTCTTAAACCTTGAGTATGTATATTACCAAACACACACTGTATTAACACAGTAACACACATTGTTTTCACTTATTGTTATCACAAATAAAGTTTTGTAACAGAGCTCCAACTAAAACCTGTGTGTTTAAACATGAATACAGCTCGTATTCAAAAGCTTCGTTCCACAGAGCCATGGTTGGTTCATGAAGGGAATGTTGCGGAAAAGAGCCAGTTGCCTCTTGACTGTCGTTTGCTTGTTATTTCACTTTATTATTAAGCCCTCTATTCACACTGATTGGATGTCTGTCAACCAATCAGAGCGCTTCCTTGGCCAAAACTTCTGCCGATGGGAACCTCATGAGATCTGATCTGTGGAACTGAATTGACACTCATCACCTGACACCCTAACTGCCTGACGGCCAATCGTTAAGGTTCTCGCCGGCACTGCCCCAAACAAAGCTCTCTTGTTCAAAACAAAATTGCTGCATCTTTTACTAGATGTACTCTATATGACAACAGAACTGCATGTGCCAAATTAATGTTATAACGATTATAGCACAACTGATTGTTCTTAAAATTGATTTTGTTGTCTATTATATCATGTTGTTATCGCCACAGTTCCCTGAATTGCTAGGATATTATTTAAGGCCCATATCGCCCACCCCTACTGTATATTTTCAAAGTACAGTGGTACCCCGTGATACGAAACTAATCCGTTCCAGGGTGACGTTCGAATTTCAAACATTTCGTATCTCGAAGCAAGTTTTACATGTAAAACGCCTAATCTGTGCAACAGCTCTCAGAAACAACAGAATAAGTGGATGAAAAAAACGTAAAACCAGAGAAAAATCAAGTAAAGTTTTTCAATCCTTAAATCTACACATTGTTAATGTAATAAATGATGATAAAACACAAGCAAAATACATAATACGTACACAAATGTGAAACCTTACGTTGAGAGTGAAGCGATGTGTCGGAGGAGGAGGAACGGATGCAGAAAACATTACGGCACTACGTACGAAAGTTAACTTTCTTGAGATATTTCTTGAATTACTAACAGCAACACAGTTTCAAGTACGAGCGGAGAGAATACCGAGTATGTGAGAAGGGATGGAGAGACGCTTCTGAGAACGCGTCACAGAGTTTCTCTAACTACAGAACAGCACTTTCCACGTTATAAACGTTATTTCTTTTATGACGCCTTGACTCTAACATTTGTTATAGTACATTATGGGTAATCTATACATTATGTTTCGCTCGATTTAAAACTGATTTAAAGTGTTTTGAGGCGTATCAGCCTCTTAAAGCACACTTTCTTCAAAGGGAGAAAGGAGCGCAAGGACACGGAAGCGCAGTGCGACGTCAGACAAACAAGTGGAAAATAGAGCAGAAATGTTTGTTATTGTTCGTATCTCAAAGCAAAAAATTTGCCGCAAGACCTTTCGTATTTCGAACATTTCGTATCTCGAAGCATTCGTACCTCGGGGTACCACTGTATGTTGGAATTGTTTTTGTTATATTTGTCTATTCTTCTATTTTATGTACTGGTGGTATAGTGCTTTAGATTTAAACTTTACTCAATTACTTTTGGAGTTGTTAAAATCTCCAATCAAAAATTGATAATCGCTTTGTTTTGAGGAAACAGTCAGATCTGTGTTTTTCTTGACTCAACTTTTTTCTGCATTTTGGCTCACTTGGTTTGTAGCTATTAAGTCACACCTGTCCTTTAAATAGATCATGAGCATTCGAGTGTTTCTGAGCATGCTCGGGCATGCCGCTTTGGCTTGTATGACCGGATCAGATAACGCAACTCTTCTACACTTACATGTTTCAAAGCACCACCTTCAGCCCAAGATCAATTTAGACTGAAAAGCCCATTCAGGTTTTGCCAGAATGAGTGCCATTTATAGTCAACAGTGCCTCTGAGCAACGAGTAAATCGAGATGAAACAAAGAAACTGTTGAATGTGGTTTTCCCACATTGTGGATTAACTGTCACAAGTCTCTTTCAGCTTTCTGTGTTCGTTGACAAGTACATGATTTAATTTGTTTTTGGTCAAGGGAAATTCCAGCTTATGGGTGTGATATTAAGTGTGAAAACACCTTTTTTTTAAATCCCATAACAATTAACCTGTTAACACGACCGTATTGTCATATATATATATATATAAATGCAAATGTTTGTATGCGGCACAAGGTGTCCAAGCTGTAACCTCTCCCTGCACAATGCACTGTAATTCCCACAAAATCAATGAGGAGCAATAGTGAAAAGCTCTATCCAATGTTCAGGAAATACTTCTGTACAAAATCTGTAAGAGACCATCCGGCGGTTCAGTGTTCATGTCTATCCCATGACACATTTGATCTAGGGAGAGATAAATGACATAACGCGAGCATGTGTAATGTAAACAGCAGTAGCAGGGCTGCGCTCAGGAGCCAAACACACTGTTGTTTATATGCTTTGCTCGACGGTATGAATGTTTGAGTGGAAAGTCACTGTAGGTAAACTTAGCCTTTTAATAGCAATCGCTTGGAAAAGAGAAGAAAGTCTCTGTACGACCACAAAAAGAAGCCTTTTTCATAACATGTCATAACAATTTCTGCATTTCCCTGCGAGCGCAGACGGGCAATTGAGAAACCTCTTTCAAATCATTTCCAAAATAGAACTGGACAAATGATTCTTTGTGTTGCGAGCTGTTTTTATATGCTCGGTCGGCTGGAGCTACTGGTCTATGTTGAACTTAAAATAAAGTTTAAAGGCAGCTTGACAAAGCCTGTGTTTGCTAGTATAGCCTAGAAGCTCTTAGAAACCGCCATGCGGTTTTTCCACCCAGAGCAAATCTGTACAATGCCTACAAGTTCTGTTTGTTGGATAAACAGAGCGTCTTGCTGAACAGAACAAAGAAATCACTCCAGCATGCACAAGTGGAGCAGGAAAGGAGTAAATCCTGTCACAATCAGGATTCTTCAAAGGCTTTTTCCATTGGAAATCTAGACTGCTTATCCACAAGCAGCGCAGAACAGGAAAGGCATGCTTGTTTTGGGAGCTGGCCCATTCTCGAGTCACCTTCGGCACAATTCTTTGAGAAAAAGGTTGAAATTGTGCCTGCATGCCACTGTAATTGAAGACGGGTAATTGCAGACTTGTTATTAATAGGATTGTCTGGAGGATTATGGGAGGAAGGCTTTAGATCTGATTAGATTTCTCATATCGATGCCATATGCAACCAGACCATTCCGTCTACAATCACGGCTGGTGGATTTCGATTGACGGTTCGTCACGGAGCAGCAGCTTTCCTGCGGCTGATGCAATGCATTGATCTCTCTCAGACCGCTGAAGGTTCATTGAGAGGACACCAATTAAATCTGACGCCTCCTGTCAGGCTGGTAATGCTGCCTCTGCATGGATTCATTCGACTTTGTTCAGTGAGGCTGAAAATATCAGCTAATACCTCAGAGAGCTGCAGCTGAAGGCTGGGGATCACATGACTGTCTGCACGGGCGTTTGAAATTGAAATGCTAAGAAGCTGGCTGAAAGCTTGAGAGCAGAGGAGAGGTAGAGCATACCAAACAGGTCCCGCCGCAGAGAGAGAGACACAGAGAGCTGAGATGGAAATTAATGTCACGGCCGTAATGATTTTTTGTTGCACTCGACCGTGGTTCTGTCTCCTCCGAGGAAATGAGCCACGCTTGGATTTTGGTTTGCGAGGCACTTCCTGTGAAAGATTACACATTCTGTGTACCAAACTGAGTAAATGCATGGCTTTTGTTTAAAGGGCCATGATACCCGGCCGGGATGTAAACGTAATTAGAATTTCTGAGATTTGCATATGTTTAACATGATTTAAGAAAATCGTGTTGTTTATTGTTGCGTTTTATTATGGGGGAAATGTGTAATTTCTATCCTTTATTTGCCATTTCCTGTTTGAAAATAGTCTTCTGTAGATGTGACTTATTTTTGTACAAGTCCATTTGAATGACATGTTGGTACCTCATTGTTATTAAGCTCACTTATCCAATGAAAAACACAACATATTAATTATGAATGACTCTTTACACGTCCTGTCAAGTTGCAAGAGCGTGCAGTAGTTTGGAGCTCAGGCTCGCAAGTGTTTGTTTGTTCTGGTGTGGTGGGTGGCCTTCCCCACGATGAAGCCAGCTACGAGCAGCTAGTTGACCATCAACGACTACCACGTTGAAATTATGGAGTTGTCATTTTTCTCTAGAGAGCAACAAGAACGAGAGAATGGTGGAATTGTAGGCATTGCTGATCAACACAGTTTTGTGTTTGACAGGTGATTCAGTTTCAATTCTGGAGTCTGCTATCCCAGTTCAGTGCAGTAATGTGTGCATTTTATCGCCTATTAATTCTTAAAAAATATCCATCAGACTAACCGTTTAAAAAGGTAACCTAACCATAAGCATGTCTCCATTTAGGCAGGTGATCCATGAGGAGAGAAGCCTTCAACCTTAGCAGAACCTTAATTCGCTTAATTGCTTAATTTGAAATCACAATCCATCATGAACTTGGATCATAAACCTGGGACTCGTTAAGATATGGTCTTGCTTCTCGTTGATGTCTGGAAGGTCCAGTGAGGTGCATTTTCAAGTGAAGACTTACATTGTAGAGAGGCCCTGGTCTCTCCCATACAGTTTCAGATTCAGTTCCGGCTCGAAGGACCAAGTTGTTGGGGCAATGAAAATTCCCAGTGTCCAGAAATTGTTTTGATCAACAATTAAACTAAGATCAGTTAAATACAGTCTATCTTGCCTGAAAGAAATGGGAAATCTTACCTTGAGAAAAATGTCCCAGGAGTCAGCAAACGAGGAGTTGAAAAAGCGTTGGGGGATAAGAATGTTTTCGAGATTAACAAGGATAGTCTTCTTCCTCTCATCCCATACTCCCCGCTGGGGTCTTGACTTGACTTTTTAGCGTGTATCGGTTGATGCTAATTGTATTGTATACTATTTTCCTTTAACAAAAGTTACTTCCGTCGGCTATTTTTATTATCAAATGTCTATTAAGCATGCTTTTTTTTCTCTCGTATTTTCCAGGTACGGTGGATGATGTATTGGATTGTTTTTGCCTTGTTTACAGTCGTGGAGACAGTCACAGATCTAACCATAGCCTGGTGAGTGTTCCTCCTGCCCAGTGCTGCTTTTATCTGATTACACATGATTCATGATCAGAACCTGTGCTTTCATTGAAGACCCTGTTGTTTCCCTAGGCCAAGGAATCCCAGAAAGCAATCAGGGTTTAATGAAAAGCTGCTGTTTTAATTTAGAACAAATCAATTAGTCAGAAATCAGCTTTAATGCGAGTAATTATGTCAGCTGATTAATTGGCTGTAACGCGAGTCCTCTATCTCTTTTTCCTCTGATCTAAAGGTTTCCGCTTTATTACGAGATCAAGATTGCCTTTGTGATCTGGCTTCTGTCTCCTTACACAAGAGGAGCTAGCCTCATCTACAGAAAAGCGCTTCATCCATTGCTGACCTCCAGAGAGAGGGTGAGTCTTCTCTTCAGTTTCGGGATATCTTTGTCACCTCTCAAGTTTTAATTTCACATTATAAATGTCCAGGCTCCAATTATAGTTGAAAGGGTGTCGTACAAGATCATTGACAAATGTAACATTAGCATAATTATCTTAAATAATCTCACCAACTTCAAAGAGTTCAACTATGATGGAGTGAATATTGTGTGCTTAAATATTAGAAAGTACTCTTGATGTTTTCTTGATGTTCTTTAAGGAAATTGATGACTACATCGTCCAGGCGAAAGAGCGCAGTTATGAGACCATGGTGAACTTCGGGAAGCAGGGCCTGAACCTCGCTGCAACTGCTGCCGTGTCTGCTGCCGTCAAGGCAAGTGTGTTTAGCTGCTTCTGCTGTGGATTTTTAATTTGGATGGTGATTTCTGCTGCTGCCTGGATATCTTCAATCTGAAAATTTAAGTGAAAAACTGAATTATTGCAGAAAATATTCGTGAATAAAGCACAGTTTCCATTCTAAGGGTCCAAGAGGACAAAATCGTCACTTCCTGATATCAAACGATAAATGGAAGTTATTCTCTTGTTTCGTATATAAAAACTTACTTGGATCTTAGAACACGTAGAGGAAACATATGCACAGTCGTGACGTCTTGCTTTTGGAGGCGGGACATGGCTCTTGGTGATGAACCACTGTAATGAGAGACTTTAGAAATGACCCAAACAACATTTCAGATGATGTGCATTGGAAGCGTTCCATTGATTTTGCATTAATGTCACTCCATCACTCCCCAATTCTGACAGAAAAACACATTGCCATTTCATTGTATTTTGATTTATTCGGTAAATGCATTTCCATTGAGGTTTTGCACATTTTTTCATATCAGATAAAAACTTTATCCTACTTTTTTTGCACGTTTTCAAAATGTAGATGCATCTTGACATTTCCATCCAAGGTTTTGTTTTATCAATATTCCACAATGAGCATAAAAATAGGTGGATGGAAACACAGCTAATGAGAACCGTACGCTTAACAGTTCTGACTTTTTTGTTGCATTTGGTGTAATTTCCATTTCCATTAAAAACCTTTTCACGCTGAACTTTTCCCAATCTACTTGAAAAGCTTCCCTTATCCACATGCATTGGCCTTTAAACACATGGTTTAAGCGATTTGATTTTAAACATGGCATGTTTGTTGGTGATCTACTGGGACTTTTACACACACAACCGTCTCTGGGGTTTACACAGAATGGTACAAAAATGAGACGTTCCTCAGTGAGCGACAGTGTTGTGTGGGTGAGTGTCCTGTGAATGCCAGAGGTCAGAGGAGAAATGGTTAGACTGGTTCACACTGATAGACAGGCAACAGTCACTCATTACAATCGAGGTCTGCAGAAGAGCGTCTCTGAACTCACAACATGTTGAACCCTGAGGCGGATGAGCTTCAGCAGCAGAAAATCAAGAACAGGAAACTGAGGCTATATTTCAATATTGGACAAACCATCCCTTTATGATTCACATCATGGATGTGCAGCACACAAATCTGCAGCATGTCGATATGGAGCAAACTCCAGTGTTTCCTGTGTCTTGTGGAATCTTTGCCACAAAGGATTAAGGCTGTTCAGAAAGCAGAAGGTGTGGTTCTAGCAAGCTATACCTAAAAAGTGGCCATTGAGTGTCTTACCAAATTACCAAGATAATTGCTGTTTTGAATTGAAATTGTTTGTTAGTTATGTATGTTATTATATGTAATTACTTATAGCTGAAGGTCGTACAAGGTGTATACAAGCAACTCGCTCAATGACTGATAGTTGTTGTGGATCTTTGGTGAAAGTTTATGAAAAATGCGCCATACTTATATCAGGCAAAGTGTCTGAGACCTGATCTCTTCCCCCTGCTCGGCGCATTATTACGTGCATGCTGCTCTCTCTTGTGATGATCAGTCCAGGTTGTGCTGTGTGTTGTCAGCCCTGATGTGTTTATCTTAACAACGAGGCCTGTTTTCTCTCTGCAGGGTCAAGGTGCCATCACAGAAAAGCTGAGGAGCTTCAGCATGCACGATCTCACACAGATCTCCCAGGACGACGGCTATTCGTCTTATGGCTCCAATCCAGCTCGAAGGGCCGTCATGGACCAGCCCGATGGAGCTGGTGAGTGTTATCTGTTAATTTTTTACTCTTCGTCTTTTGTGTGCTTTCACATTGTTGTTTCTCAGCTGTGTCTACAAGAGAAGGAAGATTCCAGACTCATGCTGTTCAATGGCTAACCTGACGGAGTTTTTATGATTACTATATTTAAATAAAAAGCTGGACGATGCGTCACAAAATGTCACAAAAAGAATGTCTAATCGATGCACTTCTTAAAGTTTGCTCAACTGTTTCTTTTGATTTTAGCTAAAATAACGTCGCACCTGCCCCTGTTTCCCCCCCTGTTATGAAATCTTGGGGGATTTCAAGTGTAAAGTTTAAAAACAACTTGTTGCTCAACAGTGACGTTTAGATTTTCTATTTGTTGAAGGATGGAATAGCGTTTGTGTAGCACTGTCGCTAAAAACAGCAAGACGCTAATCGGGACATCCCTAATATTTGGGCTTTATTAACTGAAAATAATGAGACAGGAAGTGAGTTGGGGTGACACAGAGGTCAAACCTGGGTCTCCATACGCAACTACACTCAGTATGTCATACTCAATGTCCTCCACAATGGTGGTCTCCAACCCTTTTCACGCTGAATTTAATATAAGCATTTCTTTTCTTGGACAGGGTCTTTAGGATATGCCTCATTAGATTTAGATTTTCCTCATATGTGGATAAATATGCATTTTTTTATGTTCAGAATCCGTCGCCTCATGTTTTTTGCGAATGCAGGCTTCTTCCCCCTCATTTAAAGTTTTTAATAGGGCTTTTTACACTGCGCTTAACCCCGGGTTATCTGCGTTCTAATCACCGCTTTTAACCCTGGTAAAGACGTGTTTCACACCGGTAATTTAAAAATGTTGTTAGCTCCACATTTTGTCTGAGGTTCTAAAAGCCTGCATCGGACCAGGGTTAGAAACACAGTTGTGTTGCTGATAAACCCTTGGCAACAAACAGACAATCAGAAATCAGCAACGATTACACCAAGTGCAATCTCTTCGCAAAAATATTTGTTAGTGCTGTTGACGGAATGATCCTTCCATTGAAGAAGAATGTCTTTTTACGTGATTGATCTTGATCTTTTCTTCTGGCGCACCTTTATTCATGGGACGGCTTAGAACAAGGTGCTCATTTTCCATGGTCAAACCAGTAGCGATGTTCCTCTGGTCACCATTTCAGGTCCACCCCAGGTCATCATTTATATCTGATATATACAAATATAAATATGATTAGAGCCTAGTGCTGGGCAGTGTGTCCTACATTATTTTTTTCACAGTAATTTTATTTCTGTCTAAGCAGTGAAATTGCAAATCGATTCCATCTGGCTGCAAGTGCAACATGGATGACGTTATTCCATATAAACAGGCAGCCAATGTCAGATGGGTGTGTTTGGATATGTGTGATTCGCTGTTTAATACAAAGCTTTGGGACTGTACTCTTTTAAGATGTAATATGAATAAGAGTGTAACGTTAGCTATAGTTAATATTTTAAATTAAGGATAGCTAGATCGAAAAAGTGGTTCACTGTTATAAAACCAGCTCACAATAGGAGAAAATAAAAGTGGTTTACTGTGTGACTTTTCTGGCTCTGGAACGTTCACCAACCTTTTAAGGTATTTGTCTATTTTGTAGAAGGAATCACTGATAATGCGGCTACTTCAGGTTGTTTTGTTCCACTGCAATATATTGCGACGCTCTATGGTTCTAGGTTCCGAACCATATTTCAAATTTCATTTGCAGTGAGGTGAAACATTCACAACAATAACATTTTTAACAAATGTAAATAATTTAAAAGTAAATAATTATTTAAATAAATCCTGTTGACCACGCGCCCCAGCTGCAATACCTCCACATAGCGCCACATAGTTTGAGAAGTTTCCTTAAGTTTCAGAAGTTTCATTAATGTTGGGCTATGAGGCACACCCAAATTACCATTAGATACAGGTTCACTCGCAGCAGCTATAATTACTTTTTTGTTTCAAAACAAGATTTTCCTACTCAGTCAATTTTTTTGTTACGAAGCAGACGGGGGAGTAGTGACGTTCAGTGTTAGGAATGCATGCACATTCTATTGGGCCAAATTTTCACATCAAGACCAGCAATCCCGATTTATTTTTTATTTATTTATTTATTTTTGCTGATAAACATTTGCTGATATATTGCCCGGGCGATTAATCGGTCAACCTCTATAGACCAATTTCACACTTCCGCGTTTGGCTCTTCCGGTTCTGGCATTGGAGTGTAAACTTATTTCCGGTGAAAGCATTAGTGATGCAGAGAAGCTCGTTGTTTTGTTGTTAAACACACTTGCGTTTAAGTTTAGGGACTAAATGGATAATTACATCATTCCAGCAGTTTAACAAGAAAGAAACACAAGCGTCACACGGCTCAGAATTTAGTCGGAAAGACCAAAAGATGGAGAAAGAGAAGTGCACATCTGGCAGAATGGCTGTTTTATGGTGAATTTCCAGGGACCGATGTTTCTCATTAAGAATGAGCAGAAACGGACGACTAAAATAGTACACTTCATTTTTGATATTGTTAAAATTAACATAGATAAGAAAAATATATTTTCTATAAAAACTCTGTCTCAGCTTTCGTGAATGATAAAGACACGGGCGTTGGTTTGTATAACTTTAGTGAGAAATTAAATATTGTATTATGACCCCTTAACAGCAACCGGATTGTTTATCGTAGCAACCATTTTAGCATATCTGAGCTAAGGAAAATCATAGACATAAGACTTGGTTTATATTTATCATATTGACATTGGGAACTTTGTAAGATGTCTCTGACTTGGCAACCATTAGATTTTGGTAAAAAAAAAGAAAAATACACATTTAAATAGCACTTTACAAGCCAACATCAAAGTTTGTGCACAATCTTTATCCATCCAGTTATTTGTTCTGGAATAACATTTCTGTCCAAGTGTGTTTTACATCCCTGAGGTAATATGTGCAGCTTGGCCACAAAGATGGCACTGCTCAGGAGGTCACGTATACGTCTGCTTGAACTGTGCATTTAAATTGAAGATATAGACGCTGCTGTAAGTCAACTTCAGTTTGTGTCTTGTGTGAAATGTCTTTGTTGTGACCAGCGCTCTTAATACAAACAGAGAGCCAGATGAGTCTTAATATTCTTTCTGCTTAGCTTGCACAATCCTCAGCAGAACTAGGAGAGTTCTGGAAAATTAATCGCATACTTTCCCAATCCAAAGGAAGTTGCTGTGTTTCAGTAATTGAAAACAGAGCTGTGTGGAAACAAACAAAGAAAAGCTTGTCGCAGTCAAAGGTTTCTGTAGTTATTCTGCCCCCTGAAGATTGAATGAAGAACTGCATGCACTCAACTGCAAAGCAAGTTTCTACCAAACCCTGTGTTTTACGGTGTATTTTCAACACCTTCTACCTTTTATTTATTTTTATTGTCACGTTAGGTTCAGTAAGTCCAATCTTCCTTAAGTTCTGAGTATTGCAATTACTTGAATCTTACTCAAAGTCTAAAATCTAAAAGACTAAAAATATTTGCAAGACAGTGTTTGTAATCAATCACGTTTTATTTTAATTGGTTACTTTTATAATGAAACTTAAAATTCAAAAAGTAACTAGTATTCAACCAATGAAGAATGAAGAGTTTTCAAGTTTACGTGAAAGAAATGCAGTTCCTGGCTCTGTCAATGATCCCGTGGTGGAAAACTAGCGCTGGGGACTAGCACTGGTCCGACTGTCTGACGAGAAGTGTATGGTTTTTATATCTTTGATTAGCGGTGTTTCCATCACATTTTGGAATAGCCTGGATGGAAATGGCAAGACGCACATCAATATTGAAACTGCACATTAAAAAATTCTGTGTACAACTTTTGATCTTATAAGAAAAATGTGCATAAACTACGATGGAAACACATTTATAAAATAAAGGCCTTTACACATCAACCCAAATTTTCGTTGCAAAGTTTCGTGTGACGACATGCCTCGATATTAAACCGTGGGCACCAAAGGGACATCACACATAGGGACCGAAACGGAGATGCCAATGAAAAAAAAATAGTTTCGTTGGATATATCGGTTTCATTTTTCTCAAGGAGAAAAGCTGGCTCTTTTGATGACGTAAGCTCATCTCACATTTTTATTGTGATTAGTACAGGAAACAGGGAAGAGACAGCGCTCCACGAATCCTTTCTTTTCTCCACATTTTTGTCAAACAGCTCCCTGTGATCAGCACCAACAGAATAAACCGCTCGACATCCACAATTTTTCTGTATGATCTTTGAATTCTTCTCTGTCGTCGTCATCTTCTTGCTGTTTAATGAACATACCAACGAGTATTTTTGTTGCATGGCATCTGAAACTGCGCATATGTTTCATCTACGTGTTGCAAGTAAGGTTTTATCTACGAAAAAAGGCTTTTCCTAATGCAGCAACTTTGGTGCCAGTTTATCACAAAGTGATGATGTTGTCCCCTTGGACTCGTTCAATGGAAACAGGTCTTTATTCGCAAATATTATATGCAATATTCCAGTTTTGCACCTAAATTCGCAGCCCTGGAAACATGGCTAATGACATGATTTGTTCTTGGCCTTCTGGGAAATCCCCCGAAAAGTCCTTACTTGTGAACTGTAACCACCTGTCAGTCCATTTATGGTCCTCCTGCACCAGTTCGTGATTTATAGCAGTGATTTTTTTTTTCTTTCTCCAAGCTTGGTTTGAGTGGCTGCTGATTAGATATTTGAGTGTACCTATTAAAGTGGCCGGAGAGTGTATATGGTTAAATCATCCTCTACATTTTTATTCCAGCAACTTAAGCCATTTCTTGTAACATAAATGAGGTACATGTTGTGAGTAATGCTTTATTATAGTCTGGAGCAATGAACTTTTTAAAGGTAGTAAAGGAAGTAAATTGGTGTTTGAAACACTCTTCAAAATTTGCCTTCAGAGTTAAACTGGAAACACTACGTTAGGTCAAGTTTGACTTGCGTTTTCATTGTCTTGCCAGATTTGAAGTGACACCATGGAGTAGAAACTTTGCTTTGACCCCGTTCGGGGTCTTGGTAGAGGGATGTGTCGTCAAATTCCTAGGAGAACCTGAAGAGCCCAGAAGTAGCCCAGAACCCAGCTCCTCTCTACTCAACCTAATCATTCAAAACAAAGCTGTGCACGATTACTATCAGTCCACTGATAGGAGCTCCTCATTCCTGTCATGCTTTCCTGTGCTTTGTTTGATCCCTTCATCCATAGCCGTGTCCCAATCCAGAAGTGTGCATCCCCCCGAGTGCGTATTTTAAGGCCATTTACATCACAACGGTGCACCAAGGCCGTCTCATTTCGGCAAAACTCGAAGGGTCCTTAACATGCAACTTTGAAATGCGTCCTACTTTCCCCTGAATTTTTTTTGTAAAGGACAGTATACTCAAGCTTTAAATGCTGGTAGGGATCATCAAATTGTAAAACATTTTATTTTAAACATTTATTTTAAACATTAACACACGCAGCCAACTAAATGTTAAGTATTGGAGTTATGTTTTAAGAAGTTCATAAAACAGAATGAAGCTGGACCGTCATCCTGGTTTAAATTGTACAAAACAAAATAGAAAATAATCCCAGAGGGAAATGTGACCAATGCAACCAAAATGAAAATACAGAGCATGTTTAATATTCTGTACAAAAAGGAGGATCCTCAGAGGCTGGATAGGAAGGACCCTCCAAAGGCTGGGACACAGCTCATATCTTCTCGTCTTCTTTCTTTTCCCCGTTGTAGAGTATTACCAAGGTGATGAGGAGTACCGGAGTGACGATGAGTCCAAGCCTGTGTTCTCTGAGGATGAAGCTCTGTCTCATCATGGACTCAGACGATCACAGAGCGTCAAAGTCACTCGATCGAAACACCGCAGAGACGTAAGTCCTGACAGAACTCAAACGATTCTTCATGTGTATTTGCCATCGTCTGAAACCCAGTTACCCGGCTGGTTTTACTCTTGCACTCCCTAATTACACCAAAAAGAACAATGCACAAAATCTGACTTGCATTTAGCTAGTAATTAGCTGTTTCATAGAGTCTATGGAGAGTACAGGTCCCAGCTCAGTTGCTACTGTCACGGGTGAACTCTGGTGGAGCGGAGGTATCTGCAGTGGTGTGTAAAAGTTCCTTTATAAATCTTTTGTTTCTTTTGTTGTAAATCTTATGTATCATATAAGAGACACACACAGAGATATTTGAGAAGTGGAACCGTTTATCTGATTTAAATAAAATTTGGCACTCAATTTTATTGATTTCAATACCTTTATCACTAATTATTTGAACTCAACATGGGTTTGGTAACCTCAGTGACCCTTGACCTCTACACACAGGTGAATCCAATCAGGAGAAAGTATTTAAAGGAGGTGAATTGTTAGTGTTTCTCCTCTTTGCATCTTCTCTAAGTGGGAGCTTCAAAACAGCTCTGAGATGAGCTGAAAACAATGATTGTGGAACATCGTGGTTTAGGGGAAGGAAACAGAACGCTCTCAGAGATTTAAGCTCTCGGTTTCAACTGTGAGGAATTGGAAGACCAGAAATGCAGTTCTAGTTAAGGCCTGAAGTGGCAGAGCATGAAAAATCTCAGAAAATCAGAGGCGCAGGTTGGTGAGAACAGTCACGGACAACCCACAGACCAGCTCCAGAGATCGACAGCAACAGCTTGCAGCAGATGGCGTCGCTGTGCATCGTTCGAGTATTCAGCACACTTTTGACAAGGAGATGCTGCATGGACGAGTGATGCGGAACAAGGCTTTTCCCTGCACACGCAACAGTTGGTGTCACTCGAGGTCTGCTCAAGAACTTCTGGACAAGGTTCATTCTGGAATAAGGTGCTGTGGACTTGTGAAACTAAAACAGCGTTATTTGGTCATTTGGGCCGTTTATATGCAGAAAAAACAGCATTCGAAGAGGAATACGTGCTCCCTACAGTAAAATCTGGTGGTGGTTCCATGATGCTGTGGGGCTGTGGCCAGTGAAGGGACTGGGAATCTTGTTAAAGTTGAGGGTCGAATGGATTCCGATAATCTTCCAGTCAGGATCAGCAGATTCTGGAGAACAATGTCCAGGAATCACAGAGACAAAGTTGAAGTTTGGGGCTGGATCTTTCAGCAAGACAACGACACTAAACACGGCTCCAAATCAGCAAAAAATAGAGTTCATTTTTCTTTTGTGGTTCCTACATTTATACACACGCCTCGTTTTGTTTCAATAATTCTTCCACACTTTCCGTAAATCACTTCTCAAATATCTCTGTGTTCGTCTGCTGTACGAGGTCTGCATCTGGCGACCTGTCCTCTCACCTGATGTGTGCTGGAGAGTGCACCAGCAGACCCCCGTGACCCCGAAAGGGCATTAGAAGACGAATGAACAAACAAACTTTTACACTCCACTGTAATTATAAAAAGTGTGAAATATATATTTTATTTTATCCACTGAAAACTAATGATAAGCGAATTCTAATGAATTTGTAACATTTTCATCAGAGACTGACTTTGCACATCCTCTAATCTCTGTCTTTCACCGGTCGCAGGCACGCTACGGATCCTTGAAGATCAAAGGAAGAAAACGACCTGCGCTCAATGCCACGACTTTCTCCGGCGTGGAGAACTGAAGCGATTACTGACGTTTGAGATGTTTCCGGGTTCTTCTCTTCTCATATGAGCTGCGGACGTCCTCAGTCTTTTTAGAGAGACACCAGCAGTTCTATTTATTTCTTCTAGCAGTCATTATGTACAGAGAGAGAGAGAGAGCATTTTGGAGGATTTTCAAGCTTCGCTATTTTAGTATTTGGGTTTATAGAAAACGTGAAGATTCAGAAATACTCCAAATACTAGCTTTTCTCTTATATTGAACAAAAAAAGAAAATTTTAATTTGACAAAACACCATAACTTTTGTTAGTTCACTTTTTAAAAGAAGAAACTCAATCTGGTTTATGTAAAGAGTGAGAAAATGATGATTCTATTCCTTTTTGGTGAGCTGAGCTTTGTGGATGTGGGTTTTATACATATATTGCTGCCTTTTATACACGTCATAGTTTTCTAGATGTATTTTAGATAACCGTTCTTATTCTTCAAAACTTGAATGTCCTGACTGCATCAGACCAAACGTGTCATGGTTCAGCGATGGAGAAGAAACCAAAGAGCACAGAAGGAAGCGCTCCAGTTCTTAATCTTTCCCAGATTATTATTGTTTGTGACTGATGAAAAGTGGTTTAAAGAAACCTTATTTGCACATTCTTTAAATCCTTCTTGTGAATCGCACTCTGTTCTGTTTCTGGGAGAAAGTCCACACTAATAAACTTCTGCTGTGCTGCGTGTGCGCTTGGGTTTGGAATCCAGGATCAATGCAATAAAACCGAAATATTGTAATGAAAGAGTTGTTTTTGTGGTTTGTGTGAAAGCGTGGGAGATTCACAGCCTGCCGTGAGTGGCAGTGACCACCAGATGTCAGTGTAAAACAGCATTTTGTATAAATTTGTAGCATTTTTGTTATAGTTTGTGCAATCAATAGAAATAACTTTTTATACCGAATGTCAATGTACAGTATTTAAACTGACTAGGTTTAATTGCAAAGTTAGAGTAGTCTGAAGAAAATAATGTTTATTTTCACTAATTCTGTTTTTAAAATGCATGTTGTTTGCCAATAGTGAAAGTGAGGCCTTGTGGTGTAATTAGCATATTAACAATCACACGACAACTGTCAATTTAAAGTGCGTAATTACTGTAGTCTAAATGAAAAAGGTGCACATTTAAGTTAAGTTTGCCAGCATTTTATCTGTTCGTCTTTCTAACATGAAAGAGCTAAATTTTGATGGTGCCCACAAGATGGCGGTGTTGATGTAGAATTTGCCAACGGAAAACAACGGCTTCACTATTTATACAGTTAACTTTATCTATCCTCTGCTCGAACTTTACGAGGTGAGCTTTTATTTTTAAAATGTTCCCGAGTCGTTACATGTTATAAATATTCTAATGTGTTATCTTTAATCTCCTGAAGATAGATTCGGGTAGCAATTAGCACAATTACCCGAAAATATTTTGTTTTCTATTATTTATGAAGGTTAAATTTGTTCCTAAATAAGTTTTAAAATAATTATTGCCTTTGTTTCGTATATTTAGTTATTTGTGTGTGAGATTTTAACGCATCGGTTTAGATTCGTCAATGGATGTAGCGTTGCACGTGTGTCAGTTGAAACCGGAAGTTTTGTTATTGTTGCTTAAAAACCGTTAAAAGTGCAGCTTTACTCCACTAATGCTATTTAATGCTCTAATTTCTTTAGCTGGATACCCATTGCTGCCAAAATTGTGTATGAAGTGTGAATTTGGATATTCTTGTATTAGACAAACACTATCTAAGCTATATAAATAAATGTTTTTTTTTTTTTTTTAATTCATATTCCCCGTAATAACAAACAATGAAGTTTACCCAGCAAATAATATTTTTTTTCATTAGGGTACAAATTAGTTTAATATATTTAAAATAAACATATAGAAAATAGATTTGAGTCATTATAACTGAATGGGTGCCATGTCCCTGGGACTTTATTTGTATAAAAAAGCATCACAGTTGCTTCATAAATGCATTTTATTACTAAGCAAAGTCTACTACATTCTTTTGCAAATACAATTGCAAATTTAAACTACAACATTTAAATATGGTTAAAATCCGCATGAAAAATAGCATTTATTGCTCGTCCCCAGTCTCTGATGCTACACTTCACCAAAAAATATAATGATTAAGATCTTTCTCTTACATTGATATGCAAATTCATATTTAATGTTTGTTTCAAATACATTTATTGAGACAAATATCTGCAATTTCTTAGATTAAAAAGTCATTTTAGCCATGTATCTAGCTATGTACTCATTACTGCTACCCAAACCCATCCCCCTCCTGAAAAACTGGGGAATTCGTATCAGTCAGTTTTTTCAGCTGTAAGTTGCATTACTTGGATCTTTAGAAACCCATGGGAAGAGCAAAGGTACACTCTCTCAATTTCCTATTTCCATATTTGATGATTTTGTGACATAAAAATACTTTCCTTTTACTCAAACTATTTCAGAGATTACTTTAGTGTAAAAATGCACATACTTGGTAAACAACCAAATTTACAGATTCCCTGGTGCGACCATGTGGCTATTTAGCATTTATTTGCTCATTCTTTGCTAAAAGTCCTGTTACTTATGTAAAGATTAACAAGATAGTTAATAACAAGAAAAATCAGCACCTATCTTTTGATGATAAATTGAATAAAACATTTAAATATGTTAGTTAAGATGGACCAATACCCATTCGGAATACTTAAGCAAGTACACTGTTTTGAAATCAAGTAAAAAAAAAAAAAACTGGTTTAATAACAGGCCGCTCTGGTTAAAGTCACTAATGATCTACTTCTCATTTCGCTTGATCTCAGAGCTGTTTTTGGCAACATTGAGTTTGAGTTTGGTGCACCGGCAACAGCTTGAAAGTGGTTTTTTAAAAATGATAATTTTCCTTCCGATGTTCTTGAATCCAAGAGGAGATCTGTTTTCGCTGGTGCTTCTCAACTCTGACAGGGATGAATGCCAGGAAATAGTTCTGAACATAGTTCAATCTTCTTAAGTTGTGTTCTGAGGATGATCGCAAGTTTGGTGTATTGATTAATTTCAAGGAGCAAAGGCACCATCATTCTTCTGCAAGAGTCCCAGCTTAGCGCGAGTCGGATTACATGAATAATCTTTTGTTTGTTTGTTTTGTTTTCAATCAAAGCTGCTTATTTTCTTACCACATTCCTTGCATGCTTAATCGCAGTGGCTCCACACACACATCACGGCTGTCCCTCGGGGTTTGACCAGGGTTTGACTCCACCGATACGGAGGGGTTAGGTGGTCCTCGTGTTCTGCAATGGAATCAAACAGAGCTGCTCTGCAGAGATGACCCATAATGTGAAATGGTCTACCCTTGTGACCGAGAGATACCCGTAGATGGAAAGTGCAAGCCATGAGGTGGTTTCCAGATCAAAGGGTTCAGTTCGTGAGGATTTTATTTGGAGCTGTTTAAAAACCACCCGTCGTCTGGTTCTTATAGGAGCTCTGTGGGATTATAGTGAGGTGTGTGAACCAGCAACTCTACCAAGCAACTGCTGATCCTCGATAACCATGCTTCCATCCAAATTAAGTTAATTCACAAAACTGGAATATCTCATAAAACATTTGCAAATAAAGCACCGTTTCCATCGAACGGGTTCAAGAGAACAAAATCATCACTTCCTGATAAACTGATACAGTTTTTTGGATTCATTTTTATATAATAGCTTACTTGCATCTTAGAACACGTAGACGAAGCACGCGCAGTCGTGTCATCTTGCTTTTGGAGGCGAGAGATGGCTCTTTGGGAATGCAGCCAGTCGAGAAGTGATCAAGTGTTCTGGGAGTTGACGATCCCGGAACACTGTCATGACAGACTTTCGAAACGACCAAAACGGCGTTTCAGATTTTGTGTAATGAAATCGTTCCATTGGTTTGCCCCATTGCGCCAAAGTTTCAACAGAAAAACGCATTGCCTCATTTGATATTTATTTATTTATAGGACAAGACTACGACACTAATCTACTGCGGAATTCCTGCAGAGGAACTAGGAGAACGTTCTGGAATGAACATCTCCTTCCCCAGACCTGAATATTACTGAAAGGTTGTGATGTGATTTAAAGCGAGCTGTTCATGCTCAGAAACCATCAAACCTGACAGATCTGGAGATGTTTTGGGAAGAAGAACGCTCCAAAACACCTTCCGCCAGAATCCAGACTCTGACCGGAGGCGGTCGAAAGGGATTAGAGGCTGTTATTTCTTCAAAAGGAGGATGCATAAAATATTAAGATAGTTTTCCTTTTGTGGTTCCTACAGTTATGCGCACGTCTCTTTTTGTTCATGTAATTCTTACACACTTTCCACAAATCACTGTGTTTGTCTCCTGTATGATATATTTCACTGAACTTTATTTACCAGAGAACCAGTGATTTACAAAGGAGAAAATTACAAGGGGTGCCCAAACTTTTGCACACCACTATATCTTAGTAGTAAAAATGAAATTCAGCAATTTTTGAAAAAATAAAAACAAAGTATTTAGATTTAAATGGAAAATACCTGTACAGTACACATTACGGAATAAAGATATTTTTTCCTTTCCATAAAGATGGGCACCTGCACATCACTGGAAGAGCTGCTGCTGCTGCCTTCATTCAACACTCTGATCTAGAAATGGTACATTGTCCATAAACGTCTGGTTTCACAATCGTGTTGCTTATCTCAGGAATGTTCCGAATTCTTAAACGTAGGAGTGATTTGCCCAATAGATATTTGTTGGTGGATGGCAGCGTCCGGAATTGCTTGTCCTCTCTTGATCTGACTCACGCAGCACTCCTTCTCTCTGCAGGCTGAGATCCATGTGGTGCTCAAACCAAAACAGAAGTTCACCCGTGGGTTCAGCAAGAGGTCAGTCGCACGCTTAACACACACTGCACCATTAACTAAATGTTTCCTTAATTGCTTGAATTATACGGTAGTTGTGTCCCCTGCCCCCGCCCCATCGCTAATCCTCATGACCCCTCAAAGGGAGCTCAGGTGGATCTGTGTTAGTGAGGGTGGGCGTAGGGGAGGAGCGATGTCTACTCTGACCCACGGCTGAACTTTGCTGAGATTTCCTGTTGCTGCTGTAGACGAGTGTTGTGCCACGGAGAGGTGCAGATGGCACCATCTATTCTCTCATTCCCTCACTTTGACCCTCCATTAGATCGCTTCACATCATCATCATTTACTGTTAGTGTCAGACACTGGTTTGGTTTTAAGGGATCTTGTCGCGGCTGTTGACTTCCTTCTTTCAATCTGAATTCTAGAAAAAAACTGATCAAGTTTGGATCGTTTGAAAATACTGAAAATTTTGGATTTTCCAAAAAAATGTTTGTGTCC
Organism: Danionella cerebrum; assembly: GCA_007224835.1. NCBI lineage: Eukaryota > Metazoa > Chordata > Actinopteri > Cypriniformes > Danionidae > Danionella > Danionella cerebrum. Next base: position 308,852 of record SRMA01027317.1, read on the forward strand.
TAAAACCTTTTTTTCTTCATAGGAGTGCACTCACAATATGATGCACATCACAAAATGTTAAGGGGATGATTAAAATACTACTAAAACGTCAAATAATTTTTGAGATCAAATATTTTGAAATGAAATTAAAAGAAAGTTTTCAATTCTTTTGAGTTGGGGTCACAAATGTGTTTTCTGCTAAAGGAATTTATGTCAAATAAAACAATACGCAGAAGTTGAAGTCCGCGGCTGATACCTTGAGCTTCAGTTTTGGTGTCTGTTGGTAAAAGGAACAAAAATAGGAGCAGATTTAAACCGTGAAAGAAATGTAAGGTGTTATGTCAATAAATGTTAGATAATTTAACTTTTTGGGATTTTTGTTTTGTGCTAGTCATAAAACACCAAACGCTAATAGGTTATGTTTATGCTTAGGTCTTTAAAATATATATAAAAGCTAATATATAGGAGTGTTAGGAGTCACGTCACTGAAAAAGGATAACACTCATGAAGAGAAATTCGAAGAACTAAAGGTAAAATATTTACGATTTTGTGATTAAAAATCTAGAAAAAATTTCAGAATAGAAATGTTTTAATTGGGTCAAAACGTGTCTTTTTCTAAATGAATTTATGTAAAAAACAGAAGTTGACTTCGGCTGCTACACTCGCCTCACACTGTAGCTTCTCTCATCTGCCTGGATGCAGGCACAGCAGCTTTGGTGTCCATTAAAAGGAAAAATAGGACCAGATTTAAGCTGATTGTAAACCGTGAAACAAAAATTTGGTGCTGTGCTATTAACGCCATGATTTGACTTTTCAGTTTTTTTTGTGCTAGCCACTAAATGCTAATTACTTCTGTTTAAGTTTAGGTTCTAAAAAACACAGAAATAAATAAAAGCAATGATATAGGAATGTTACGAGTCACTCATGATGTGACGGAGCCTGAAAAAGGGTAACACTCATAAAGAGTAATTCAAATAACTATTTACATTTTTAGTGATCAAATAGAAATGTCAAAGAATAAAAATAATTTGACATGGTGAGCCTTTTAGTGGGTTTTAAAAATTGGGACGTCCACAGACAAACAAGTTTGTTTCTTTTAAAAATTGGTTTTATTCACGCCATTGACGAAGTCACACGAGTCAAACTGTTACGTCATGGATGGACATGAAAAGCCCGGTTCCCCGAACCCGGAGGTGATGCGCGAGTGAGTCAAACCGAGGGAAACGCGGAGCTAGCGACACACAAATGTGTAACCGCAATGAACGAAAGTTGGTATTCCACGATGAACCAGCAAAGCAACTGTGCTGAACAGGGCGTTTCCTAGGCCTCTTAACATTGAGACCCTAATAAAAAAATAGAATGTGTGGATACGCCTCGAATAATTAGAGATTCTAGGGCACTCACCCGCTAAGTATATGTTTGGTGCCACCTGTAGGAACACTGTTGTCATGACGCGTTACATTTTGGATGAAGGTTCGATCCCCGGTAGTTTTTACTTGAATGTTTTCACTCACAAAATAATACAAGACGTTATTTCATTGATAATTGTTTATTAAACTTATGTTAAAGTGCATTACATGGAGGAATCAGTCGACCTTCCTGGAAGGAGTTTGCATGTTCTCCCGGTGCTTGAGTGGTTCCCCCCACAATCTCAAAAACATTTTATTTTTTTTATTTTTTTAATAATCTATAGTGTAAAGGTATAGGGTGTGAATGTGTGTGTTGCCCTGTGATGGACTGACGACCTGTCCAGACTGTACCCCACCTCCTGCCCGAAGTGCGCCGGAGATGCACCAGCAGACCTCCTGAAATGGAATAATAAGCGGTTTAGAGGATGAATGAATAAATTTATTTGTTGCTCCCCGGAAACGTCTGAAGTTGACATCCGCGGCTACGCTCCCCTGTAATGTCAGTCTGCCTGGATGCAGGCACAGCAGCTTTGGTGTCTGTTTGAAAAAGGAACAAAAATGGGACCAGACTTTAAGCGGATAATTTGATCCTTTTAAAGATAATATGACTTTTTGTGACGTTGTTTTGTGCTAGTCAAGAGGCACTAAATGCTTATTGTTATTGTTTAGGTCCTAAAAATGTAGGTCCCAAATCTATTTTATAAAAGTCTGAGTCACTCGCGATGTGATCGCATCAAAAGAAAGAAACTGAGAAAGGGTAAAACTCACAAAGGGTCCTAGAGAAATATTTATGATTTCTCATAGTCAAATATCTTGAAATAATATCCCAAAATTGTATGAAAGTAAAACTTTTTATAGGTTTGAACACATCGAATACAACAGAATTTTAAAAGCTTTTTAAGAGCACCCGTGTGCAGATTGATTGGTGAAATCACTATTAGCATGATTAAAGTGAGAAGATGTTTTTATACACATTTGCATCTCATTATTTCACGGCTGACCACTCCCCTTTTTCTGGAGTTTTTCAAAACTAATCTTCAGGGATGTTGAGACCGTTTAAAACTCAAACTAAATGTTCCTTAAACTTGTGTGTTACACGCTGCAGCAAAGCAACTTTGCAGAAATACATATAATGTGCTTTTTAATTTAGTTTTAAAGGTTATTTCAACTTTCTGCATGTTATTTGAACTCATCGTCTGAGACCTATTTCTTCTTGAACGATTACACGCACACAGCAAACATTATTTACAAAAACACCAATTTGTATTAGTATGAAATGTGTTTTTCATTTTATTTAATGGATGTATTCTCAATGCTTTAGTGTTGGAAATGACCGGGGGGCTCCTGGGTCTGGCTGCACCAGGACAGGCCATGCAAAGTAGTTAGCAGGGACTAAGCAAACAGAGCTGCCCTTCAAAGTGAGAGGAAGCGTCATAAATCCAGGCTGGCGACAGCAGACGTGTAGCTCCTCAGCTCCTGCGTGCCACTGCTCCGCCTCGGCCGTTCACCAGACAAGCAGCCCGGCAGAATACCACAGCGAGGCGTCTGCAATCTTCAGCCAGGAAAACATCTTATTCAATCGCCCAAAAAATCTGATTTCATGTATTTCAACTAACTTTTCCAATTTCTAATTCCACAGGATTTTCCTACATGCGCTGAATCTCAATTTTTTATAATATTGTATTTTATAGTTTTATTAACACTTTAAAACATTTGCATTGAGTGTGTCAATATATCGTGGCGCAATTAATCACAAAATGTCACAGAAAATTGTATAAAAAGAGCCCCCTCACTAAAGCCCGAGTTTAAAATCTTTTTGCTGCCCCCTAGAGACTGGATGATATTACACAATCTAATCCATATCAAACTAGACCCTGGCGTCCTCAAGTTTAAGGCAAACTTTTTAAATTTAGTTTTATTTTACAAAGACCATTTAAACATTGAATCAGTTTAGGTATAATTTGGTTCCAAACAAAAGTTGTTCTTTGGAATTTTTGAAAGATAGAAATCATATTGTGGACATAATATAATGATGCGAACTGTATCGTGACAAATGTGCATCGTGCCTCCATATATTATATATTATAAAGATATATTAGACACAGATATACTCGAAATGAAATTTGTGTACTTACCAAAGTTAACCTTTTTGATAATTGACGTTTTGTGTTGTATTTTAATTGTATTCTCAACATTGTAACATACTCTGAAAACATATTCTTAAACATCAACACAGTATTTTTTTTTAAATTTAAGTGCATTTTAAGTGTATTTGATGTTGCCGCCAGGTGGCGCTGTAACTCATGCAGTAGGTTGCTATATAGCTTTGTTCAGACTCCTAACACGCATGGAAAGTTTGAACCTGATTGGACATTGAACGGTTCTGTTTACGGCGAAATAGGAAGGGCATATTTTTGTCAGCCGATGTGCGCACATTTTTTAACAAAGTAAAAAAAAAAAAGCTTCGCAATTTATCATCCCTGATGCGTTAAGATACGACTAATGGAGTTTGAAGATGAACAGATAAAATCTCTAGGAACAGCTTGTCGAAACACGAAGCAAAGGTTTTTGTTTAATAGATGACTTCTTGTCGATTTTGTAAACGCGATCCAAATGACTTATAATTAAGTCTTGGTCCCCTACACGTGTATACCGAATTTCATTCGCCTACGTCAAACTGTTAGTGCAACATATTATTCTGATGCGTGTGCGATATTGAAGCATGTTTTTCAATTACAATAGGATTCTATGCAGCTTCAATGCTCAATTCGATGCTCAATTCGTCGTCGGTGATGTGCGAAAGCCTTAAACTCCTCCACCAGATCTTGATGTGCACCTCCCAAATTTATTTACTTTGTGCACATGGATGAGGACTGTAGGCTCTTGGTCAGTTTAGTAGTTGTGCATTTCTTAATTTGGTGACTATATCGTTTTATTCACTTGCCATTGTTGTTTACTTCAACAAAACAAAGAATAAGGGAAGGAAAGGTTGTAATTAAACCCACGGTAAAAATGGTTACAGAAAATAAAAACGCTGTTCATGCAAGATAACCCCTAGTATTATTAACTGGAATTATGTGATCTTTTTGTGGTTGGATGTGATTTTTGGAATAATGTGCTCTTGGGCAAACCGGTCTGAAACCTCAGTAATTTGCCGACTCATGTAAAGCTTCCTGCTAGTTTTTCATCTTTTGTTCACAAAGAGAGACGTTCTGTTTCTGTTCAGGACCTGTACATTTGGAGATGGAGAAAGCTCTAAAACTCCCAGAAGAGCACATTGCCAAGTTTCTTTCAGAAGTTTTTCTCGTGCGTGTACAGTTCAGAACGAACTGTTTCACCATTCTAGATCCCTTCCACCGCAAGTGTGAGATCTGGACTGGTTTTGTTGCTTAACGGGAGCAATCTATGTCCAGCCAAATGGAGGCGTTTTACACACTTCCCGTTCTCATTCCCTCTCTTTTTACACACGTGCGCACACACATACGCAGCTGTTCTTGGCCTGATGACCACCAATAAACAAGAAAAGTTCACATTCCCAAAGGCGGCGAGGTCAGGACCTCAAACTAAAATGGACAAATCTGATTGTGGAATCAGCACGTGTCGCCAGGCCGGGGTTGAGGGGGGTAAGGGGTAAGTCAGGGACAGAGGGAGAGAGGAGGCAACACTGGTTTATGAGAGCCTTCCTGTGCTTGTCCCTTCTCCGACCTTGTGACACTCCTCTGCTTTTCACCTGTGTTGTGTTTTCTCATCGAGCTCGGTGACCAGAGACTGACCACAGGGCATCTTCGTTTTCAGATCAGCCATGAGCCACCAGTAGTGAGAACAAAGGCTAGGGCTGCGTCCCAATTCCAGTACTTCAACTGCGCCCTCAAAGTAGATGCTCTTGACTGAGGGAATTGAAGATTCTTTAGAGTTTCCAGCAGAAAAGTGTGCAGTTCTGGGACACTACCTCCTCCTTAAGCGTTGTTGCCAAGTAACAGGCTTGTCAATCATCTGATTCTCAGGTTATATCTTTATAAATATACAAAAGTAAAAAAAAAAAAACCTGATTGAATGTGAATTTATACAAGTTTTTGATTTGTGTCTTAATTTACTTTTTCACAACAGGAATAGATCAATATTTAAGCTGCAAGCAGCGATCAAAGGGCTCGAGCACCACAGCCGCCATATCTTCATGGGCAATTTGTTGCTCTTTAAATTATGACCAATCCTAAATTAAGAGATGTATTCAATCAAGAACTGCTAAAGTTTAAAAAAAATATGGCAAATGAAAAAAGAAAACCATGACCACCGCTATGATTGAGCCTTAAAATGAGACCTCAAAAAATGAGACCTTATTCTTGTCACACATGCCAAATTTGATAAAAAAAATGCATTATCGTAATTTCTGCATTTCTGATAGGACTGATATTACATTTACGCCGAAGTTCAACAACTTCCTGTTTAAGGGGGAAATTTCAATTTTCAATAAAATCTTTAGAAGGGGCTTGTTAAAGTACGTCACGAGCAAATGAGGCCATTTTTAGAGTTTTGTTGCAAAACAGCCAACTTCCTGTTTAGTTTGGAAATCCATATTACTTATATTTTAAGGCCTCTACACACCGATCCGAATTTTCGATCCAAGAACGCGCCTCGATTGATCATGGGTGCCACCGGGAGCTCACACATTTAACCGATTGAGTGGTGTCAACGCAAAGAGTTTTGCACTGCTGTATTGGATGGTTTTCTTCTGAAGGTGAACGAATAATGAAAGCTGGCTCCTTTGATGATGAGACTGAGACGTAAAAGGGCCTCTTGGTGGCGCTCATCTAACACTTTCATTGCGACTTTGTATTTCCAGTCTAGGTGACAGTCCTCAGAAAGTACATTTTTACACAAATGGTTTTCAAAAGTTATCTATACAATTAACAAAGTTCGATTTTGAACAATATGATTTTGGTTCAAGATTATTTTTGTGTCATTCACGATGGCTCCATTTTCCCGTAAAAACAAGATGGGACCATGTGATTGACAGCTGCACAGAACAAAGCTGAGTTACGCTAAAATTAAAAGTACTCATACAGAGAAAAACTACCCAAGTACAGTGATTTTGAGCATTTGTAATTTGTTCATTTACACGTCTGGACAACACTTAAAAGGCCTTGTCCACCTGTACCTGGTTATTGTGAAAACGGATGGTTACACTGTTCGTCACCACATCAATACAGCATGTAGCTGTGCATGTTTGAAAACAAAGGCAAATGTGTGTCGTTTTGAAAGCACTGGGAACACTGTTTGCATGCAGGGTATCTCGGTTGTTGGAGGTGTGTTTTCATTTTCACCTGTGCTTGGTGCCACTGTTCAGCATCTTTCGTTTACAGAAACCAGTGAAATGGCAGACGAACCGAGGGCTGTGTTGCTGCTGCACGTATTGGATTACATGCAGATGTTTCATGTTTGATCACCAAACTCAATGCTGAATACTCATTCTAAAAATGCATGAAACAACTGCCATCTGTTGTTTTTGTGCTTACAGTTTTTATTTTGTAACCAGCACATGTGGACTCTGTTATTTTGTAGACAGTGGAGAAAAAAGCGGTGTTTGTGTGGACATAAACCACTGCAGGTTAGCTTTGTTCGAACTGCTGATGTCAAGCGAGGAGCTGTGAGTCTGTGCTGTTGAGAGCTTTGGAAACCGAACATATCAGGGCTGCGTCTTTCCCCTCCACCTCCCGATGAACTCCCGGCTCACTGCTTGACCCGATGCTATCAGTCGCTTTCACACTTGGTGCCGCTTCTGGTTGTAATTACAGCGTGTAATGGAGCATCCTGTCAGCGCGTCTCAAACGCCGCTGGGCTCTTATCTCTCTGGTAGAGCATCTGTTGGGGCTCATGGGAGAAATCACAACATATTCTGCTCTGCACGCTCTCCTTTTGGCAGGTGGTGTTTCCTCCTCTGCTGCAGGTGTCAGAACAAAAAGATTCTAAGCTCTTGAAATGAGAATATTAGCGCCTGAATCTACACAGAACCAGAGTGTGTGTTGTATTAGAATGATTCAAGTTTGGCACTGTGGCCTTCCAGTTAGATGCTTGTCGGTTTGAGGCTCACCGATGACCTTCCTGGAACTTGTCTGCATGTTCTCCCGGTGCTTGCGGGGGTTTCCTCCGGGTACTCCTGTTTCCCCCACAATCTCTTTTTATGACTCGCAAGTCAAATAGAGCGTCACAAAGTTGTTCAAATGAGTTTTCTGAGTGCCAGTTGGGCTGTAAATAAAGTTTAAAAGTGCATTGAAGAGTTCTGTGTAAGTCTCATTGCTTCTCAAGCGAAGGAATCCATCGTAAACATGTAGAAATAATGACATACTTCACGTAGTTCAGTGCCTGTGTATGCTAACAAGCCTGAGGTAAAGTTAATCAACAAAGTTTGGATCTATTTCATGCAAATATTGTAGGGGTTTGAAATCGGGAATGTAATTATTGTTTCTAACAGTGTTTCGTTGACATTAGTATCCGATTTCAGGTGTTTTGCGCAACGCTGGGTTGGTTAGCTGAACCGCTAATATTGCTGTGTCATCATTTATTAGGGAGCAGTGCTCCCTGTAACGTAGGGTCTGTTAACAAATCTAAGTTGGTGATCGGGAGGATGATATAGTCTATGTCCAAATTGCTTCCGGGTCAGGCATCGCACCCAATCTGCACAGAGATGAGCTGTACTAGCGATTAATCCGATTGGTTGGTGGACAGAGGTAAGGCTTTGCAGGGACATCGATCCATTGGAATACATAAACATGTGTGAAAGTTTCTGAATAAAACTTGAGGCACGTTTTTGATGAGGGAACGACACTAAAATATAGTAGGAATGTGTCAGAAAAGTTGCTTTTGTGTAATATGGCCCCTTTAATGGTATTTCTGTTTCCAGTACCTTTTTGAATCTTTTCCAAAAAAGATTAAACCACAGTTAAGCTCCGCCCTCATGAGAGATTTGAGCCAGAAAGACGAATGTCATTATTTTACTAAAAAACCAACGTTTTTGAAAATGAAAGCAATGTTAATTTAGGGTTGTTTTTGTTTCAAAACTTTTGTAAATTTGTCTCTAAATTAGTTCCTTGTATGAGTGGATATCTTTGTATAACTGCACAAAGGAAAAGTCCACTTCCTGACCCCCGTTAGTTTTTTATTGTTCCACAAGCTCGTATTCTTCAAAAGATCAATTGCTTTTGATGGAGTTCAAGCCAACTTTAATCTAAATCAAACTTTATACAGATTTTCCTTTTTAAAAAAAGAACTATTTGAGCAAAGCACCAAACAATCTCACAATCCTTGTAGCTTTTGAAGGTTACTTTTTTAAAAAAGGGATTGATCGAGGAATTGTTTGACTCTCTTTCATGAGTTGTTAGTCGAGTTGTTTACGGTCTCGCCTGCAATCGTTTCCTCACCTACCCTCTTGAACGGCAGCTGTAAAACACCACTTCCCTGTTTAATCTGAGGTCGGCGTGACATGATTTCAGGCGCATGGGCAATTCCAGTGAACTCTTTGATGGCCAGTGTGGGGTTCAGCCACAGTTCAGGGTAATTCTGGGTGCAGAGACATCTCCCATTCAAGCCTTCGTTCTGATTGGCTCCCAATTAGCTTTGACACTGAGGTGCAGTCATTGCCGCTCCACTGGCTCCTCTTGGGTCAGGGAAATGCTACTCTTTCAAAGGTGACATACAAAGAAAGTGCAGATAACAGCTGATTCTGGGAAGATAATCTCCTCCTGTCGTCTCAGGGCTTTTTCAGGTCTCATTGAAACAATATGACAACATTTTAGAACATATTTACATTTGGAAATATTCAGATTTTGTATGAAAATGGGTTCCCTGTCTTACACAATGTTTAAAGATCAGATAATATTCTCGTAGATATTAGTTGGTAATGATTTAAGAATTAGTTAAAGCTTATATGAGATTATATGAGTTATATGCTCACTCGCCACTTTATTAGGTACACCTTGCTAGTTCCGGGTTGGTCTTGGGAATTTTCTTAATCTTTCGTGGCGGAAACATTCCTCTGAGAGTTTGTTCCATAATCAACTTGAGAGCATCGTGCAGTGGCCATTTTCTCTATGCTCTACTGGATTGAGATCATTACAATCGAGGTCTGCACACGAGCATCTCTGAACCCAAAACACATCAAAACTTGGATTGAATGGGCTCCAGCAGCAGAAGACCACACAGCTGACCACATCGGTTTGCTAAAATCCAGAAAATGAGGCTAAAATTCACAATTTTCCAGTCGAAGGTTGGACAAACATTGCTTGGTCTGATGAGTCTTGATTTCTGCTGGACATTCGGATACAAGGGTCAGAATTTGGCGTCAGCAACATGAAAGCACGGATCCTGCCTCGTATCAATGGTTCAAGCTGGTGTTGGTGGTGTAATGATGTGGGGGATATTTTCTTGGCGCGCTTTCACCGATCAGCCTCCCTGAGTTTTGTTGCTGACCATCTTCATCCCTTTAAGACCACAGTGTCCCCATCTTGTCATGCTACTTCCACTCTGTGTCGCAAAGCTTGAATCATCTCAGACTGGTTTCTTTAACAAGACGATGAGTTCACTGTATTCAAATGTTCTCCACAGTCACCAGATCTCAACCCAGTAGAGCAGCCTTGGGATGTGGTGAAATGGTGCATAATGGATGTGCAGCCGACAAACCTGATGCTCTCGTGACGATATGGAGCAAACTCATTGAAGGCAGTACTGAAAATAAAGGGGGTCCAAACGGTACTAGCAAAGTGTACCTAATAAAGTGGTCGGTGAGTCTTATTAATATTACTCCACTGAAATCAATTATCGATTACCATTCGCTCAACAGAACTGGATGATCACATTTAAGTACATATTTACAACAGATATAAACACTTTTTAACCATAAATATACAATAATCGGGTGGGAATAATTTCATTGGGGAGCTTGAAATAACCTTCCAAAACTTGATCGCTGTGAGCGTGCGCAAGAGTCAGCCAGATGTGCGTTACTAACTTATTGTCTCAGTATACAAAATAAAGGTCTTCACAGAAAATGATACAGAACAAAATACAATAATTGTAATTTGGCATGATATATTTCCCACCTGCAACAAAATCTGTGTTTAAAGTGGAACATTTTTTTAAATTTCCTACTTAAGTTTTTCTAATAGCAATTTGCATATTCTCCAGAATGTTATGAAGAGTGATCGGATGAAGATCTTAGTCCTTCTTTGACATGAAAATGAACTTAATCCTTAAAAAAGCGTTAACTCTGGTGCTAATGTTGGCGAGGACAAGGCTGGAGATCAGGCTGGTTGGGTTCGAATAGCAGAGTTAACTTGTTGAGAGTTAAGAGTTAATGATGCTTGAAATCATTGGTTACCACGGTGACCTGCAAAGAAACGCGTGCAGCCATCATTGTGTTGCAGAGAAATGGCTTTACTGGAAGGAAATTGTGCTGCTAAGAATGAACCGAAATCAACAATTTCATCAAGAACTTCAAGAAAAAAAGGCGCAATTCAGGAGTCCAAGAAAGTCCAGCAAGCACCAGGATCGTCTCTTAAACAGGATTCAGCTGCAGGATCCGAGGGCCACCAGTGCAGAGCTTGCTCAGGAATGGCAGCAGGCAGGTGTGAGCGAATCTGGAGGCACAGTGAGCCGAAGACTTGTGGAAGATGGCTTGGGGTCAAGAAAGGCAGCAAAGAAGCCACTTCTCTCCAAAACAACATCAGGGCCAGATTGATCTTCTGCAAAAACTCTAGCGAATGGATTGCTGAGGACTGGGGCAAAGTCATGTTCTCAGGTGAAGCCCCTTCCTGATTGTTTGGGGCTTATCTGGAGAAGAAAAGGTCAGCGCTACCATCAGTCCTGTGTCATGCCAAGAGTAAAGCAACCGGACACCTTCTCATCCAACACTCCCAATTTTACCCAAAAACACGGCCGTGAATAAAGAATGGAACCAAAACCTTCTCAAGCAGCAGCTTCTTCCAACAATCAAACAACACTTTGGTGAAGAACAAAGTATTTTCCAGCACGATGAGGCACCAGTGATAACCAAGTGGCTTGGGACCAAAACGTTGGGTCCATGAACTGGAAACCCCCCAGATCTTAATCCCATAGAGACAAACACAAAGCCACTAGTTCTGACAAACTCCAAGAAGTGATTCTAAAAGAACGGGTTGCTATCCGTCAGGATTTGCTCAGAAGTCGATTGAGAGCAGGACCCGTCGAACTGCAGAGGTTCTGAAAAAGAAAAGCCAACACTACAAATACTGACTTTTTCCATAATCGTCATGTAGTTATCGATAAAAGCCTTCGAAACGTATGAAGTGCTCGTAATTACATTTCAGTACATCACAGAAACAACTAAAACAAAGATCTAGAAGCAGTTTAGCAGCAAACTGTATGAAAACTAATATTTGTGTCCTCAAAACATTTGACCTCGACTGTTTTAAGTGTTTTGAGAACTTTCAAAGGGAGACAAACGCATGTTGTTACCAGGTTCTTTTACCAGTCATCTCTGTGATGATCTCAGATCTTCCTAGCATTGATTGTACTCCCATGTCGTTCCTAGTGCATTTATCATTCATTTTCACTTTTGTTCAGGCCATACATCACATGATCAATCATAGCAGAGTGTTTTCCTTAGCGTTAGCCATCTTTCATTGTCACCTTCAAAGAACGGTCCCATGGTCTGTGTGGGAGTGAGAAGGAAAGGGATGGGGTTAAAGGACGGGCTCATCTTTAGGCCTGGAACACATTGGGAAGCTTTAACTGTGGCAGATTTGAGCATGTTTCTCCTGGTTTAATTCATACCCATCTGCTGCTCAGCAATTCAGCGATGACTTATTGAAGGAAACATTAGGCTTGTACCATATACAGTGGTACCCCGAGATACGAAACTAATCCGTTCCAGAGTGACGTTCGTATCTCGAACATTTTGGATCTCGAAGCAAGTTTTCCATGTAAAACGCCTAATCTGTGCAACGGCTCTCAGAAACAACAGAAAAAGTAGATGAAAAAAATTGAAAACCAGAGAAAAATCAAGTAACGTTTCTTCAATCCTTAAATCTACACATTATTAATGTAATAAATGATAATAAAACAGAATAAAACACATGAAAAATACGTAATATGTTCACAAATGTGAAACCTTACCTTGAGAGTGAAGCGATGTGTCGGAGGAGGTGGAACGGATGCAGAAAACATTACGGCACTACGTATGAAAGATAACTTTCTCGAGATATTTCACGAATTACTGACACAAACACGGTTTCAAGCACGAGCGGAGGCAGTACCGAGCGTACGGGAGAGACGCTTCTGAGAACGTCACTGGGTTTCTCTAAGTTGCGTTACAGAACAGCACTTTCCACGTTATAAACGTTATTTCCTTTACGACGCCTTGACTCTATCATTTGTTATAGTACATTATTAGAAATCTATACGTCTGCAATGGGAGAATGGAGCGCCAGGAACCCGAAAGCGCAGCACGACGTCAGAATCAACAAGAGGATGACAGAGCAGAACTGTTGGTGTTTTCCGTATCTTGGAATTTTTTTCGTATCTTGAAGCAGAATATTTCCCGCGAGACCTTTCGTATCTCGAACATATCGCAACTGGAAGCATTCGTATCTCGGGGTGCCACTGTAATTCGTTCTTCATGGATATGGTTTATAGAATTAGTAGGGCTGGGTATTGTGACTTATTTTGGGTATTTGATTCTTATTTTTATGGATTCGATATTGATTAGCTAAAAATATTTCACTTAAAATGTTAGTTTTGCAGACATGGGATCCATATTTTGATATAAATGCTCGTAACTGAAATTCTCCTACTTCAGTTTAGTACTGAAAAAAAACATCTACATTAATAATAGGAGCACACAGCTGTTTATTTTAAGCAACTTTTGTTTTAAGGAGAGGTGAACAATAATATCTTTTTATGTGAAGCACGTGCATTAACCCTTTAACTCCTATAATGATACTGTAATTCTAACAGTTCGTCTGGTATTGTTGTCTTGTTTACTATCATTGTGTCAGAATTTTTATTTATTTATTTATTGTTTCATTTTTCTTTTCGGTGGAAATAAAACTTTCAAAATCTGTCAAATTTTTGTTACTTTTATGTTAAAAATGCTTTTGCAGTTTCACAAAACTCTCAGGGGCTCTCCTCACTCTTGACTATCATATAAACATCTTCTTTCACTATTTACAAGTGTTTTGGCACTGGAATCAAACCCTTTAGAGTGTCAAAAATGGCGTAAGAATGTAAAGAATTAAGGAAGAAAAGACGCACTTCATGCACGAATGCGGAAGAAGAATCACGGACAGATAACAGTAAAAAACAACAAAATAAAATCATATAATCTAACAATAATAAACCTATTACTACTACTAATAGAATGCTTATACTTTTGTATACAGTATAAATATAATATGTACAATTAAATCTCCGCTAAAACACATCTAAAGTGTTGCTAATGCAATCACAGGAGGAAAACGTTCCCTTCCGTACGCTCCACAAACTTACCGCCCCTGGCACACACGCAATATCATCATTACAATAACAAATGTATGTCCGTTTCTCAGCTTTCGGAATCTGTTGAGATTTTTTCGATGTTTTTGGTAGTTTGAGGTGCGCATGTCATTATTCTGTCGCCGGCGACATGTTTGGTGTTAAAGTGTTAAGAGTTGTTGCGTTAAACTGAAGACTGATTGAAACCAGATAATTTACATTTTTACCCAGCCCTAAGAACTAGAGTCTACTGCACCTACCGGAATTCAAAACATCCTCCAAAATGTGCTTATTGTTAATGTTTTTACAGGTTGCGCCTAATATGTACTTAGCGGGTAAGTGCCCCCGAATCAACACTTTCTAGTTGCTTTTTAGGGTCTGGAATCAAACTTGAATCTTTTAGGCCTAAGAAAAGCCAAATTTCTCGAAGGATGAAGCCTGGTTCATCATGGAATACCAACTTCATTTATTGATGTTACACATTTGTGTGTCTCTGGCTCCGTGTTTTCCTCGGTTTAACTCTTGCATGTTTGTTTCTGGATATCATGAGAGAAGTTGTGGCTAGTGCATCACTTCCAGGGGAAGGAAAACCTGGCCTTTCATCTCCAGTATTGACTTAACGATTTAACTCATGTGACTTTTGCATGAAATTGCGTGAATAAAATTAGTTTTTAAAAGAAACAAACCATTTTTTTATTCGGAAATGTCTAAGTTAAAATTTTTGATTCAATCTACTCTGTTAAATCACTTTAAAAGCGACTTTTAAAGACTCAACATGGCATGACCTCTTTAAAAGCGGTTTCCGGATTTCCAGATTCTAGGTTTCCACTCTTTCTACAGCGTTACAGGAAAGTGGGTTAACAGGAGTTGTACTCATCCACCAGTCGAAGATCCATTGCTTTCTTTTTTTTTAGAGCTGAGTGTTTCACTGGCCTGCCCTCCTGTTCACCTTGAGCGGCTGCCGAGACCTCCATCCCTCTCCATCTGTCACCAGCTGAGAAGTTCTGTTTTACTGTGGCTAGAACTGTGAGCGGCAGATCTGGGTTCAGCCAAGATTCACCAGGAATGTGTTTTAGCCTCACACACTGCATGTGACCCCCTCACGCTTTTGAGAAGTTACATGTCGGAGAGTCTTTCAGAGACGGAGTTCAAGGGTTTAAAGTGGTGCCTTTTAGCTGTACGATGCAGCTTGATCCTGAACGTTGGTTGTTGGCTAATGTTGATTCTACGTTGAAATGTGCTGCTAATGACTGTAAGAATATAGAAGTTGCATCAGCGCCTCCTTTCATTTAAAACCATTTAAAAAGGAAGCTGCAAATGCAAGGAAGTGATCAAAAGAAATCTGTGGAAGGAAAATTGCATTATAAGTACGTTTATGATCCACAAATAACGAGATCAATGAAAATAAATCAGATTCACAAATAAATAAATATATACACTCACCAGACACTTTATTAGGTACACCCCGCTAGGACTGGGTTGGACCCCAAGTGCCTTAATCCTTCGCGGCATGGATTCACGTTGCTCCCAAAGACCTGCCGCTCACTGAATATTTTCTCTTTTTTGGACCATTCTCTGTAAACCCTAAAACACTCAGATCAGCCCATTTGAGGTTCAGTCAAATTCTAATTCTCGGTTTGAACTGCAGAAGATCGTCTTCTCCATGTTTACATGCCTAAATGCATTGAGTTTAGAAATTATTAGAATTTTGCCACAAGAAGCAGTTTGACAGGTGTACCTAATAAAGTGGCCGGTGAGGGATTCTTGAAAACATATTTGTGGATTGTGTTTTAAATGATAAATAAATATTTCATGAGTTCACCAACAAGGCCTGCAGGGGTTGGTGTGACATCTTAGGACTGGGTTAAATATTAATGTGAGTTAAATGGTTTGATTGGGAACACTGGTGGTTTTTTGTGGATCATAAATGTATTTATTTGATTTTTTTTCACTCAATTATCCACCCACCTGAATCTCAAGGTAAGTCTGTATTATATTCACGGAAATATTATATATATTTGTGAGAATTAAAGTTAAGAGTTATAGAGGTAAAAATAATCTGTGGTATATTTTTTTAGATGCGTGTGAGAGAAAAAAATCCTATGCTCTGAAGCACCCCCATGCTTCATGTTTGGGATGAAGTTCTTGAATTTTTCTTTCGTAAGTCCGCACCTTTTTAGGATCTTTGATGCTCAATGAGGAGAGATTTACTAGTTTTTGGGAGATTGCCAGTCATTTATAATATTTTCAAGAACAGTATTTTCAGTTTTTTTCTGCAGACCCACCCTTTCGTGGGTCTACAGTTTTGTCCCTGGTGTCCATAGACCCTTTAGGGCACGTAGTGGAGAGGTTGAAGTGATTGAGTCGCGGACAGGGTATCTTTCTACAGGTAACAACTGGTTAAAAAAGGTGAATCAAGTAACGATCCAGATTCTCCATTCCTGAAAACCTAACAAATTCATTTTATCTAATATACAATCCTAAAACTTTTTTGCTTTTTCAAGCTAAATGAATCAAAGTGGTTGATGTATTACATTTTTGAGTTAAATCATATTAATATTCTTTGTTTAATCTAAAATTACAGTACGAAGTTAAATTGAGATGTATTAAACACGCTGTAATGGCCAAATGATTACGTATATTTTATTGAATTCATAGAAATTCTACCAAAAGAATCCAGCGGTTGAAGATCAGATGAACTCGACCCAACACTGAGACTTAACTTTGTTTAACCTCTGACCACATCTCCTTTCACTCCTTGTTCTGACAAATCAGGGCCTATAAAGCTGAGTATAAAAGCGATTTATGGAGGTGAGACTCTTTGATGGCACCACCCCGATGGTCCCCCAGGCTCCTGAGGATCTGAGGAAGACGTCTCACACCATGTTCCGAGCATCCTTACGACAGCAGCATGCATCAGACACAGGCATAAAATGCAAATCTGACTGAGCTGGAGGCCCCAGTTCAAAGAAACCAGGAGCTGCTCTGATAATGTGGCTCCGCTTTTCACAAGCAGGTGAGGTGTCGCTCCATATAATACATCCTTAACGGGAAGTGTGCTATGCAGCGTCGCAGCTAGCTACTGTTCAGGTAAAGCAGAGGATTCCCCATATTGGAAAATGGATTACCGCTGGGCTGTTGGGTGGTAATGTGTTGGATTGACTGGTATTTGCTTCTGTTCAATGGGACGGATGCTTATCAGGTACAGTCCCTCAGGGCTCAATTGTGGGCCCCATTTTGTTTTCTTTCTATCTGCTGCTTTGGAAAATTGGATGTTTGGAGAAGCTTCATTCTGGAATAATGTGATGTGGACTAAACTAAAATAGAGAAAAAAAGGGCAGGAAAAACACACTCTGAGCATTCCAAGACAAACAGGGAGCCCAGAGGGCCAGTGCAAGGACTGGGAATCTTGTTGAAGCTGTTATTTCAGCAGGAGGATGAACAAAATATTGAGTTAATTTTTTTATGCACATGGCTATTTTAATTTAAATGATTATTGGACATTTTCCATAAATCATAAAGTTTATTTAACTTTATCTAACCCTTTTAATATATTTAACTGAAATGTTTCAATCCACTTTATTTATTTACACATTTTATAAACAAATGTCTCTGTCCAAAAGACAAATAAACAAAAAGAAAACCTAAAATACATTAAAAAGCCAAAATAAGGTCAAAACAATAAAAAGACAATTGAAACAAAATTAAAACAATGAAAGCACCGTGCCATAAGGCAAAAGTGATACACCTGTCAAACTGCTTCTTGTGGCAAAATTCTAATAATTTCTAAACTCAATGCATTTAGGCATGTAAACATGGAGAAGACGATCTTCTGCAGTTCAAACCGAGAATTAGAATTTGACTGAACCTCAAATGGGCTGATCTGAGTGTTTTAGGGTTTACAGAGAATGGTCCAAAAAAGAGAAAATATTCAGTGAGCGGCAGGTCTTTGGGAGCAACGTGAATCCATGCCGCGAAGGATTAAGGCACTTGGGGTCCAACCCAGTCCTAGCGGGGTGTACCTAATAAAGTGTCTGGTGAGTGTATATATTTATTTATTTGTGAATCTGATTTATTTTCATTGATCTCGTTATTTGTGGATCATAAACGTACTTATAAGGCAATTTTCCTTCCACAGATTTCTTTTGATCGCTTCCTTGCATTTGCAGCTTCCTTTTTAAATGGTTTTAAATGGAAGGAGGCGCTGATGCAACTTCTATATTCTTACAGTCATTAGCAGCACATTTCAACGTAGAATCAACATTAGCCAACAACCAACGTTCAGGATCAAGTGGCTTGGGACCAAAACGTTGGGTCCATGAACTGGAAACCCCCCAGAGAACTTGTGGTCAATCCTCAAGAGGCGCTGGACAAACAAAAATCCACTAGTTCTGACAAACTCCAAGAAGTGATTCTAAAAGAACGAGTTGCTATCCGTCAGGATTTGCTCAGAAGTCGATTGAGAGCAGGACCCGTCGAACTGCAGAGGTTCTGAAAAAGAAAAGCCAACACTACAAATACTGACTTTTTCCATAATCGTCATGTAGTTATCGATAAAAGCCTTCGAAACGTATGAAGTGCTCGTAATTACATTTCAGTACATCACAGAAACAACTGAAACAAAGATCTAGAAGCAGTTTAGCAGCAAACTGTATGAAAACTAATATTTGTGTCCTCAAAACATTTGGCCTCGACTGTTTTTACGTACACGAACGCTTGAGATTTCACACTTTCCATGAATTTGGGAACTCTTACATTAATACGTATAGGAAAAAAAAACATGTTTGTCAAACAGAGACTAGACTGGAATCTTAAGTCCCTCTGTCTGGTCTCTTCCAGGCTACACCTCCCATCTCCAGGTCTGACAGGAAGCAAGGCCCCGGCTCACAATGTAATCCCTCTAGACACTTTGACTCCAGCTTAATGGCGGCACTTAGCAGGTACCTTCAGACGTCCCTGTGCCAAGTGCCTCAAACGACACTCTTTTCATTGTGAGGCATTCGTGTCTCTTTGTAAATGAAACTGAGGAACTGGAGACGCTGTAAAGCAGGAGAGACACAAAATCATTTAACCATCAATCCTAAAAGTGCTTTTGCCATTGTTTTCTCTAAAGAAATTGCAATCGTTTAGTGTTTTAATATTGCTGCACACATTGGTGGAAAGAAGTATTTGATCCCTGACACAAAGGAATGATGAGTTCATAGATATAATGCTACGTTTATTTCCACAGTTTCTAAGTGATTGAAGTTTATCTTAGAAGTCAAATTGCATTAGAAAATTTAACTTTTTAATCCACATTTTGTGTAATTAAGAGGTTTCCGGGTCGTGTTCTAGTGGTGAAGCGCTGGAGGTGTGAGACCTGGACTTGAGCGGTGTTAAATCACAGCTCGGCATGAGAGGATGAAGCATGGCTCTTTAATAGGCAATAAATAAGCGTTAGCATCAGCGGGGTTAGGTTCAGGTCAGGAGGGCTAACACACACAGACTCAGGCCTGACTGGATTGCCAGCTGTGGGGCGTCATCTGTCCCTGTCTATCCACACATCTCTCTCTGCTTTCACTTCCGCCGGCCGAGCCAAATACACTTCTACATGCGTCTCTCGAAGAGCAAACCCGAGGGTGAAGAACAAACACATCAAGCACAGATTCATCCAGTCTCACAGTTCATGTGTAAATGATGCAGATCGCAAACATGACGTTACCTGAAAATCCACGTTTTCATCCCTGACTCTTTCAACTGCTTCTGCTAACGACTCGGATCCTTTTAAGGTGTCAAAGAGCCTTATTGTGATTATATAGCCTTGCGAAATGTTGCGAAATCCCTCCATCAGTAACAGCTTGAAGTCTCTTGAGGTAGTTGTGGATGAGGTTCTTTATCTTCTCTGTTGGTAAAGCAGCACGTTCTTCTCGGACTCTTGTAAATTCTTTCATGAACGACACGTTTGAGTTCTCCTCAGTGTGTTTCAGTGATATTGAGATCAGGAGACTGAGATCCACTCCAGAAGCTTCACTTTGTTCTGGTGGAACTGATGACGAGTGGGCGTGGCCTTGTGTTTTGGATCGTTGTGGTGATGGAATCTTCAGAATTTGGCGTCAAACACATGCCATGTGTTAATAGTTCAGGCTGCTGGTGGTGTAATGGTGTGGGGGATATTTTCTCAGCACACTTTGGAACCATTTTGAGCAGTTGACCATTGAAGCATCGTGTCACCACCACAGACTCCCTGAGTATCGTTCTGACCATGTCCATCCAATTATGACCACAGTGTCCCCATCTTCTGATGCTACGTCCAGCAGGAGAACGCTCTGTGTCACAAAGCTCGCAGAGAAGTTCACTGTAGTCACATGTTCTCCACAAAGCAGCTTTGGGATTTGGTGGAACGGGAGATTTGCATTTTAAGATTACTTTATTATGATTATATAAAGTGTATTCAGATCACTATTTGCTTGAATTGAAACCAGCTTTTTATTTTAAAACTAGAATTTCAAAACAAAACATATTCAGTCTTCAAGTTGTCATGAACGTCTGATTTTAAAAATCAGTGTTCATTCATTCATTCATTCATTTTCCGACCCGCTTATTCCCTTTTCAGGGTCACGGGGGTCTGCCGGTGCACATTGGGCGAGAGGCGGGGGTACACCATGGACCGGCCGCCACTCCATCGCCGGGAGAAATCAATGTTCAGTTTTGAGAAAATGACCCGACTCAGAACAAGAAAAAAATGCTTGAATAGAGGTAAAATCTTCTTTGATCAAATAAAAACTCTGATAATGGTGTAAGCAAATTTGACTTGGTAAGATTTTTTTGAAACAAGAATAAAATGCTTGTGGGAAAAAAATCGTTAAACAAGGAAATTATTTCTGGTTTCTAAGATCCTGTGTAGGTCAATAATTAAGCAAAACATTTAGTTTTTTATTAAATTTGTTCATTTACTGCAGTTAAATAGAGAACTCTTGTCAAATTTTAAGCACAAATGTTCTATACAAAAGATCGTTTAGTGCTTATAAAAAAGACAAACAGTTTAATTTAAGGCAATAACATGTAGTTTTAGGTACTAGACATGCTTTCGTGCTGCTTTTCCTACAATTTAACATTTGTTATAAACAACAAACTCTTGTTGAGGTCTGTGGTGTAGTGGACAGTCGTGTACCTCACTACGACTTGTTTCCTGTCTGTCTATATTGTAATATTTAAAAATGCAGAAATCAAAACATAAAAAGATAAAACTAATTGAAAGCAGAATTTCTTATTTTAAGATCATCAAGGGCAAGAAGCAAATAGTTTTAATTTGGTAATTGTAACAAACTGCTTGTGTTTACTCCGGAACTGTAGATAAAATACATAGATAAATGTCGTTTTATAAGAACAAATCGTATAGTTACTGACTTCATTTAATGACATACATGTTTTAATGCAATTTCCTCGCAATCTTCCTGGCTTTAAGAGCTCTTGTGATTAGCTACCAGCCCAAATATTCTAATGGAGTTTTACTTTCTAAACAGTTTTCTCTATATTTAAGATCCATCAGCATTGTTGTCAGCTATAGAATATTTTAAGAAATCCTGGAAGCCAGCTTTTCATTGGCAGATGTTGATTTAGGAAAAGTTTAACTGGATTTGAGTTTTTTTTCAGAGTTGGAGCCAAAATCTTCCTATTTACCAGTGATTTAAAAAATGTCAAAATAAATTTTGGTGCTCTGTTTTCATTGCACACCCTTGCAGGCCTTCCGCTGGTGATGGAAGCTGAATGCAGCTGCTTGGTGAGTTTGGCTTAAGAATGAACCCGGGGAGAATCCAGGCAGCAGATAACGGCAGGTTGAACGAGGGTGAAATGTTGCAAAGCGTCGCTCCCGAGATGAAGCTAATGGGAGATACAGAGGTAACTCTTTCAGCATGTGTGTGTGTGTGTGCGTGTGTGTGCGTGTGTGTGTGCGTGTGTGTGTGTGTGCGTGTGTGTATGTGTACAAATGTCACAGGCGTACACTCTGCATCGCCTCTGCCCTCGCTGTGAACTGGCCCGACTTCCTCACTGGCGTTCACCGCAGCTGTTCTCGGACACAACTAAAGCTTTTGCTGCAGGTTTTATTTGGAAGATTCCACAACAGAAATGACTTCTGTTTCTTGTGACGATCTGCAGTTTTTTTTGTAGGGCTTTCAGTTATCAGTCTAGTTACTGTTACTAGTCTAGTAACAGTTACTAAATGCTAAACGTTGGCCATTAATGAAAAAATGTGTTGCCAAATAAGAACAATAACATGAAAGCATGTTTCCCACTCATCGGTAGTGTTTGGGTGTAAAGCAGCACGTTCTTCTTGAACTGATTCTTTCATGAACAACACGTTTGAGTTCTCAGAGTGCTTCAGTGATATTGAGATCAGGAGACTACGATTCACTCCAGAACCTTCACTTTGTTCTGGTGGAACTGATGACGAGTGGGCGTGGACTTGTGTTTTGGATCGTTGTGGTGTTGGAATGTTCAGTAACATCCCATGAGCAGCTTCCGGCTGATGAAGCACATTTTCCTTTGAGAACATGCTGCCTTCATCTTCCACCGATTCTGACAATGTTTCCTGTACCTTTGGAGCTCACGCGTCCCCAGAACATCAGTGACCTGCCTCCATGCTTCACAGTGCGGATGGTGTAATTGAGATGTGTAAACTTATGAGCACGATTATAAGCATTTACACAAGATAATTCTCCAGCTCTGGTCATTATAAAGTTGGGTTGTTGACAGTTTACGTAGATAATTACATGTATATTTAACATATCTTCTCAATTGTTCAGAACATATTGAACTCACATTTAACTTTATGTAATTTTACTGAGTTTCTAACTGTTTAAATGTGCTACTTTAGCTATGTTTATATATTCATGCAAATAATAGTTTTTAAAAAATTGTTAAAACACAACACTCTAGAACACATTGTTTGGAGGATAATTAACCCTTAGAAATCCTTTTTTCAGGATTTTTAACTTCTTTACAATTTGCTCTAATAAAATACCTAGTTTTTGTGGCAATGATATATTTTGATATATTTTTTAGTTAAACCCTAGGTTATTTTTTAATAAATATTTTGTCATTAAACTTGAACAATAACTCCACAAAAACCTGAAAATGTTAAAAAATAAAATTTCAGAGAGTTAAATTTCATTTACTAAAAAATGTTGAGACAAAATAAAAATTCATAAATTCCCCAAAAAAGCAAAGACAACGTCAAAACAAACAAGCAAAACTGTTCCTAGCACTTTTTGGGCCATTGTGAAAAAAACCATATCACAGGTCTTGTACTTCCAAGGGTCATTCCTTCTTTTTACCACTAGATGGCGTATTAGTATTTTCTCACATTTTAATTTGAATGGCCAAATTATGTCATAACTCTTGTAATTTTCGTTTAAAACTAAAAATATAAAAAAATAAAAACCTTTTTAAAGCCTACACATTAGATTTTAAATCAAAATTAAACAATATTTGGGATGCGTCATTCCTTCTTGATTCAAAACTGTCACTGTCAGCCGAAGACTGTAACCCGAACCATTTACGATATTTTCAACAATAAATGCTGGTTTTCTGGTTATGTTAATAACAAGGACAAACCAATCCAATCATTGACTAGTTCCATGAATATATTAAAAGGGAATAAATTGGAATGAAAGTATTGTTTTCATTCAAACGTGATCATGGATCACTTTTTAAAAGACTGTGGATGCCGAAGGGTACCGTGGGTGTTCTCAGACCTGATCAGGGAGGAGTTTCTAATGTCAAAGTTTACCAGTCCCTGAAGTCTGTTGCTGCCAGACATGGCTCACAGATGTGCTTTTGAAAGGGCCAACAAATAAAATGTATTATTATCACATATTACATAGAAGCCAAACACTGAAAACACTTTTTTCACTTTCATATCTTCCAAAACTGCTTTGTAAAAGAGCTGTGAAGAAACCTGTAGCTTAGCCACAACTTTAAGATGCTGTTCATTATTTAATCAACAGCCTTTTTTAAAAATCAAATAAAATGCTGCAAAATTGTCCACAAGAGCTCTCTTAGAAAAATTAATAGAGATGAAAAGTTATTTTATTTTGTGTGGAGTTTCATCCGAGTTTTTGTAGCTTTTGTAGATTTCTTTCTATTTATCTTCTGTGTGAGAACAGACAATAGCAGCTGTGCGGGTGTGCAGGTAGGGAGTGAAGGGTAAAAAGTCAGTGAGGGTTCATGTACAGGCCAAAGGAATGATGGCGGGGGAGGTGGAGAGGGGGATCAGGGCTGAGTGAAGAGGTTCAAACCCGGAGCATCAGGTGTTTCACTTATTCTTCGAATGACTGTCTCAGGGAGTCACTCGGAGACCACTGTCAGGGTTTCGCTGGAGGTTCGGGCACATTCTTGTGCTTG
Source organism: Danionella cerebrum (assembly GCA_007224835.1). Lineage (NCBI taxonomy): Eukaryota > Metazoa > Chordata > Actinopteri > Cypriniformes > Danionidae > Danionella > Danionella cerebrum. Next base: position 333,124 of record SRMA01027317.1, read on the forward strand.
ATGCCCAAGTCCTGTATGGGTTTGTTAAAGTCAAACAATCTTTACTAGGGGTGTAATTATTACAGCACAATTGTTTTATTAGTTACTTACAGTCAAATTGTTACTCCCTTCTGATTCGAAAAAATAAAAATTCCTAAAAAGCCGCCGCAGTGGGTAGCACTGTGGCCTTGCAGTTAGAAGGTTGTTTCCCAACAATCCCAAAAACATGTTTCAGGTTAATTGAATAATCTAAATTGCCCTTAGGTATGAATATGTGAGTTGCATGAGATGAATGGTGAACATAGACAAAGTTGTTTCGTTTGGTTTAAGTGGAGAAAGCTCATAGGTGGACACTTATTTTTCTGAAACTATTAATAAAAACACAAAGAAACTTTCCAAAGGAGTCTGATCAAAAGTCTACACACCCTGGTGATTTTGGCCAGGTAGCATTCACAAAATATACACTGACAGGTTCGAGCGGCTGGTGAAAGTAACCATCCTCACCTCGATCTGTTTGCTTGGAATCAGTGTTTGTGTAGAAAACGTTTCTGGGTTTCTCCTGATCGACCCTTGCCTCTTTCCTCCAGTGATGCGCCGACATTTCAGAATTCTGAGCGATCGGGAAAGAAAAAGGGATCTACGGGAAAAGTTGGTTGAACTGAGCAAAACAGGATAAAGAGATAAAAAGATCTTGACGGAAAAGAGAAAGCCCGTCAGCAGTGTTCAAACTCTGATGAAGAAGTGGAAAGTGAGGGATTCTGGTGAAACCAACAAACATTTCTGCTACAACTGCCAGAAAACTGTGAGGGATGCAAAGAAAAAAAAGTTACTTCAGCTGAAACACAGGGCTCTCTGAAAAAATGTGGTGCGGCTGTTTCAAGGAAAACAATAAGGAGAAGGGAGAGGATTCACCAAAGCCTATGAGACCAACCCCACTGTGAAGCACGAAGGCAGGTCACTGATGTTCTGGGGATGTGTGACCTTCAAAAGCACAGGAAGTATGGTCAGAATCGATGGAAGATGAAAGCAGCATGTTCTCAAAAGATCCTGGAGGAAAATGTTCTTCATCAACTGGAAGGTGCTGATGCGACTTTACTGAACATTCCAACACCACAACGATCCAAAACACAAGGCCACGCCCACTCGTCATCGGTTCCACCAGAACAAAGTGAAGGTTCTGGAGTGGATCTCAGTCTCCTGATCTCAATATCACTGAAACACTCTGAGGAGAACTCAAACGTGTCGTTCATGAAAGAATTTACAAGAGTCCAAGAAGAACGTGCTGCTTTACCAACAGAGAAGATAAAGAACCTCATCGACAACTACCTCAAGAGACTTCAGTAGAAAATATCAAGAAAACTTTTGATCAGGATCATTTGGAAAGTTTCTGTAGTAATTATAATATATAAAAAGAGTAAACACAGTTGTTTGGCAGCAAATGGCTTCACCCAAACACTAACTGTTATCATGCAAATTTTCTGAGAAAGGGCCAAGAAATCTACATGTTTCCAGGTTATGTAAACCCATGGGCACACCTGTATTTGTAAGGCTTCCTGATCTGTATGAAGTTTGTCCCTGTTATGATTCCCGTGACCTTGAGTCAACCCTACATCCTCCACCTCTGAAGAGCGTGGTGTAATAAATCCCTGGAAGATAAAGCAGCATGACACAATTATGTGTCTGTTTGGGCTTCCATGCTCTTCACAAAATGTACCGAAGTGCTTTTGTTTTCCGTTGATGCAATCAAAGGTTCCTCGAGCGTGGGGGCAGATATTACGACTGCAGAACAACTTGATTCCTGACAAAGTTCATGTCTAGGCTGAACTCTTGAACCTTCGGAGGTATGTGGATGTGCGCTGGATTCACTATCAGACCTGTAGCATAAAGATCCAGAGGGAGATTTGCGGAGGATATCTGCGTTTGGTTTGCCACTGAACTCCAAGTTCACTGGGCTAAAGATCAAAACATCTAGAAATGTCGAGAGTGGTGCAGGTACGATGCTATCACACTGGTCCCCCAACAACAACACAAGGGGATTTGTTCTGGGCTTTTTGATTATTGCAAACAATAAGCTCTCGAGATCAAGACGGTTTTATGAAAATGTTAAAAATGTGAATCTTTAAAAATGCCAAAAACTGGATTCGTGAACCACATCTCTCTCCGTCGCAGTTCATCCAGGAATACCATTAACCCTTTAGGACCAGCCAGTCCACATGTTATACATGTGGAACCTGCTCCAGTGGAATATTTTAAATGATCCAAAACATACTTAAACTAATACAAGGTCCTTCTCAAAAAATGAGCATAATGTGATCAAGTTCATTATTTTCTGTAATGTTCTGATAAATATTAGACTTTCATATATTTCAGATTCATTTACACACAGCTGAAGTAGTTCAAGCCTTTTGTTGTTTTAATATTGATGATTTTGGCAAACATCTCATGAAAACCCAAAATTAATCTCAATAAATTATTATATCATGAAAAGGTTCTCTAAACAAGCTTTTAACCTAATCATCTGAATCCACTTATTAACTCTAAACACCTGCAAAAGATTCCTGAGGCTTTTAAAAACTCCCAGCCTCCCAGTTCATTACTCAAAACCACAATCATGGGTAAGACTGCCGTCCAGAAGACCATCACTGACACCCTCAAGCAGGAGGGTAAGGCACAGGAAGAAATTCCTGAATGAATCGGCTGTTCCCACAGCGCTGTATCAAGGCGCCTCAGTGGGAAGGAAAAAGTGTGACAGAAAACCACAAGAGGTGACCAGACCCTGAGGAAGGTTGTGGAGAAGGAGTGATTCCAGACATTGGGGACCTGCGGAAGCAGTGGACAGTGGACAGGGAACCTGTGGGCCGTGTACAGGCATGTGCAGGAAATGGGCAACAGGTGGCGCATTCCCCAGGTAGAGCCACTTTTGAACCAGAAACAGCGGCAGAAGCTCCTTACCGGGGCTACAGAGATGCAGCACTGGACTGTTGCTCAATTTTTGCTCGTCATTCTGAAATCAAGGTGCCAGAATCTGGAGGAGGACTGGGGAGAGGGAAATGCCAAAATGCCTGAAGTCCGGTGTAAAGTACCCACAGTCAGTGATGGTACAGATTGGTACAGCTGCTGGTGTTGGTCCACTGTGTTTTATCAAGGGCGGGGTCAATGCAGCTTGCTATCAGGAGATTTTGGAGCACTTCATGCTTCCATCTGCTGAAAACCTTTATATTGCCGCCATGTCACTCCGCATTCAAGAAGTCATTTCTGCAAAAGGATTCCCGGCCAACTATTGAGTTCAGACCTGAACAGAATTATTTGAACTTTTTTTGTATTAAAAACACTTTTCTTTTATTGGTCAGATGAAATATGCATTTTTGAAGGGGGGGGGGTCATAAGCTGTATGGCAAAATCATCAATATTAAAACAATAAAAGGCTGGAATTACTTCAGCTGTGTGTAAATGAATCTGAAATATATGAAAGTCTAATATTTATCAGAACATTACAGAAAATAATGAACTTTATCACAATATGCAATTTTTTTTAGAAGGACCTGTATTTTTGAAAATCAGCGTGATTCCGGGATACTAATGCATGTGTGTTTGGGGTCATTGTCCTTCCACGGAAAACATTTGTGTGTCAATCAAACTCCTCCCTGAGGGTACTGCATGATGGCATTGAGAACACCATCAATCCTGACCACATCTCCTACTCCAATCCAGGGACGTCACTAGGGTTGACAGATAGGGGGGGCTTAGCCCCTGCAGGGCTTCTCGTACATTGCATGCGGTGAAAATAGAATAGAATAGAATTTACTTTATTAATCCCTTTGGGAGAACTTTTTGGGAACTAATACTAATGACACTAAATTTCACTCGCGGTAATTGGGAATAGATACTAACATTATGTGTACTTCAGAGATTCGACAGGATATTAGACAGCTAATAAAAGATTTTTAATGATGTTAGCATTTTCGACGACATTCGCTTTAGCTTCCAACATTAAGGTTGAAATAGACTAGGCTACAATATCGTCCTTCCTTCTCTTACCACAGGTAAATGTTCAGATTAAGCGACAATCGCTGCTATCAACGTGCAATCGCTGACCGTGTGTACACCGTGTGTTCACTGCTGCTTACTGCTGCTGCCTCCACACTGTTGTGTTGGTCCAGCTGCTTATGCGGCCGCCTACCACGTCACGCTTGACGCATGCTAATGAGGCATGATGGGAATCATAACGATAATAATTTTGAAAGCGAACTTCAGTTTAACTTGCTTTCTTGCTGGCTTGTGTTCGCTGCATGTATGCACTTATTTAAAATATATTTTAGACATCAAGATAATCATAATAAATAAAATGTTGCCCCAAATTTAGGGGGGGGCTTTGGGATATTTTAGGCAGGCTGAAGCCCCCCTAAATTAGGGCTAACGACGTCACTGCTCCAATCTACAGCCCCAAATGTTCAAGGAACCTTCACTGTTTCCTGCAGACGCTCAGTGTTCTTCCATGAACAAACTGCCTTCTGCTGCAGCCAGATATTTTACCTCATTTTTTTGCTCCCAGTTCCTATTTGGCTTTTTGGCTTTAACTCTTCCATGATGATCACTTCTGGTAGCTGTACCTGGATCCCACTGCCGGTTCCGAGCAGCTGAATGTCTTTTGTTTTTTGAGGGTAATTAGCTTGATATGTGTTGCATCTGCTGCAGTTACTTGGATGATCCTCAATGCGTCTTGCTTCAGTGCTTCTTCAAAAGAGCTTGACCAGCACATCTTGAGCATCCAGCCAGTTTTGTGGTCTATGTCTGGGGGAGACCTTGTTGAGGCAGTAGAACTACCTCGTGTCTTGTTACTGTGCTCAATCTTACTCTCAATCAAACTCTCAACCTCACCTTGGTAGCAGAGTTTGGCTGTTCCTCACTTAGCCTCATTCTCAGCAGTTTCTGTTTTAGTTCATGACTGCACTTCACACTGATGGTCATTTGTATAATTGCTGGATTATACACCTGATTATAATGCCAAAAAATCCCTGAATTTATGCAAGTGTTCCTGTAAGAATTGATGAGATTTGACGGCACAATGTAGAAACCCCAAATTTTGATTTGATTTAAATTTTTTTCTTTTATTCACTCTCTTTAAACTTTGATTAAATGTGTTTCTATTTTCCCAGAGACTGCTAGAGAGGAGTGAGAGAGAGAAAGTGCTAGAGAGGAGAGAGAGAGCGCTTGAGATGAGAGGGAGAGAAAGCAAAAAAGGAGAGGGAGAGAGAGAAAGTGCTAGAGAGGAGAGAGAGAGCGCTTGAGAGAGGAGAGAGCATTAGAGATGAGAGGTAGACAGGGATATAGAGGGAGAGAAAGGAGAGGCAGAGAGAATGCTAGAGAGAAGAGGGAGAGAAATAGTGCTAGAGAGAGGAGAGGGAGAGAGAGGAAGCGCTAGAGAGGAGAAGGAGAGAAAGCGAGAAAAGAGAGGTGGAAAGAGAAAACTAAAGAGCTAGAGAGGAGAGGGAGCTACTGAAGTAGTGGAGCGACAGAATTCTTAAAGTGGTGTATGAGGAGGCGGGACAATGGACCAGAACACAGAGCCAATGGGAAGTTGACAAATAAACACAGAACACACATAATACGATGAAGGGTCGTAACTGTGAAATTACCTCGTGCATCCAAGTCCAAATCCAACCAGAAACACCGAGTGTTTGTCACAGCGTCTCCATCTCGATTTAGAGTCGCACGTTAACTTATCGTAATAAACATGGTTTTTACGTTTGGAAACCTTCAGCGGGTTTGTACTGATCCTTTAGCTCTTACTCGCCAAAACAACAAACAATTTGCTTCCGAGGTTCACGACCTCTTTACTCCTCATGTGTTTGCAAACAAACTTGCATCTCGGCAGTAACGGCTAAATTAATGTTGCGGTGAGGTCGTGCCTTTTTTGTAAATGACTGAACTTTCGCTGACCCCGGAGACCCGTGAAAAGCCCCCTCTTGATTATAAATAATAGCAATGGGCTGCTAATAGTTAATCCAACTGAGAGCTGGAAGAGTCTGATATGATTCGGCAGGAGGGCAAGAGGGCAGCAGACGTGTAAATGCTTTGAGAAAAGCTTCTCGGTGACCCCCGTGCTAATGAAAAAGTCGTTTTCACTTGAGTGTTGGAAAGCCGTATCAGTCAGCTCGGCCCAGACACATCTTTAACACCTCCATTGTGGTAGACCTTCAGATGAAGAGGACTTCTTTTCTCTTAAGTCACTTTAACTTTTAAAGTGCTTTATGCAGCAGTGATCGTATAAAAATGTTCCGAAGTCTCCACTCGTTCAAGTTAAACGTTTGAGATTTGAATGAAAACCACTTGGAGATTTGTGTTAGCAAACAAACACAGAAATCATCTTTATTTTAAGTTTTCTCACATTTGTTTTCAGCTTGTCTCATCACACAATGGAAAACTCATCTTTAAAGAGTTTGGAAAAGCCATGTTTTGGTTTAGGTGTAATGTTTTTGGAACTACAAAGTACTATATTAACTTTAAATAAATTTAGACTTAAAAACACGATTGAAGAGAGGGACACTTTGCTTCAAAAATTAGAAAACGTGAAACATTTTTAGAGAAAAAAACGTTGATAACATGGACAATGTACAACATTGATTTTAAAAAATTGGATGAAAAGGGAAAAAAAGAAAACGCTGTTTTAGTTTACGTTAACATTTTTGTATGACTATATACCGGTAATTATAAAGAAACTAGTTTTTAATGTGACTTTCAATTAGATTTTCAAATTCAATTTGACATTTCAGTTTCTTTTTTATAAACTTAAAAAATTGTCACCTCGTATTTTTTTTCTTTTCAAGTGATTTCAACAAATCAATAAAAAAATGGCACCGTGTGCAGTTTTCAAGTTCTCAGGGTTTTTTGTCTCAATGTTTAAATTTTTAGTTGGAAAAATTTTTAGATTTTTTGTTTAAAAAAATCAGAGATTCTCAAAAATCATCTCAAAAACTAGCTTTAAAGAAATATATTTAGTCAGACAAAAAAAAAACAAAAAACTTAAAGATTAGACAAAATTGAATAATCAAAGCTTGTCACATGATTATTTGACCAAATATAATTCAATTTACATCTAGAAATTTGAGCCAACCGACTTAAATGTCTTTTGCCATATAAGTAAAACATTTTTTAGAATTTGTTTTTCAACAATTAGTACCCTCCGAAGAATTTGTGTCAAGTTTTCAATTTTAATATATTTCTTTCTTTATATTGGCAAAATTGTAAAAAAAAGTCAAACATTTAACATTTGAAAGTTTTCCAGTCTCAAATTTATCAAGGCCTTCTGTCTAAAAAAGATTAGATTAGTTCCTGTTTTTCCTGGGGTACAAAACCAGGGACTCTTGCAGGTTTTTGTTACTGAAAGTGTCCAGACTCTCTTAAAATTTGTCATTTTCAAAGGATTATTTTCCCTCAATGATGTGTACACAGCACATTTTTGCAGATTTATTTAAAGTAATATCAGTGATCACACTTCAGATGGCTCTACAGCTTTATATCAATCCAGCTGTGTTTGATTTCACTGATTGGACTTGATTAGGAAAGACACACACCTATCTATATAACACCTTACAGCTCACAACTACTGAAGAGCTCAGATCTGGCAAGGGTTTCAAAAACATTCCAAAATCCTTAAATGGAAGATGTTTGGGATAACCAGAAACCTTCCTAGAGCTGGCCGTCAGGCACAACTAAGCAATCGAGGGAGAAGAGCCTTAGTGAGAGAGGAAAGGAGAACTTAAAAGATCCCTGAGCTCTATAGATACAACCAAGGAAAATGTGAATGCAGCCAAGTATAGGGATATCCTAGATGATAACCTTCTTCAGAGATTCCTCAGGACTAGGTCTAAGAATTACCTTCCAACAAGACAAAGATCTTAGGCACACAGCGAAAAGAACCAAGGAGTGGCTTCACAACAACTCCATGACTGTTCTTAAATGGCCCACCCCGAACCCTTACTTAAACCCAATCTCCGAAGAGACCTAAAAATGGCCGCCCACCAATGTTCCCCAAACCTGATGGAACTGCGGGATATATTCCCATACATGTAATACCATCCGATCACAGAAAATGTATATTCTGCGCCTAAAAAAATAGCTATTAAGAAATAACAGTGTTTTGAATGATGAAAATGTTGATTAGAAATAAATGTTTTTGACATTACAACACACACAGACAGCAGTCGTTTAGAAATTGGTAAGAAGTTGTTTATTAAATAAACCCTTGGGATAAAGAGCAAGTTAAATAAGTTGCATACAGTACAAAAGCTATGTAACACAACTACATTATAAATATAGCTCACAGAAATACAGCGGTCCGTGAGAAAGTAGTGCCCTCGTTTTTGCTCGGATAGACTTATATACACATCTGTCATATACACAAAATATAAAATACATCACAGCTCATCTAAAATAAAACTCCTATGTACAAGGCTTGGGTTAGTTGGGATTAATTTCTGGCGTGAGGACTGAATCTGGTGGGGAGATTGTCTACTGGGTAAACCGTGGGGCCTGTTTTCATGGTGGGGGCTCCGTTCGAAAGAATCCAGTCGCATTGCTGCGTGAGCTCCACTAAGAAGATCTTGAGCAAGACTTTGGCGAATTCTTTGCCCACACACATGCGCGAGCCTCCTCCGAAGGGGATGTAGTTGAACCTGGAGCCCTCCTCCAGAGCTTTGCCCATGAATCGCTCCGGCTGGAAGTCGTCTTTGTTCGGAAACACATCGGCCACGTCGTGTGTGTCGCAGATACTGTAGATCACGTTCCAGCCTTTAGGGATCTGGTAACCCTGCGGAGCAAGAGAATAAATGTGATTACTACCAAAAGAACATCCCATCACCACACGTTTTCAACCAAGAGAAAAATGCGGTCCGGCTTTGCTAAAACAACATCTGACTAGCATGCTAATCGCGATTAGCGTGGCATATAATTTCAGGTGAGTGGTCTTTAGATGAGTGTAGAAAGTCTCTGTAGGAACTTTATAATGGGAGTTTTCCAGAAAGAAACTGAAACACCTAAAATATTCTTTTAGTGAGTAGTTTAGATCCTGAATAAAGAATGGATATTAAAGTTAATATCTTTATTACCTTAAAGAAAGAAAATGACATTTAAGTAACAAAGAGGACCTGCTCTTTTCAATATCATTGAGTAAATTGTGGCAGATTTATTGCATTTTTGTAAAGCGTAAAAAAAATGAATATCTTTTAAAATTAAATAATTTTTATTAAAAATTGTCATTGGTTATATTTTTAAAAAATTCATTGACATTTCATGTATAAAATCTTCTGGAAATTAGCTTTAGTTAAAGTAAATGAAAATTATTAGTATTCTACACAATAGTTCGTTTAAAATATATACCACAATTAAATGAAAAATTAAGAAGAACGTATTTTGTGTGTGTGTTTTTTTTATTATTAAGTTATATTTTTTAATTATTGTATGTTCAAAAATTTTGGCCAGAATTTTTTTAGATAATATTTCAGGTTTTTGAGAAATTAAAACCCTTATCAAGGTACAGAAAATATTTATTTCAACATAAAAATCGGTAACAGTAAAATGGATACAATTGACAAAAAGAAATGTAACAAATTAATGTTCTAATAGTTTTTCAGAAATTAAACTAAAACTGAACTCTTAAAATATTCACTGCACAAAAATCTTGAATCATACTTCTATCATCCACAAATTTAAATAAGCGTAAAGTCAAAGCAGATGGTGATGTCACTTCCTCACTTACATTCAGTTCGAAGGTTTTGAGAGCGACTCTGAATCCTCCAGGAACCGGAGGATTGATCCGGAGCGTTTCTTTGATCACACACCCCGTGTACTTCAGCTGCTCCAAGAGCTCCATGCTCAGGCTCTTCCCTGGAGAATACAGGCCCAGATCCACCTGACCACACAAGGTCATCCCTGTTAGCTCGCAATCTGAGAAACACCAGGAAGATGCTGTTCTCCTCATACCTTCTCCTGGATCTCCTCCCGCACCTTCTGCACCACCTCTGAGTTCAGAGCCAGGAACATGACTAGAGAAGTCCCTGTGCTGGCTGTGGTCTCATGACCTCCAAATAGAAGCTCGGTGGCTGCCTCTTTCATCGCCTGCTCAGAAAAAAAACCCAACACTTCATTAACTCCGGATCACAGGGATTTGGGGTCATTTCTGAGGTGCTACCAGATACCTGCAAACTGAAGGGTTCTTCGCTTCTCCTGCTGTTCTCGATCAGCAGCTGAAGAGCGTCTTTGTGCTGCTGCTCATTTTCATTATCGTCGTCTTGAATCTTCTTCCGGATGTTCTCTTCGATTTTCGAATGAATGAAATTGCGAGCTCTCAATCCCTGCCAACGAAAACAGATGTTAACTCTTGAGTTTCCTTCAACAAGCCGCACCTTCAGGGTGTCATCCCTTGATCCCTCACCCGGTACAAGCCACTGAAGGGAACGTCGATAGGCAAGGAGAACAGGTTTTTGATCATTTCCTCAAAAGCCTCCACCAGCCCCTGCTCATCGGTCTTGATCTGCTCGGGGTCGAATCCGAGCAGGATTCTCATGGCGATCCGGAACATGAGCCTCTTCATCTCTTGATAAACCAGCACACAGGAGTCTCTCTGCAGCCATTCCTGGATGGCACTCTTCACTTCCTGCTGGATCACTGGGATGTAGTGCTCTAGAGCATCCCTGGAAAACGCCCGCATTATGGCCTGGATGGAATCATAATAATAATAATCAGATAAATCACTGCATCTCCTCATTTCTACTCAAGCAAGGGCAAATGTTGCCTAAAAGATCCCCAAAAATGATCAAAACAACATTAAATATGTTCAAGAGTGGAATACATTATGATCTAGTATTTGTCTCATGGACACACCCCTCTCAACAGCTTAAAATTATTTTTTTTAACACAAAGCAGACATAATTTTGAATTCAAAAGTTTACTTTTTCCTGAAAAATTTATTTGTTTTGCAGATAGATTTTCATTTTAATTGTGGTTTTTCTCCATAAAATTTCCAACATTTTATTTAACTAATTTGACAAATTTTTCTGTTTTTTTTTCTTCTCAAACTGAAACGAAACTTGAACGAAGTATTGAATGTAAGCATTGGACAAAAAACCAAATGTGCTTTGGAAAAAAATCTACACAAGAAACAGAAAATCTACAAAGATTTCCAAAAATCGAATATCTGTTCATGCATTTGGTGGAATTTTTTTTTTTATCCAAAGTGAGTTACATTTGAGACTGAATCAAAGCATAATTTGAAAGTGAGATGCTTGATTTATTTTAATCTAAAAATATACTTTTTACTTTGTGCCAACTTCAAAGATGTGTTGTGAAAAATCTTTTAAAGATTGTAAAAATTGGGCAAAATGTGACCAAAACACAAAATGTTGACAAAAATGTACATTTTCTAAAAAAAAAACATTCACTTACATTTTAAATGAACGCATTTGATCAATTCTTCTCACCTCCCATAATTTATTTTATCTCAGGAAATTGCGACTGAATTGAAGCATAATTTGAAAATGAGGCATCAGTCTTATTTTAAACTTAAGGCATGTCTTCTTTGTGACAAATCTCTTTACATCTGTTTTTAAAGAAGAATTTGAACAAATAGGAAAATCTCAAAACTTAAATGTTAGACACAAACCGAATTACTGTGCATCAATAAAGTTTGACCAGATTTTTTTCTTTTAACTAAGACGTTACTCAAGTCGATATAAAAATGGTTAGCACTTCAAAGATTTACAAACGAAATTGTGCGTGAATTCAATCAACCTTCGGTTGGACCTGGAACACATCTGTGTGTATTTCAGAACCCTCAGGTCTCCTTCATCTGAAGATGTTTTGGAAGAACCCGCAGCCTCCTCACCTTTTTCTTGTTTTTGTGCTGAGCTCCAAGGACATTGGAGAGGGTATCCGAGCCCAGGATGGTCCTGACCGAGGCCGGCCACTGAACCGAGACCAGCTTGTGCTCGCCCAGCAGAATCTGACGCACGTTCTCCGCGCCCATCACCCGGACCGTCGGGTTCCCGAAGAGATGCGTCTTGTAGATGCAGCCGTACTTCTGCCTCTTCATGCGAAGGAACTTCCTTCTCTGCGTGGAACCAAGACGTGTTATCAAGACAGACACACAGGGGTTAACTACCTTAAGCTGAACGCGCGCGTACCTGGAGGATCAGCTGGAGCGTTTCTCCAATGAACGGCAAGCCCATGGTTCCCGGCGGAAGAGGGCGCTTGCAGCTTGGGTCGACTCGTCGGATCAGTAACATCTCCCACAACTTCACCGCGGCGAGAAAAAGCAAAACCGGCAGCACGATGGTGCAGAGGAAGGTGACCATGAGCGTGTAGAGCCCCATAGTGACGCGCGCGCAAAGCGAGAGTGGACACGCGTATTTACGCACAGACTGAAGAGCGTCCCACTCGCGCGGCCTTATATATCCATTGCGCCCAGGTCTCCTCCTGTTACCTTCCTCAGATAAATTAGTTCACACAAAGTTCATCTTTAATTGTGGTGTCATCTGGCCCCGCCCACCGCGCCGACTCGTAACCATTTGTTATAGGCGCATTTTGATACCACCTCCTGTAGCAGGCAGACAATCCAGAGATTTCACTTTGAAAAGGTGTTAATGTCCTCCACACAAAAGGGAGCATCCGAGGCCCCTTTGTTTCCAATATTCCCGTCGTTTACACAGATTACACCGGGCCTGAGAGCCACAAGAAATGCCTGAGAGGATTTCACTTTTACATTTGAAATCTGAAGGATCGATGGATAGATAGTTTCAGTTTCCTTGTGACAGGAATATACATCTGACGAAATAAAATATTAATTAGCAATTTGTTAATTGTCTAAAAGCTGCTTTGATCATTTAAAAAGACACATTAAAGATTGAATTAGAGATCAAATAAAAAAAGTACAGCTTTTAAATAACATTCTTGGGGTTTTTTCGTCGTGAAATCATCTTTAATCTTACTTTTAAATGATCAATAAAATGTTTTATTTATATAAATATATATTAATTAATATTTTTAAATATATAATTATAAAATATGCTCCATTTTGGAACATGTGTGCACATCCAAATGGCACACCTTCAAACACTCATAAATAGACGTGGCATTTCATTAATTACAAACTGTTTTTTTTGTGTGTGTGGGTGATTATAAGAAATGCCGTTTACTTGTTTCATGTCGATATAACATGCTGAGAGTCCTTTTGGTTTGTATGATTTCATCATGCCACCCATTTGCACCTGGTTATTTGACCAACCTGCATCAGCTGTGCCTCATTCCCCTCGTTGTGAATTGCTCAGTCTTTGCAGTTTGGGATTTAGAAGTGCACATTGAATGACCAACAAATATAATAAACCGGAACTGATGGTATGTACAAAACGATCATTACCTAATTTAATAATCTAATTAAATGCAAATTTTTAATTCTTATACATTTTCAACTTTGCAATAAGCTGACCATTTCAAACAGCCAAGTACATTTAGGATCAAACAGGAAGTGATGATTTTTGCAAGAGGCATTACACAATGTAAAGCTGTATGAAAATCAAATGAAAAGACCACAGGTTCTTCAAAACTGCAAACTTGTGTAATAATCAGTAGACAAAACACAGAGCCGGGCGTTACATTTGAACTTTAAGTGAAAAGCAATAAGCAAGAAATACCCAGAGGACCAATGCATCCAGCAGCAATCACAAGTGTGAGTACAATAAATACCGGTACTTATCGATCCAATGATAACTACTCAATGGTGGTCACATGACGACCAACAAAAAAGCCACATCTTGCTTCATACTCTCCATGGAATATAATTTTCCAACAGTATACAGATCACATTTTAGAAGATAATGAATAATTGGTATCAATACACGAGAAAAGAATATAAAAGTCTCAATTTTATGACTTAAAACAAAATAAAAGTCTCATATTAAAATTACATTTGTGCATTTGGCAGATGCTCCCATCCAACTTATTGATGAAATCACCAGATTTAAATCTAGAAAAATGGATGTATGGAGGACCAATGAATTATAATGAATTATTAACAAGAATATAAAAGTGTGATGCTAAGTAGTGAAACGTTTGTTTCATAATAAATGAGAACAAAATAATGCTAGTATTTATGATTAATATATTTAAAATAAAAAATAACAGTAAATCCGACCAATCTGTGCTTGATTTCAGTCTTTGACTTTGTTGTCAGCCCAAAACGGTAACTGTGATTGCCAAACATGAAACTTTAAAAAGTACAGTAGTGGTCTAAATTGACAGTAGCTTACTGTTGTTGTTTTTTTTTATATAAAAAAAAAATTGTATAAAAAATATTTAATGACCAGCATTTGTGGTTGCCGGCAAGAAAACGTATAATGTCCTACTGGATTTTAATGTTGTTGTTTTTTTGGAACAGTGAAAAATTACAGCTCATACTGTTCTAGGGAAAAAAACTCACGTGAACAAGTCTTCCCATTATGTTTTCTTTAGAAAAAAAAAATAAACAGAAGTTTTCTGTTATTAAATTGAACAAAGAATTTAAGTTTCCATGTAAATGTACAGGAATTTTTACAGTGTGACTGTACGAAATGTTACCGTGGAGCTCAGGGCCGTGTTATCCTCTCATTTCTGCAGTTATATCACAAATATGAAGATCAGTGTCCTGATCCGGGTTCAAACTCAGGTCAGCTTAAAAAGTGCAGGAGCAGAGCAAGGTTAGTGGTACTCGGAGAGCAAACAGCCACTGCGGTCTGAATTACAGTTTTTACGACAGCCATAACCTGGAAAAACCAAGCTGGGAAGTCAGTCACTTAAAGAGACAGGATGGCTCCAGATTTTCATTCTTTGATGTGTGTCTGCCCTGCATTTCACCTTTCGTCCTGTGTGATGGGATGGAGAAAACTCACGCGTGACATATCTGCGTTTGAGGGCATTCTAAGCATGTCTTATGTAAGCAGCGCATTCATATGTTAACCCATTACACCCCCATTGGGATATTTATTCTTCGACATGACCCAACCCTGCCAAATACCCAGAGTGAACCTTCAAACTTGGCCTTATTTGTGAATTTGTGCCATTACGAGCCTTGTTTTCCCCTGTAAGAGTCGTGGCCGTGTGTGAAATGCTTTGATGAACTAATAAACTCTTTTAACCTGAGCCAAGAGCAATGCAACCTGAAGTTCAAGGATAGTTCATGGAAGGAGGCTTGTAGAAATTCTTCTGTTGCCTCATAAAAGGGTTTATAGAGCGGTTTATTTGCTTTTAATTATATCCTGAATGCAAATTGGAATGTTTTCCTTACAGGGACACTTTTACCCAAATCAACGGCTAAATGGACACAGAAACTTTATTATGACAATTAAAGTCTAAATAATAATTTAAAACAATAGCCGGTATTTGAACCTGCTTTAAAAATGTCAAACATATTTTTTTCAAAATTTGTACCAAAAATGAAACGTGTGCACGTTAGTTTTGATATGCATTAAATATAATGCACTCAAATTAAATCACCCCTTCAGATATTAATTATTTTGAAATAAGGTGCCACAAAAAACTCTTCCACTTAAAGCTAGCAACAATAAGGATCAAATAAGGATGATTACAATAATATTAAAACAATTCTTGTGTTTTAGGAGACAATGTACAACGTAAAATGAAATCCAAAATTGACATATTTTGTCTTGAATTCACTGCTGTTCGTATGTCACAAAATAACTCAGTGCCAAAATACAGTTATTGTATACAAAACAACCAGAGCTCTCAGATCATATGCATTAGAGCTACCACTGCTACACTCTGAACAGGTTGCATTCTCTTTTGGTTACTACGCTGCCCGAGATCAAGGTGCTAACACTTAAATCCAGACTAAAACATAAACTATTTAAGTGTGCTTTTACTCTCCGAACAGTTCTGTCCTCATGTATGCAAGAATAATCAGGGATTTAATCATGAGGGTTGATCACCAGGTCTTGCATAAGTTTTTGTATGAGAGTCTTGTAATTCTTGGTCATTTTTAAACTATATCTAGTTATCTGTTGTACTTTATCTGTAAAGCACTTTGAATTACCAATGCATGCCTTGAATTTAACACTCTTATTTTCAGATTTACAAAAAGTGTCCCATACTTTCACTCTTTGATATCATATTTTACTTTTAAAACCCTGATGTTATATACAGATGATTTGAATGTATTGTAAATTTGTTTTATACTCCACAAATAAAAATAGTGCCAAATTTATAAAGTATCATGACCATCTGTTTACAGGTACAAGGTAGGCTACAAATGTTCTTTTCTTCCTTTATTTATATGGGTGATTGCTGTTTTTTTAAACTTCAGATATCATGTCTGAAAATAACTTTTTGTTTGGCTCTTACTTCTAGATGTTGTGTTGAAAATTTGCTTTTTTTATCTATTTGCTCTCAAATTGTCATATGGTGTGACCTGAAAGCTTCATTTTATATTGTCATATACAGTGAAAAGGGGGTAGGTATTTTTGTAGGTAACATTTGAATCATAACTTATTTCATATTTAACATTTCAGTGTAAAAAGTTCTAAATATTTTCAAAAATTCTCTTTAACTTAAGACCATGGTAAAAAAAAATAGGTTGAGAACCTTACTGATACTAAATTCCTTGTGTTCTATTGCGATTTCCACAAATTTCCCCCAACAAAGTTGTTTTCTGTCACACAACTCTGGATGTATTTTACTACATCCTGACAGAGGAACAACATTAAAAAAAATCCTTTTTTTCCACACTGGCAATCAAAGTTGTATTATCAACTTTCCTTATATTCATGCGTGTATGGATGCACGTATTACTTTCATATATGCTTTTATAGGCATAGAATTCCACTAGCATTCTCTATACTAAATATACTTTGCTACGATTTCCTTACGTTAACATATATTACGAAAGCAACTCGTGAAGGTTTTCCTCCCCGGCGCCGAGCGAGTTCTCTCCGGTCTCTCGGTGCTCGTCCCCGGCACTGGTGACCCGAGGCTGACCCGGCCGCGCGGACCCTGACATCCCGATGAACTCTGGAGTAAAGCTCGCCAAGTTCACTGTCCATCAAATAACGAGATACGCCGCCTGTGCAGAAGTAATTATCCTCGCTGCAGCGTCCATCACTGGAATCAAATAAGGGCATCATTAAAGCCACTTACGGTAATGTTGTAATTGGGTCAAGAGATAAACAGCCTTTCACTGGCGAGAGTTTAATTGTAGCCTCGAAGACTAGCACAGCTTTTTTTTACCCACATAACCAAATATATTTAGCAGAGAGCTGCTTCAAACTGTATAAAAAGACGTCGATTAACAAAATTTTGATTATAGCCGGGAGTCTTTTGTCATTAATTTTAAAATGCTAAAACATTATTAAAGAGTGTATTTATGTACAAAATTGAGTTCATTTTGGTTAATCACAGTGTTACGTACATAAGTCACGTGGTGTATTCGTAGCTATGAATGAGATTTTTATTTGATAAAATATGAAATACACTTTCAACCTTTTGCATTTTATTCCCTAATCTCCTCAAAGTTACCTATAACAAATACAGCTGAAAAGGTTTTAGTTTAAAATTATGGGCTTTTTTTTTTTTTTTTTTAAATTCAAACTAAGCTAGCCTCTGGTGACGAGTAGCTAGTTAGCTAGAGGCCCGCGCGCGGGAGCTCGACCCAACGGTCGTCGTTGTTGTTTACTTGCATACAATGCCTGGCGTTAGTGACACGTGGCACAGCTATAGGTAGTGAATTTGTCTTTGATTTATGAGTTTACATGACATATAGACCCGCGAACGCAGTTTGAACCGTGAGCTCGGCAGGAGGGGGTCACGAGAGCACAGGCGACCGGTTCACTCGAGGGTCAGACTGAAGGCTGCTCAGCCTCCATCCACTGGAGCCGCTCTCGGCCTTTCATTCACTCAGTGAAGCACTTTAAAGTTTAAAGACCCTTCTCTCTCAGGAGTGGTTACAAGGTAGGCTGCTAACATATACGCAACCTTTTTAATATAAAGAGCGCATTTAGATGCTTAATATTGATTAACGTTGTTAAATATAATCATTATTTGGCTGCAATGAATGATGCTTGGACGTTTAAGTTCATAAGGAGGTTTGGACAGTGAAACTGAATCACTGTGAGCTGGGGGTTTGGATGGTGAATTACTGAACAGTGTTTAAGTTTTCCTGTTCAAACCTCCAGCTATATACTGAATTGTTTCAGTTTCGCTGTACAAACTTCCAGCTCTATGCTCTTCAGTTTTTCTGTCCAAAACCCCAGCTCTGTACTGAAGTGTTTCAGTTTTCCTGTCCAAAACCCCAGCTCTATACTGGAGTGTTTCAGTTTCACTGTCCAAACCTTCAGCTCTATTCTGAATAGTGTTTCAGTTTTCCTGTCCAAAACCCCAGCTCTATACTGAATTGTTTCAGTTTCACTGTCCAAACCTTCAGCTCTATTCTGAATAGTGTTTCAGTTTTCCTGTCTAAAACCCCAGCCCTATGCTGAAGTGTAAACTCAGCTCTGATGGAGATTTTTAGATTTTATAAATAATATAAATATTATTTATGCAGGGTTTACTCAGCACAACCAGCTCAGGCTGCGTTTTGAAGCTGATTCAAGCTGGTTTAAGCTGGTTTGAAATGGTCCACTTGCTCAAACCAGCTTTGGCCAACTTAAGCCAGATGCTATGTTCCAAAACAGTTAGTTTAAGCTCAGTAGAACTTACAAAAGTTAATGATAAGTTCACAGTCCTCAACACTTTTGATAATTGCATAATCAAACAAGGTAAATAAAATAGTTTTATTCTGTTTTCTGCTCGGTTCAAGCTGAAATGAGTGCTTTGTTATGATGAATAATTAGATTTTTAAAAGTACTAAAGAATGTACTCTCATGTCGATGTAACAGTAAAGCTGTTAATAAATACAACACAGACTATATTAAGACAATAAATCAAAATACTGTTTGCATCATGTTTATTAAAAGCACAGAAATAAAATGAACAGACCATAAAAACTCGGGTAACATGAGAGGGAGAGATTTCTGAGATCAGCCATTGAAAGGCAGAAAGTTCTGATTACAATTCTTTTAACTTTCATAACAAACATATAATGCTTAACAGATCAGTGGTTGTAGTTATTCCAAAATGAAGTTCCTTAATGAACACTGAAAATCAAATAAACTTCCCTCATTCTTCACATTTCTGGGGTTTAAAGTGTTCATTTAATGTAGATGCACTTTTATTTATGAATAGCAACCTTGTTAATAAGGAATCAATCCTGGAGCGAACAGGAAGTACTGATTTGTTAAGCAACTTCTGAATTCTTTTCTCATGCAAACGCTGTGTAGAGATGACAGGAAACAGAAATGTGGAACCACTGTCAAACACTTCCTCTTTACATTCCATTTCCCTTCATTTGATCAAAATATGATGGTATTTACAATGCTACTACATTAAATACATAAGCACACAGTTGCTATTTTAAAAGGCAAACTTAAATAATTTTTTTAGTGCAAAACGGCTGTTAAAATTAGGCAAAATAATGAAAAGGATCTATAATCGCAGGACCAATTATTGCTTGTTTGTTTTAATCTGGACCAAAAACTAAAAATACATGGAATTAACAATGTACCAAATATTCTGAAAACTTTGCGAAAACAAATTAATTAAATGAACATCGTCTTTTTGAACCTCACTTGTTTGAAGACATTCGCTTGGCACAGTTTGGAACACGTTTCCAGTGTTTTCGTCTGCACTTTTAACATTTTTGTTCACGATTTGAAAATTACCATTTTCTGCCACAAATCTCCAGTTGGGGCGGAGCTTAACAGCGGTTCACTGCTATTGGCTTGTGAGATTTTAATGGACAGTTTCTGAAACAGAAGCAGCTCATTTTATAGTTGTTAAATTGTTATGTGTCCAATTAAATAGGTTTTTAATCACCTTTATAATTGACAAATTTATAAAAATATATATTATTATATATTATTAGCTTCTATAGTGTTTGAGTTATAAAAGTTCTGAAAATATACAGTCAGTGCTCACAAGACATAATATTCCTATGCATCCCTAATAACAAGTTAAACTTTGTTTTTTAAAACAATGGGATTATTTAGAGATGGACACTTGATCGAAATTGACATTCAGAAGTAGGGGTGAACCAAAATTTCCGCCGCCGAAAATTATCGGTTTCGGCCGAAACGTAAGAAAGTGCCAAAATAAAAGCCAAAATTGTCGCCATGCCTCTCCCATCCTCCCGTCTCGTTCGCGTCGCCGTTATGCATCAAACATGGAGAATGTCGGCGGTTTGAAAGCACTTCAAAGTTTCAGATGAGGACAGCAAAGTTAAATTATTTTTCTTTTGTTTGTGCTCTGTTGTTTGGCACAGTAATTTAAAATTTGAGTAAAAAAGCAGCTAGTATTTTTTTTTTTGCATGATTTTGTTACAGAAAATTTTTTTATTTAATTTTGTTATTGTTAAACAGCTTTATTACCGCTATTATCAATAAACGTTTGATTAATTTGTAGTTTTTCTATTTCAAACAAAAATAAATAATTTTAAACCTGTTTTTTAATTAAGCTTTTTTTCTGTTTCGATATCGGTTTTTAGCCAAGTGCACCCAAATATTCAGTTTCGGCCCAGAATTTTCATTTCGGTGCATCCCTCTTCAGAAGCTATAATCGTTCAAATTTTATCAGGTGAATTTTTAATTACATTCCCTATAAAAGCACTACTGCGTGGAATCATGTGACCCTGCTCCATTTAATTCATTTATGCAAATATCAAGTAATGCAGTAATTTGATGAGGATGATATCTGTGATTTAGCATTAATGTTGTTTAATATACTCGTAATATCAAAAGTGTTCACAGCTGCAAAGCCCTAACATGCTCCACAAAAATGTAAAAGTGCTTCTGTTCAGCGAGCTGTTAATCACAATCTCACCAGTTACAAAAACTCTGAAAGCACTGGCACTGCATTCCAAACTGCGATGAGCGAGTCACTCTGGGAAAATGTTTGTTAGGTTTTTTTTATGTAAAAGTTTGTTTTTGAAAAAGTTTCATTTGTGTAGTTGGCACAAGTTAATTCCATAAAGAGACACTCTAAAGCATCAGAACCCAAAGCTTTAATTTCACCCTGAGGAAAACAAAATTAATTAAATATAACTCTTTTGCCTCGTTTATTGAAACGTAGCGGACCATTTGAACGCTTCATACACGAGAAGGGCTGGAAAACACTGCCAACCAACCCAAATAACAGCGTCCTCATGCACTTTTAATTAAATAATTTATAAGTTAGTTGAAATTAAACAAAGCAGACGCACAGGAAGCATGTTTCCATAGCAGTGTTGGATATATCGAAAGTTATGTACAATATAAACGTCATCCATCGTGCACTCAGGAGAATTTCATTCAGTTTGCAACATCACCATCCGCTCTCTCAAGTGTGGTGTCAGTCATTGCACTTTCACGATGTACAAAACATAATTAATTTTACCTTTAAAAATACATTACAAAAAATTACTGCATAAGTTCTCTTCATGTTTTTTTTTCTTCACTTTGCCTCATATTTACATTATTACTCTACAGTGTTGGTTATTTTGCAGTGCAAATCCCCCGCAGCTCTTACCTTACAGCGAGTTACAGAAGAAAAGGGAAATGTATAGCGTGTTTTTTTTAAGTTACAATGTAAGGTCGGAGTTCGTGTGGTTGACTCTAGGAATGCTGGGACATCCCGTTGACCAGACTTCTCAGCTGCTTCACCACAGTCTCAATCAATTTCTGCTTGTCGCGATCATTCTTCCGGAACTGTGAGAAGATGTTATTCTTTTTACTCGTGTCTTTCATCCTGGAAAAGCAGAAGCGGAGCGTAGAGTTAAAATAAACAGCAAAATAAACACAGATTATTGTAAACCGTTATAGAAAACTGGTGAACTTGTTAATATGGAGGACAAAAAAAGAATGTTTAATTAAACAAACGTGAAAATAAGTGCAGAAATAAATAGAAAAGAGAATGAATAAATAAAAAAAACGGTTACATTTTATACATTTATTGAAGACTTAAATCATAAATAAAATGTATTTTATTTCAACACCTCAGAATTAAATTATTTGTAATTTGTCTCTTTTTTCCCCTGCATTTATTAATCATTAATTATCTGTCATTAAACCAATCCTGGCTTTGACTAAAATTAGAACTGCCCACATAATTAGCACATGGACTTAAAAATACATGAATAAATGCACAAAATAAGTGAAATAAATAAATACAGTTATGTTTTATTGTAGAAGAACACACATTACATACTAGATAAATATATATATTTTAAATATTTTAATGGATTTATTTATTCATGTATTTTCTTATTTAAACCTTTATGTTGTCTTTTACTATAACTATTTATATTTGCTTTTATTTATTTATTTCCGGATTTATTCCACCAAACCCGAAACCTTTCTATATGTAAAACACTTTAATCTGATTGGCTGATAAAACACAGGATCGGCAGGTGTTTCGGATGCACACAATATATCGAAAAGTGTAAATCCTAAAAGTGTGGTAATCTAAAATTTAGATGACAATAACAATTAAGGGCTTCAATGATTCTGAAAATTAATACAAATTATATATATTTTTGGTCCACAAATGCATGCTCCTTACGTTTGAATATGTGTTCTTAATTCAGCGTTTAGATTATTTTATTTTATTCAGTATTCAATCCACCAGAGAGATGAACATGAAGACCAATCGAAAAAAAACGTCACAAAACCCACGGTCACTTGTTAAGCTAACAAACATAAAGCATACAGAGCATGGGTCCCAGTACTCCTCGTAAACAAATGCCGTGTCAGTGAAGATCAACATGCAGCGGCTTGTCTTCTGGCAGTTACGTAAAATCTTGGACGTGTTGTCCCTGATGTCATCCATAGGATTCTATGAAAGAGCAAGGAGGCTCAAACTGGATGAAGGCAGCCCTGGGAGTGCATCACTACAGGGTGAATGTAAGTGGGCGAACAGGGGCAGAGTGTGTCGGTACCAAAGATGGCGGAGTGCCCGAAAGTTCATCATAATTTAAACCAATGGGTAATTCAGTTAATTTGCTGAGATGGTGATCAGAAGGTTGCTCCACTGGTAGTTGAAGGTGGGGAGACCACCAAACCTTGAGCAAGGCATCACTTACCCTCACCGCTATGGCTACCCACTTAATTACAGCATTGTGGGTTTACAGGAAAGATAAATTTGAATAGCGTTATTATTTTTAGGTTGCCTGCGACCGGTCCAGGGTGTACCCCCGCCTCTCGCCTCAAGTGAGTTGGAGGCACCAGGAGACCACCGTGACCCTGAAAGGGAACAAGTGGGTATGAAGATGAATGAAGGAATGAATGTTCATAATGGGCGTAATTGGGGCAATCAACCAGTGTTTCTGGTGTTGTGTCACAGGTGTAGCGTCACATCTGTGAGTTTCCTCGATAAAGACAAGAAAGAAGAAGAGGAAGAAGAATGAAAACAACAAATATCTTCTCTCCTCCCCAAATTGGTTTAAGTGATTTCAAGGAGAACAAATGGATTTCCACACTCGCCATTATTGTTTACCGCAACAAAACGAAATGTGAGTGAAGAAGACACAAAGCATGGACATAGGAACTACATTGGTGACTAGCTTGTATGATATATTGTATGATATTGTGGCCTGTTGTAATTTCTCAGCTCCATTTTCAATTCAGTAAATATGTTGATGAACAACTTGTTAAGTTCTGTAAGATTTGAATGAGCTTCCATGTTTTAATTAATGGGTTGAAGGAATGAAGAGATGGATATTGTAAATATTGAGATCTACGTACCCTCTGTTGACTCTGCCAATGGTTAGTTAGGGGAAAAAAAAACAAGAGGAACACATTTAATGTCTAGGTTTAATTAATTATTCCAGCATTTGCCCAAAGATCTTCAAGATTCAGATAGAAGAGCAGCAACCGTTGTCCGTTGGCAAAGCAATGCAGTAAAACTGGTAAACCAGATTAAAACTAAACTAATCTAGCTGTTAGTGTTCGTAAAATACCATGTTTTCTGATTTTCTTCCATTTTGTTTATTAAATAACTAAGTGATCTTACTTTTCCAGAAGCGCTAGTGCCGTGGAGGGGTTCACCCGCAGGTACTTGGAGCTGGGCTGTCCATAGTCTGCCAGGTACGTTGACCAGTCCCACACCATAAACAGATCCAGAAGCTACAACACAACAAGCATGTGCCACATCAGCGAGACTACAAATACGCAATCATTTATAGTGGTTTTGCAAATTAGTCATCACTGCTTGAGTGTTTTTTTTTTTGATGGACATTGAGATTTTTTTTACCACAGTTCTATGTTAAAGCACAGAGGAAAACCAGTTTGAGTATTTATGACATTCCTCATTTCAGTTATCCAGAGTAATTAAGTGCCACAACAGATGCTTTTTCTTTATCATATAGAGAACACACTTTTGAGCATATTTCAGCTCTAGGGGATCTATTATTTACCTTACCCCTGACAAGAATGCAAAGATGTCTGGGTTATCGGTCCATGACTGTCTCTGTATGAACTTCTTAATAACGTCTAGCATCCTGGCACATGATGGTGACAGGATCCCAGTTGGCAAAGTATTATTTTATACATTGGCCATTTTTAAACACCTTGGGTGATCGCTTTCTGTCATTTTTTGTAACGTGCGCAAAACTGAGGGAAGAACCATTCTTCATTTGGGAAGTATTAAAAACTTGAACCAGAACTCCAGATATTTGGCAGCAAATGCTTTGTTGGGATTTTCTCTTTTTGGTATTTTAAGCTTTTGACAAAGGAATTTTCATAGAACCCACCACAAATAAAAAAAAAGACATATACTGGTTCCAAATCTACATTTTCTAAATGGCATTTAAGTCTGTAATTTAATAACTCATGAAAATATGTTTTAATAAACAACCAATATATTATTAAATACATAAATGCCTGAATACAAATAATAATCAAAACTCTATTTTCTAGCATCTCATCACACAATTTGTCCACCAACACTAGGTGTTTTGAGCTGAGGAACCTCAATATCTGGCATCCTGAGGCTTCCTCACACACTGCCTGAATCAAATAGATTTAGTTCATTTTATACAACATCAGCTGTACTTTCACATTAAAACTAGCCGAATACAAATGCTGCATACAGTATAATGATTTTGTGAAGCAATTGAGAGCAAATGTTCTTTGGAAAATTACTGGACATTCACAAGAGTCAGCTTAAGACACTGAACTCAACAACTGTGTGTTTTCTGTTAGGGATTTTTTTTAAAGGAAATCCACTTTTTATTTCGGTCCAGTTATTGTGGTCAATATTTGACCCGGTTCAATACCTGTACCGAGTTTTGTGCCAAACTGTTGTACCCAACTGCTTGAGATCTATTTCAACTTGCCATTCTTCTATAGTAATGCATGTTTTATCTTTAAGGAAAGAATTCATGTTTTATAAGTGATTATTTTACTATTTATTGTAGCATTTTCATCTGTCGCTGTAGCTTATTTTATCGGCTGGAAGAAGCACATTCAGCGCAGCTCATGAGCTGCTGCTATCTTTTCACAAAAGCTCAAATCAAAGTTAAAGAGTTAAACAGGTTCAAAACTGCCAACGGCAAGACCTGTGAATATAGTTTCAAAAACTTTTAAGATTTTATATTTTCTCCATCTGATAAAACAGTATATTTCCTTAAAACATTTCGAACAGAAAGTAGTCGCGACATGCTCATGATGAGGCCTTTATGAACAAGTATTATTAGCTTAAAATATAACGACTCTGTAATAAACTTGAGTTCATTGTACGTTTAGCAAACATTTTTCAATGTAACTATTTTATTTGCTGTTTTATTCTTTTAGACAAATGACAAACATATGAAATAGGTTGACCACCAACCTCTGAGATTAATTAAATGAGATTTGCATGAAGCCCAGTGAAAAAATAAATTTTGAGCTCTGTAGAAATGTGCAATTATTGATTTGATTGACAAAAAAAGCTAAAAAATATCTATTTTTGACTGCATCACCTCTCTTTAGCTATAACTGGTTTTAGTTTAGTTTTTTTCTGGCAATAGTCTCTGGACTTTCACAGCGCCATTAGCTGCACACTGGAATTTAAAAGTGCCCATATCTCCATTTTAATGTCCTGTGAAGGAAACTCAGGCTGAAATGCCTCGGGCTCCACAAATTACTAGCCTAACTACATTTAAGGTCAACTATCCCTTTAACTTTCCAAATTTGTTTTCCAGTCAGGTTGAAGTTTTAGGTTTCAAAGCAGCTCAAACAGAAGTGTGTGTGAGGTCATCCACTAATGGCGGGGGTGAGTACCAGGGCACTTGTTGGGGAGCACTTTAAATGCAAAAGGAAGAGAAATCCCTCTGTGACCTCCAGATAACCCACGGAGGGACTAATCCCGGCTCCACGGTGATCTGGTCAGTGGGCTCCCTGCCACTTCGCAAGGCTCTGGACACATTGAACTTAATTTGCTGGGGAGAGGCCAGATCACTCACCTCTGTGTATGCAAATCGATATCAATCACTGGGGGACAATCCCTGGATGGCTCGTTCATTATGGAGAGCAGGGAGAGGAGGGTTCGGGGGCTAATAGCACTTCACACCTACTATGTGGTCCGTATTGTGGAGGTCTGTTTCGGATGGTTCTTTAGCGCTGTTTGCTGCTCCTGCTGGGACGGGACAATATTTCTGCTAACGCAGCACGAGGCTGTGAAGACTCTTAGCCACCAAGATTGGCCTCTAAATGTCAATATTTGAAGACCTTGACCTGGTTGCTAAAGCTAAATGAATTGTGTGAATTAATTATCGGACAGTTAGATCCAACTAAATGCTACAATTTTAATTTTACCTTTCAAAGACTTTATCAGTGTTTTACATGTTTTTCAGCACATTTTACAGCCGCTGAGGAAATTAACCATGGAAAACCAAACATCCCCAAGGGGACACGCGGTGCATGCATCCGATATGCTTATTTACATTGAAGATTGAGCCCTGTCCAATTCACAATGCATCATAGTATGGCTGGGCGGTATACCTTTTCATACTGAATATCTGTTTTTATATATATATATATATATATATAT